>NW_017547096.1:939288-1039014 GCF_001854935.1 Bemisia tabaci
ACCCCCCGGTGGTGGGAGGCCAGGCCCCCCCTAGCAAAATGACCTAGCTACGCCTATGCTCTTCGATCGGGTAACCCTCAATCTTCAATGTAAAAGTTTCAAGTACACTCACTAGGATATCTTGCGCTTAGCTGAGAACTATGTCTGCATGCTAAGGTAGAGGTTATTTTTTTTGTAACTCTGCCTTTAATCCCTGGACAATACGCTCATTTAAAAAAATATATATGCATTTCTCAGTTTTTTTAAGAGTAGTTCTTAATAGTCTGCAGAACGAAGACTGCAGGTTGGATTATTTTTTAAAAGAATCTGTTCAGTGCTCTTTTCCTTAGCATAGCAGCAATACCATGATGGAATTTATTTTTCAAATCTAATACTACTATGAGTAAATGAAATAAATTAAAAAAATCATTTGCTTTCACCAATGCATGTATCGTTTAAGAAGGCGTTTATATTTCGCCAATTTTTTTTTCCAACACATTTTAAGTTTTTTTGTGATTTCATTCGTGTTATGGTACTATCCTAGCCTGGTTTTAATAAAAAAAAAAAGCTGAACCAGATCAAAAATTGATGAAAATAGAGGAGTTTTTACAAAAACCGAAAAATGCGCGCGTTGTCTCTTTTAGGGCAAATTATTTGAGTTTTTTCCACGGAAAAAGGCCTGGAAAAATTTTCATTTTGGCCTGGAAAACCTGGAAAAGTCAGGGATTTTTTTTCCCAAAATTGGCTGGGAACCCTGAACTATTCCGCCACAGGGGTATTGCAGAGTATCAGTCGTAAATGAAGGCGCACTAGTTGGTAATTGAATTGTAGCGTTTATCACTGTGCAGAGCCCTACAGAGTCTGCGCAAAATTAATTTCCTTTTTTTTAAACGCCTTTCTCCGTCATTCAAAGCTCAATGTCGCGCATGAATGCCTACGTAAAATATGTGTGTCGTTGTAGCGACGTAAAGCGACTGGAAAACTGTCGCTAGCAAAATACGCAATGATCGCTATCATATTCATAGCTAAAGTGCATGTTAAGAAACAACTTTTGTCACCGTCAATGTTGTTAAAAACTCGATTTACGATATTGCATAATTGTACGTTTTATTTATCGCAAGAAAACCAAGTAAGATAATCGCGCAAAGTTTGACAAGGCGTTTCCTAGAACACTGCCTGCGGAGCTCATCCGAAGAGTTAGGTATCATTTGGACTGACTTTTGCAATTTGGAACAATAAGTTTTGGCTCTTCTGGAAAAACACTTGTGTGCATAGGGAAACTAATGGCACATACGTTGTTTTTAAACCGGGCTAGAATTTATAGTTCCAAATTTCAAAATGTAGTCCATTTGGAAAATATATATGTGAGAGGAAATATTACGTAATTTATTGTCAAGATTTGATACTTACAGCAACACATAACGATTTGTTGCGCCGGTAAAATTTACTGTTTTGTATCACGTGTGCAAATACATAATAATACGCTTGATTGAACCTACATTTTTTTTGGCTAGAAGCACAGTTACGATCAAAACTGTGCTTTTAATGAGTACAAAATAGCAATGAAAAGTGAAATTGTCAAGAATCTTCTCATTTTCAGCTTTTCCATCTGAAATCTTAAAATTTTTATTTGAGGTTATGTTCCATTGTTTTGAACGAAACGATAGATCGAACCACTATCGACTACCATCCATTAGCGTCCATATGGAAGCTTCGAAAAATATCGTTTAAGATCACGCTCGACTGATCGCGGGCACCACCCCTCCGCCTGGCTCGTGTGGCNGCGGGGGGGGGGGGGGGCTGCGACGAAGTTCCGCCACCGGTTGCTAAGCAACGGGCGCCGGCGGCCAGCACAAACAAACTGAGCCGCATTGTGAGGTAAACACGGCTCCAAACAAGTTAGTAAAAAGTTTTCGGAGTCAACTGGGCTCCCGGCGTTTGAAGTGGAGCAAAGGGAGATTCTCCTTTGTTTTTTTCCATCGGTTCGACGGTGTTCGGTGCGATGTCTTTGAAGCACGTCCTCCAATCTTGAGGGGCATGGTTACCTGAACTGTTGATAAGTGCGCGCACTGGATTCCCGGGTGACGACATAATAGGGGAACGGGAACCGTGGGATTCGAACGGAGGTGAGGTGTTTCAAGTACATCATACTACTAGAGTCCCTTTATTCTGAGAGTCAAGACAATGCGAATCCATTTCTGATTGGTTAACCGGATTTTAGGCTTTCACAGTGTCACAAACGGGAATAAAGATTACATTTTCACCAATTGCAAAGATTATAATCTGGAATGGACCGAGGAATTTCTGGTTCGACAAGGAACAAACGGAATGAGAGAAGGAACGGAGAAAGGAATTTAAGAATGAGCCGATCAAAGATTACGAAAAACGTTCAATGTGAGTAATCTTTATTCCCGTTTGTGACTCCATGAGGGGTGTTGTCTTGACTCTCAGTATAAAGGGACTCTAGAGTACATCATTCTACGATCTCCGTCTTTTGATGTGCATTCAAGGAGGGTGTCAGCTTCGATCAGAAAATCAAAATATGACACTTTTGTAAGGTTTGTGTGGGTGGTTTCACGATAACTGGAATAGTTTTGTCGCCGTAACAGACAACACATTTTTCGGTCATATTTTTTGTAGTAATGATAATCACCCGAATTTTTTTTCATTAATCTACACAGGGTTACGTAAAGTAACGCTTTCTAATGATTTATTGCTCCACTTCTCAATTAATATTATGTAAATTCTTTAAATGAGCTGTCTGTTACGCAGTGAAAAGACAGCGTAACAGGCAGCACATTTTAGATACCATTTAAATATTAAAATTGAAAAGTAGAGCGATAAATCTTTAAAAAGCGTTGTAACACCTAACCCTGTGTAGACTAATGAGAAACAATTCGAATGATTATCATTACTACAAAAAATTAGTTTTAGCTTAGCGAGGTCTATAGCTTTGTCTATCAATTTCAATAATCAGTCCGCCGCTCTTTATACAATTCTACGCTTTCCAGATCTCATGTGGAAATAGAGATACGCCCTTTTTTCAGAGGAGCGACGATATGCGGTTTTAGTAAATTTCGTCATGAACAATTACTAAATAAAAGCGCCCTCCCTTCTTCTTTCTTCCTTCATTTTTTCTTCCTCCTTCTTTTTTTCTTCCTCCTTCTTTTTTTCTTCCTCCTTTTTTCACGCGATCGCGGAGAGCGTACATCCGTGCTGAGGAAAAACGCCGTATGAACTTTCGAGAGTTGCCAAACCTCCGATGAAATGTGCCTAATAAATATTATTTTTAAATATTTTTCCTTGAAATCTTCAGGAACTTTAGGCGAAGTTGCGAATAAAATAATCTGAAAAAAAATTGGAAGAAAAAAGATCATAAGTTTTCTCAAAAATGTTTGTTTAATCGAAGGAAATTTGGCAACGCCTGAAGATTCGTACGGCGTTTTTCCTTAGCAAGGCAGCGTACTCCTCCCTCTTGGATCCGCTTATGTCATAGAGTCGTGTTTTGATGGTTTGAGCATATGAATTAGCAAAATTAACAAAAAAGAGTATCCAAATGCAAAATTTCCAGGTATCTCCAATATTAAAAGAAATATGGCCCTTCGAAAAAATGACGTATGATGTGATCTAACGAGGCAAGGCATGGGCGGTTTCTTCCACCCTGGTTTCATCCGTGTTTTGAGTCGAGCAAGCAGTGCGAATGTGTGTGACACTGATAGAGCCGCACAAGCATAGAACCATAGAATCGCATACACCAACACATTAAATGGCGGACAATGATGAGCAAATCAAGGATGGTCCACGGGGGAGATCAGCGCCAAGCGACGCTGACATCAACTTTCGACACGTTGTCTTCCCGGGTTCCGATGTCTTCTACAAACCAGGTAGGTAGTAGAGTGAGTACAGTACCTATATGGGAAGAGTATGGACCGAAAATTCGGTGATTTGGAGTTTAGGTCATGGAGCTCTTAGGCAGGGACGAATAGAGACCTACCATTGGCCTCTTGGTGACAAGTGAAAACATTTACTTTCCGGCATTCAACACTTTCCACGTGGACAATAAGGCAGCGACAGTCATCGCATTTTTTTTGGCTGTTGACATACCTACCATGGATGATGAGCTCCAGGTGACGTCATGAGCCAAACAAGTTTGTGAAACGAAAAAAAAATGTCTGCAGCAACACTCATAAAAAATGGCTGCCCTCTATTATGTTTAGCTCTGAATGCATCCGTGACTGCAAAAATATCCAAATTCAAAGTACAGGGGGACTTTCAAAGAATGCTATACCTTTCACACATGCAGTAAAGAATTCGGAAGCCCCATCGATCTTAGAACTCTCCCTTTAACTTAAGATATGGATAATTTGATGCATGGATGAATCGAGTGCTAAAAATTAAGGGGCCATTTTACATTAGCTGTATTTTGTATTTCACGTGAGTTGATTGGTTCGATACCGTTACCAAAATGCAGAATAGGTAAATCATGATTTTCCCAAAAAATTTTGAGGAGGAGCCATAGAGCTCCGACTGGTGCACAGTCGGTGAAAAATTTTATCCAGAAAAAAAGTCTTATTTTGACCCATAAAATACGCTCCTATAGTCTGACCGCTTAAATCAGATTCGAGTTGTTATATCCTTTGCTATCTTTTTATTTTAGGAGACGAAATCGTCACGAACCTACCCCTGCAGATGGCGCTTTACTTCAACGTTGTGTTTTTCCCGTTTTGGTTCATTGTTATGATCACAATGTTGTATCTGAAGGTAAGTAATCTATCTAAAAATTTACTAGAGCTGTCTGACAATATTCATCAAAGAGAAGCTATAGCCCATTGAAAATATTATAATTTAACTTCAGAGAACTTTTATTTTGTAAAATGGGGTTTTTCCAAGCAACGGTTGTTCTTTCCTTGGCTCAGTTATTTATTTCATAATTTTTTGTGAGTGCGTGCCTCCAACGAAGTAAATTTTTTCAATAACTCAAATACTCACGCCAAATTACAAATTTGAACCGAGTCAAACCCAGTGTGTTTGGTGATCCCAAGTTGCTGCCTTGACTGCCCCTTTAATTAAATTGACATGTCGTGAATGCAAATTTAACTGCGGGGGCAGTAAAAGCAGCATCTTGGGATCACCAGACACATTTGTTACATCCTAGGTGCTGAAACAGCACATTATTTTTTTCAGTGTGCTCTATAAAATAATTTACAGGATTATACAAATTGAATAAGCTCTGAAAGGATTTCAAAATAAGGAGACACGTACACATTGAAACGCCACGATAAGAATTATTTGAATTCTACCAGCGTTAACGAAACTAAAATCTATAACATTTACTGTGTACGTCATCCTATGCGCAAAGTTCAACCTGACTGTGCTTTTCGAAAGTGTCCCCTTTTTCGAGAGCCCGGAAAATCAAATTAAACGTGGTTTGAATGATACCTCGAGATAACAATAGACTCTATAAACATTTTTGTTCATGAGTTGAAATTTCGTTTTGGAAGTACAGCAATACAAAGTTAGAATTTTCAGCACACCTGCTGGCACACCCCAATCCTAAACTCTGTGAAATTTGTGGTGCGGAACCACCATAACCACCTTTGAAGTCAAGCTATAACTTTTACCAGAAGAGGCTTGTGTCAGTTGTGTGTTAGGTTTCATTTCAGTAAAGTGTTGATGAAGTCCTTCTGTTACCCAAAGAATAGCAAGAGAGGGTGGCTATTGAGAGGATTTTTTCTTGGTCTAAACGCATATTCTGCCGTGCCAAAGAAAAAAGGCCGTATGGACATTCAAAAGTTGCCAAATTTCCCGGATAAAACTTGTATTATTGAGAAAAGTTATTCATATTTTCCCTAGAAATTTTCAGATATTTTAGAGCGAGTTGCGAATACAATTCAATGAAAATTTGTAGGAAAAATCTTAACATGTTTTTTTTTTGGAAAATTCATATTTCATCAAAGCGAAGGCAACATTTGAAGGCTAATATGGCGTTTTTCCTTAGCACGGCAGTATTGTCCCAGTAAGATGTATAACTCTGCTTATTTTTTTTTAGTACGATTGCTTGACGAGTCTATTCCAGTTCATCTTGGTAGCGGCGTTTATAACAGTCACCTGCATAGAGTGTTTGAGACTCTACCTTGGATACGTCGGAAATCTAAGCGAAAAGGTACGAATTTATGATTAACGGGTCGAAACCAGGTGATAAAATTCCGGTGAAACGCGGATCACTAGAAGAATGAAAATGCTGCTTTAGCATCCAAAATATCAAATAGTGTCTGGTGATCCAAAGATGTTGACGGGATTGCTCTCGTAGTTACGTTTGCAATCCTAGGATGTAAACTTAATGACAAGAACCTTTATGCATTTAGGGATCACCAGAGACATGTTTAACACCTGTAGTTCTATATTAGCATTTATTATTTTTTTTTGTTTTTTGATGAGTTCTTGGGATAAAAATTTGGTGCTGTCCGTAAATTGTGGCTTGACAAAGAGGACCAGAGCGCCCGCTATCTCGTTTGAATGCAACACGGTTATACCTGAAGCGCTATGGGTTGCATTCAAGCGTTGCGATTTTGAAAGCAAGAGCGCCTAAAATGTTGTGTGTATGCAACACGGACATCCTATAAGCACGATTAGTTGTATTCAGAAATTGCCATTCAACAAATCAAGGATGCAGTAAATCACATGTATTAAGTCTCTTTAGAAAAATCGGATATTTGTGACCTTTCCAAGAAAATAGAACCTAATTCCAGGGAAGATTTAAAATTTCTTTCGTCATGTCACCTGAGTGGGGTTATCTTGAGCATTTTCTCAAATTCTCGAAGTATCGTCCTCTAATTTTGAAGCGTAAGGGTAAAATTTTGGAAATTTTCCAATGGTATTCGCACCAGATGTTACAAAAGTAACCTCTGAGACCTGAGCTATAGTTAGTCAATTTTCAGTTTTCTTCTTAATATTGGGCCGCGATTAGCATCAAGGAACCAAGCCGCATTAGCTATTGCCAAATTTAAAGGAACGACTTAATTTTTTTCAAGAGAAACTATGTGCGGATTCCTTTGAAAATTTTAAGGAATTTGCCTCGTACTATGTATGCAGCAAATTCACTGAAATTTGCGCGAAAACCCGCACAGCCATTTTGATGTAAAACAAAAAATTGCCCAGTTTAAATTTGGAAATTGCTGATGTGGCTTTGTTCTTTTCTGCTAATCGCGGTCCAATATTTATAAAGAAAATTGAAACTATAATAACTATAGCTTTGGTCTTCGATGTTACTTTTGTAACATTTGGTGCGAAATCCATTGGAAAAGCTCCGAAAAGAAGACGATCCTTCGGAAATTTGAAAAAATCCTCAAGATCATCCTACCCAGGTGATGTGACTGAATGAAGCAATGTTAAAAGTTCCCTGGATTTAGGTCCTATTTTAATTAAAAGGTCACAAATATCCGATTTCTCATCATTATTACCCGAAAAACCCTTACACTCACCTCCACCATGAATACCAAATACCCCTCATAAAAAGTGGCAAAGCTGCGGGGATGCTCTGGGAGCCGGGATTGGCGCTGGGAGAGGTTGGCGAAGGGGTGGGGGGTGGAGGCTTACGCCGGTCGAGATGTGTCAAAATCCGAATCGGCGAGAGACTAACAAAGGCGATTTAGCGGATATCAACTTATTAGCGCTAATGAGGATTCGCTCAGTTGCAGAATATCCGGCGGCGAGGCCCGGCACGGCGAGGCGCATCTGCGGCGGGCATCGCGCACCGATGACGGCCCAGAGCCGAGCTAAGTCCAACCAAACCCTTTCGAGCCACGCTTCGACGGAAAGCGCGCCAAGCGAAGCGAAATGCGCGACCTTCACTGAAAAAAAGAATATTAAGGTGATTCGATGGACGCCATATTTTGTGTCAGAACGGCATGCGATATATCGCATCAATTGGTTCCATTTTTTCAGCTACTCGTCATTTTTCTCCAATTTTGAGATCGCAATTCTGTTGTCAGGAGACCAAAGCACTCACTTACCAATTTTAACAAAGAAATTCAACGCAATGAAGGCATGGTTTTTTTAGAGAGATAATATCACATTCGGGGGCAGTTTCGATATCAGTATCGAATGCGATGTTTTCTCTGAAAAAATCACATCTTTATTACGTTGAATTTCTTTGTTAAAATTGGTAAGTGAGTGCTTTAGTCTCCTGACAACAGAATTGCGATCTCAAAATTGACGAGAAGCTTAAAATATGGAACCAATTGATGCGATAAATCGCATGCCGTTCTGACACAAAATATGGCGTCCATCGAATCACCTTAAGGGAGTGGTATCGATAAGGGTCGTGCTTGGGCCTACCCTGAATTTCCTCAACTTGACGATATTTTGCTCATTGAGGGTCTATATTTTGCGGAATGCATCATGATTTGGTCATTCTTGGTCTTTTTTTGTACTTAATACCGGCCTATACCTATACTATGAGTCTGCAGGTTATTTTGGCGAAAAAGCAAGTTTTGCGGTCAAATGCCGAGAAATTATCATCTTTCGTCAATATCGGCTTTCACAATCAGACTCATATAGACCCTTATTAGGCCCAGGAATGACCAAATAATGATGCACTCCGCAAAATATGGACCCTTAATGAGCATAAAATCGAAAAGTTGAGAAAAAGTAGAGTAAGCCCAAACACGACCCTTATCGATACTCCTCCTTTGCCGCCACGAAAGTTTTTTTAATGAAGTTGTGAAAATTGTAAAGTAACATACCAAGTTGCAATTGATGTTTACCGTCCTTGATTCGTCTTTTCCTTGGTCTTCAACCTCTTCTTCCTCGTCTTCTTCGTCATTCCCTCTCTTTCTTCTTCGTTTACATCTCTTCGTCTCTTCTATCTGCGTCTTCTTGTTCTTCATCCTCTTCGCCTTCGTCTTCTTTGTCATCATTGGTTCTTCCATCATCTTTGGTTCCTCCATCATCTTTGGTTCCTTCACCATCCTCTGTTTCCTCGTTTTTATTTTCTTCGTCTTTGATTTTCCTAGCCTGCGACGGGGACTGCTTTCAATCGTATCCGTCCCTTACACGTTGGTGACGATAATTGCCTTTTCAGTGCCAGGAGGCAATGGAGGCATTCAGGTGTAGAATCACTTCGCTTGGTCGCGGGTTTCATTTCGCGCGAGTATCTTGGCGCCGCGCGCTCTCCGTGGTAGCTCGGCTTTTACGGGGATATTCTCCTTGCCTGCCCCTATAATTTCCACCGTTCGGTGTTGTCACGAATTCTGCGGTTACACCTCAGTGGAGCACTAGCCAAGGTAAAGGCCCTTACTTGCGCACAATCCCCAGCTCATAAGGACCGCGTTTAGCAGAAAGGAACCAAGCCACTTCAGCTATTGTCGAATTTAACTGTGCAATTTAATTTTTTATGAAAGAACCTAGGTGCAAACTCCTTTGGAAATTTTAAGGAATTTATTTCGTACTATGCAAAAAATTCACCGAGATTTTCACCAAAATTCGCAAAAACGTTTTCATGTAAAAACTTAAGTTGCCCAATAAAATTTGGCAATGGCTGACGTGGACTGGTTCCTTTCTGCCTCACGCGGTCCTAATAGGATATTTGGTGTGATTGTGAAGTGTTGTCTCGCAAAACATACTAGGCTGATTTTTGTTAGCTCCAGTATTTGCGTGGGAAAGATCCTTAAAAATTTAACATGACACATTTTTACAACCCACATTTCAAGCATAATACGTCAGATATCCTAAGCATGATCCGAAACAGCACATGAAAGTGATGTTGGCGTTTACTATTCCCATTTGGACTGCATTTTGCAATTTGGAACTATAAATTCTGGCTCTTCTGGAAAAACACTCATGCGCATAGGGAAACTAATAGGAACATACGTTGTTTTTACACCGGACCAGAATTTATAGTTCCAAATTGCAAAATGCAGTCCATTTGAGTTAGAGAATTCAAACGTCTCGGTTACGAAAAAACCACAGAGGACGCACCTCAAACTGGTCATTGTAAGCTACATATCAACATTCCACAAATAATTATACTTTTTCCACGAGGGTTGCGATGTTCTGCAGAATTTTCGATAGGTAACGTTACCGTACAAACACAGTGGCGAGGCATGAATGGTCGATTATCGATGTTTCCCCATTTGAGCTATGGTAAAGAATCGATTATTAAGGTGTTCGTTGCGAACACCCTGCTTATCGATCGTTTTCCATAGGGTTAAATGACACATCAATCGATATATCGCAGTACAATCACTGCGCCGATTAATTTTGCGAGTGATCGCCAATGAAGTTTCCGCAAGGAATGTTTCTTGGCAACGTTGTGTTGGCACTTCAAGACTCACTCGAATTTTGAGATCTGTAGACGCAATTTAAATCGGTTGATTTAACTAAGGTAGCTTTTGAGCATGAGTTGGCGCAGCCAAGCGTAGACGATGAGATTAAGGAAGTCAAAGCCCCTGCAATCTCGTGTGAATGCAACACGCACATCCCTAGAGTTCGAATAGTTGCATTTACGCGTTACGATCAAAAAGCCACGGTGCCTGACATTCTGTGTGGACGGAAGGTGGGCATCATTTGAGCGTCCATAACGAACTTTTCCGCAATGTTTAATTCTTGCATTTTTGAAAAGTAGAAATTGCATTTGATTGATTGGAATTTTTCCAAATTTTTTTAAAAAAAAATTTAAGCTGCCATCGAAACGTGTGTCGGCAGGAAAGCCAAGATGGCGTCCGGAAACCTCTCCGGTTCGAGCGACTTCGACTAAACGCATTCTCTACTTCTCCGAAATTCAAGAATTGAACATCACTGAACATCAAGTTCATCGCATTCAAGAGTTGTTATGAAGAAAAGCAGACCGCCTGCAAGTTAGTGTGCATGCAACCCGCACATCCTTTGAGCACGAATAATTGTATTCAAGTAGTGTAGGTACCTGTATGGGGACAGTAGGGACAAGTCGAAATGTGGAACTCTTGGGCCCAAAAAGGCAGCTAATGCTCTATATTCAGGCAGCTTTTTGAAATAAAACCAAGACGCCTTCGACTTTCAAGGCGTCAAGAATTCTTGCTTCCCTTAAATCGTTCGATTATTAGATGAAATATAGCAACACTGGACACGGAGGCAGGTTTCAAGAGCAGGATCCCAAGCCGACAGAGCAACGAACGACTCATCCTTCCAATCGCCTCCGAGTTCAGCTCCTCATACGAGGACTCATGAAATGGACGTATTTCTGCCAAACGCAACTATGTCCACTAAGACGTGTGCCCTGTTATGAATATACTTTTATGGGTCTCAGGGCTCATGTCTCAGTGCGCATAGCTCCGTTTGGCAGAAATACGGACCCGGTCCGCTTCGACTTCATCAGATAGCGATCAATCAGAAGGTAGCTCGCATAGACCACATGTTCAAAGTTGGAACTACAATTTCTGGCGCATCTGTAAAAACACTTGTGTGCATAGGGGAACGAATGGTACGTGCGTTGTTTCTGAACCGAGTCAGAAATGGGCCTGTTGCAAACTTCAACTAGGAAAAAAGAAAAGTTGCTTCTTATGAAAATTTTTTCAAAAATCACGCTAAATTGGATTGTCTGAGATTCACTTCTAGCTTCATTAAACTGTATAAGAAAGACTACGGTGCAATGAGCCACAGATCCTGGCGCCACGCTCGGATCTCGGCTAAAATTCGGGCTCAACGCCACGGAGTGTGGCGCCACACTCCTGCAAAACCCTCAAATTTCCCTTATGATTAAAACCGATTAAGTGCTGGTGCAATATGCCACAAAGTTCAGCTTATAGTTGACTTTCCGCTCATCTTTGACTTCAGTAAAAAACTGCCCAACCAACTTTGATAAACATTCGAACGTGCCGCCACACACCAGCGCAAGAAGAAATCCGGGCCCAGCGCCACAGGGCCGACCGCCACAACTCATGATTGCATATCGCCAGGATTACGGGCGCGCATCGGGTAGCGAGGCCCACGTCGCGTCGCGTCCCGTCGCATCGGACCTGACCCAACCCAACCTTAGGTTAGGTTGGGTTGGGTAACCTGGGGTCTAACCTAACCTAACCTAATCTAACCTAACCTTCGGTGGATTAGGCCCTGTGGCGCTGGGCCCAGATTTTTTCATGCGCTGGTGTGTGGCGCCAAGCTCGAAAGATTATCAAAGTTGCTTGGGCAGTTTATCTATACAATTAGCGATCAGATGAGCGAAAAGTCAACTGTAAGCTGAACTGTGTGGCTGGTTGCACGCGGCTCGTCAAAGGAACACACACACACTCGCAAAAATACATGCTGGGCCTCGTAATTTCATCCGCGGTGGTAGTGGCCATCCCGACTCCGGGTGCCCCGAAAAAACACCGGAGTGCTTTCCGAACATGAGCCCTGGAAAGAACGGCCGTAAACGGGGACTAAGGCTCAACTTGGATTGGTCCATACGCTGTTTTGTCCTTTCTCTCTCTCGCACTCATTGCTCAGATGCGGCACGTCAAAGGAGCACACTCGGCTATGAAACGCCGCCCCGATTATCGTCTATCTCTCTCCCACTCATTGATCAGATGCGGCAAACCGCGGCTCGTCAAAGGGACACACACACACTCGCAAAAATACAGGCTGGGCCTCGTAATTTCGTCCGCGGTGGTGGTGGCCATCCCGACTCCGGGTGCCCCGAAAAAACACCGGAGTGCTTTCCGACCATGAGCCCTGGAAAGAACGGCAGTAATCGGGGACTAAGGCTCAACTTGGATTGGTCCATACGCTGTTTTGTCCTATTTTCTCTCTCGCACTCATTGCACAGATGCGGCATGTCAAAGGAGCACACTTGGCTTTGAAACGCCGCCCCGATTATCGTCTATCTCTCTCCCACTCATTGACCAGATGCGGCAAACCGCGGCTCGTCAAAGGGACACACACACACTCGCAAAAATACAGGCTGGGCCTCGTAATTTCGTCCGCGCTGGTAGTGGCCATCCCGACTATGGGTGCCCCGAAAAAACACCGGAGTGCTTTCCGACCATGAGCCCTGGAAAGAACGGCCGTAAACGGGGACTAAGGCTCAACTTGGATTGGTCCATACGCTGTTTTGTCCTATTTTCCCTCTCGCACTCATTGCTCTGATGCGGCACGTCAAAGGACCACACTCGGCATTGACAAGCCGCCGTTTTATCGTCTATCTCTCTCCCACTCATTGATCAGATGCGGCAAACCGCGGCTCGTCAAAGGGACACACACACACTCGCAAAAATACAGGCTGGGCCTCGTAATTTCGTCCGCGGTGGTGGTGGCCATCCCGACTCCGGGTGCCCCGAAAAAACACCGGAGTGCTTTCCAACAATGAGCCCTGGAAAGAACGGCCGTAAACGGGGACTAAGGCTCAACTTGGATTGGTCCATACGCTGTTTTGTCCTTTCTCTCTCTCGCACTCATTGCTCAGATGCGGCACGTCAAAGGAGCACACTCGGCTTTGACAAGCCGCCGTTTTATCGTCTATCTCTCTCCCACTCATTGATCAGATGCGGCAACCCGCGGCTCGTCAAAGGGACACACACACACTCGCAAAAATACAGGCTGGGCCTCGTAATTTGGTCCGCGGTGGTAGTGGCGAGCCCGAATCCGGGTGCCCCGAAAAAACACCGGAGTGCTTTCCGACCATGAGCCCTGGAAAGAACGGCCGTAAACGGGGACTAAGGCTCAACTTGGATTGGTCCATACGCTGTTTTGTCCTTTCTCTCTCTCGCACTCATTGCTCAGATGCGGCACGTCAAAGGAGCACACTCGGCTTTGACAAGCCGCCGTTTTATCGTCTATCTCTCTCCCACTCATTGATCAGATGCGGCAACCCGCGGCTCGTCAAAGGGACACACACACACTCGCAAAAATACAGGCTGGGCCTCGTAATTTGGTCCGCGGTGGTAGTGGCGAGCCCGAATCCGGGTGCCCCGAAAAAGCACCGGAGTGCTTTCCGACCATGAGCCCTGGAAAGAACGGCCGTAAACGGGGACTAAGGCTCAACTTGGATTGGTCCATACGCTGCTTTGTCCTATTTTCTCCCTCGCACTCATTGCTCAGATGCGGCACGTCAAAGGAGCACACTCGGCTTTGACAAGCCGCCGTTTTATCGTCTATCTCTCTCCCACTCATTGATGAGATGCGGCAAACCGCGGCTCTTCAAAGGGACACGCACACACTCGCAAAATACAGGCTGGGCCTCGTAATTTCGTCCGCGGTGGTAGGGGCCATCCCGACTCCGGGTGCCCCGAAAAAACACCGGAGTGCTTTCCGACCATGAGCCCTGGAAAGAACGGCCGTAAACGGGGACTAAGGCTCAACTTGGATTGGTCCATACGCTGTTTTGTCCCTTCTCTCTCTCCGCGTAACGCGAGGGTTGAAACGCATACTTCTTACGCTGATTGTGAACTTAGGGGTGCATTTTAGACTTTTTCGATGCGCTCATTGTGATTTTGCGTCATTTTCACAAGTGGCTTGGCGTGAATTGCGATATATCGAATGTTGCCATTTAAACCTGTGGAAGAAGATTGATAAATAGGGTATTCGCAGCGAACACCTTAACAACCGATTCTTTGTTGAATGGCATAACAATCGATAAATCGCAATTCACGCCACGCCACTGCAAAAAACATAATTTCTTTTCGCTCTATCTGAATTTTGCAACAGGCCCATAATTTGAGGCCTTGTCAAAGCGAACACGGTTTGCGCGGCTTTGAGCGAACTTGTTACAGGAACTTATTATACCTTAGGTATAACCTATTCCTCGAACCCCCCAGTTCGTAGTTCTAGTTCGTTCAAACTGCGCTCATTCTGACAAGGCTTAGGCAATGGATTCGAGCAAGGCGAAAATAAAATTCAACAACAAACGCAATTTTTCGGCTGATGATGGTTGATTAGCAACATATCGAGGAAAAGATAAAATTAAAATTCGCCCAACGGTGACTGAAGAATATGCTGGAGTGAGCGCGCATTGCCGGATGAGTTTTCGCCGAGTTGGCTGGGATTGTTGAACTCTTTGGTCATCAGTCATCATCGGACAAATCTGAGCGTTGACTTCCGATAGACTGCAACACTATACGGCAGGTGGGGTGCAGGGACTCTAAAATATGTTATGAGCGCTTACGCTAAATCCTTTCGAAGGGTGATAATAACTCGGGCATCCTTTAACAGCGATATCCTTGAACTCCGCATTAACTTTGAACTCCTGCCAAAAATTTACAGTTACATTTCGAAATTTCAGGGTGTTTTTATAGCGCCAAAAGATGCAACGTTAACACCCTGATATTGTGGGATACTCATCTCATTTTTCTTCCGTACTTAAATGCACGTTTTACCTGACTTCGTCACGATTTTAGGATTTTTTACACTGACAATTAAAATTGTGAACGCTTCGAATGATTTTACAACCCGCTCTTTAACATTACGGACTTTTTAATGGCTTTGCAAACTTTACAAACCCTAAAAAAGTCATAATTATGCAAACGGAGGATGGATTTTGAAACGGCTTCAAAATCCTTCATCATCGGATCGTAACCTGCCACGCATTGAACATACAGTCTCTCTCTCGCGGCCAAACGAGCTACTAACCGTGTGGATTTCCGCAACATCCGATAGATGGTAGAATGTTCGCCCTTCAAATCGGAGAAAGTTGAAAGCGCGCCAAAATTGAACTTTGAGAGTTTCCTCACGGAACCTCCAGGACATTATCGAAAGTAAGGGTTTAAAATCCACCAAACCTAATGAGTTTGTAACAGTGGCGAGGCGTGCTTTTGGGATCCATCAATTGATCCAACATTTAAACATATGGAAAAGGATCGATAAACAGGGTGTTCGCAACGAACACCTTCATTATCGATTTCTTAACCAGAGCTTTATATGGGGAAATATCGCCAACACCGCTCAACATGGGTTCTCGTCCTTTGAACCAAACCAATTTTTTTGCGATTTCTAGGTGCTAAAGATGTCCAAGAATGCCCATATTAATTTCAGGAAAATTGTCTGGTGCTCAGGGCGCCGCCATTATGAATTTTTCAAAATTGAGAAAACCCACAATTAGATTTTTTCAAATATCTCCTCAACGGTTCATTCCGCGAAAAAACAACAGCAGAAAAAGCATGAATTCCCTACCAAAATCACTCTCCCCTGTTTTTTCTAGCTTAATTTTTTGGTCGTAAAATTAACGTTTTCTAAAAATTTAGCTGAAAAATCGCATTTTTACTGATTTTAGGAGCAACTTTGTTTCATATCTCTAGCCATGATTATCTGAGGAATAAACTTTTATGTTCATTGAAAATAACGTAAAATTTACTTTTATTAAACATATGTCAACAGTTCTTGAGCTGGATTTAACCCTGTGAAATAGCAGTTTATTAGCGCCACCCTTGAATTGTGATTTTATCGACCCCGAGGGAGATCTGAGGGATCTTTTTATCTGAGGGAGATCCCTTAAAATCAAGGGGGAAAAAAGGAAAAAACCTAAAAACGTGGCTCAAACTGCGTGACAAGGTGGTAAAATAGTGCTGGGCCCACACTATTTGGGGGAGGGAGGGTCAAAGTCAATCAGTTCAAAAATGTTCAATCACAGCCAAAAATTTTGAGCTCTAATGAGGATCAGTACAAAACTGATGGGGAAGAGTGTTCAGCTCAGGCAGTTTATATTGGAATATTAAGTTGAGGTCACGCCGAGAGATCTATAATTTTGGGTCTATTTATAACTCACGAGTAGATCACACGTGATTCTTGTTTTTCAGATCCCGGAGCTGGCCGGATTCTGGATGCTGTCCTTCCTGCTGCAACTGCCCCTTCAACTATTCCTGCTGGCCAACGAGGGGGTGCGCCCGACGGGGGTTGAGCGGGCCGTGCAGGGCGTGGAAGTGGCCCTTCTCCTGGCCCAGCTCGGCACCGGCTTCGTGGCCCTCCGCACGACCGCCGCCCACCAGGCCCACAAGTTTCACCTCGCCCAGTTCCTCGCCCCCGGGCCGGGCGCCTTCAAAGAGGCCGCCGGCAGCACGCCCGACGCCCCGCGCGACGAGGACCCCTTCCACGACGTCCGACGCAAACCGCGAGGCACCGAGAACCCCTTCGAGGACATGCAACGCAACCTCCTCGTCTCCGACCAACTCTTCCGGGACGCCGAACGCATCCCCCTCGCTAGCATTTCCAGAGGATCCTCCACCAAAACTGATTAACACCAACGATCAGAAATGGGCCAGAAGACGAGGTCTCAACTAGGATATTACACCGAAAAAAAGATGCTGATTCAATATTCTGGATTTAAAACAGTGTGCAAAAACTCACATACTCACAAAACAGTGAATTAACGCTACAGCAGTTATTTTAGCAATGTCGAGATGTAAAACTAACTGCTGCGGCGGTTAATTCAGCGTTTTGTGAGTTGTCCTACTCTTTTACATCCGGAATGTTAAATCAGCAACACTTTTTTTCGGTGTGCAGTGTTCCGAGACGAAGCTCAACAAAAATCGCTTTACTGGACATTTTACCTCCGTGGGTCATGGCCCAATTCAAATGTGGACGGTCATAAGTGCTTTTTCATTACTGCTGGTGACAATTGTACGACAATAAAAAATTATGAATATATTTGGTAGATTTATGAGAGAAAAAATAAAATTATTCAGGCAAACAGGGGTGCGGAAAGTTCTTCGGCCTGCGAAGCCTCGAGCAACCAGGGAATCAGCTTACGCACTGTGACTTTGCGCGTTCACGGTAATTTTCTGATGATTGAACGCAATTGCATTAGTTTTCAAGGAGTCCATGCTTTCACCGTGAAAATATCAAGAATTTAACGCTTCCGCGATCATTTTTTCAATGGATCAACTTATAAACAGTAATTTCCTAAACAATTTACCACTTCCGCAGTAATTTTCTTTAATATATAACGCCTTCGTATTAATATTGTGATCATTAGTGCGTTCGTGCTAATTTTTGCAAAACATCAACATCCTTGTCATATTTGTTCACAGAAATCAGTGGATTGAGCATTCGCTCTTCGGAATAAAACCAATTTTTATATTCGTATGACCGAACGTTAGGTTCAAGAAACCGAACTTCTTACATTACTTCACTTTAACCTCAAAGGTTCGAGTTGACGAACCGGATAGTTGGGATGATTTGAAACACTATTTTCCCATTCATTTTGTGGAGGAGCAATTTTATCGTCTTGGAACTCGTGATATTATCGTATCACGTGTTCTGCCCCATAGAACTTTTGTACTCACGCGTTAAAGTCTCTCAGTCCGCCAAAAAGAGTTCACGGTTTTACCTACTTGGAAGTCTGAATAATTGTATCAAGCGCGCTTCACCCCATCCAAATGTTCTATTTCTGCGTTAAAATCTCTGAGTCAGTCAAAAAGAGATCATCCTTCATTTTATAGACATGCAATTTTACCTACTTGGAAGTTGGAACAAGCAGTAACTCCAGCGTACTGCCGCTGGAGAGCGGCTCTGGGCCGCTCATATCCAAGACATATATTAACTACTAAACGTGTTTAGCGAGCTGTGCGAGCTGTCACGCCTAGCCGGGGAGTGCCCCTAGACCCCCAGTTCCTCGCCTCGCGATGAACTTGCGACTCGTTCCGCGAGCCGCCCCTCATAGCTATTAACTTTTAAAAGAACGAATTTCCTTTTTTTAACGAAGTATGGTGAATAGTGGCGAATATGTTATCTTTGTCCTCATCCACAATCAGCAGACTTAGCATTTTAAGCTACGGCCGTCATCTTGGATTTTGAAATTTTGAAAATCTAACCAAAAATTCGAGTTTCCCGTTGAAAAATACCTCCGGATACCGAGTTTCACGAAAATTGAGCGAACAGGAGCAGACTTAGCATTTTAGGCCACGGCCGCCATCTTGGATTATGAAATTTTGAAAATCTGACCAAAAATTCGAGTTTCCCGTTGAATAATACCTCCGGATACCGAGTTTCACGAAAATTGAGCGAACAGGAGCAGACTTAGCATTTTAGGCTACGGCCGCCATCTTGGATTATGAAATTTTGAAAATCTTACCAAAAATTCGAGTTTCCCGTTGAAAAATACCTCCGGATACCAAGTTTCACGAAAATTGAGCGAACAGGAGCAGACTTAGCATTTTAGGCCACGGCCGCCATCTTGGATTTTGAAATTTTGAAAATCTGACCAAAAATTCGAATTTCCCGTTGAAAATTACCTGCGGATACCAAGTTTCACGAAAATCGATTGAACAGGACCCGACTTAGCATTTTAGGCATTAATACACAACAACGCCGCTAGGGACGAATCCGTCCATGAAGTAGTACGACTAGGAGGCTCCAACCACGGCATTCTTCCAAAAAAGCGTGAAAACTTGTCGTTTTGAAAATTCAGATTTTAAACGTTTAGTACATTTTTTTTTCAATGCGAGATTAAAGCACAGTTCAGTTTTGAATTATCGACAGTATCACCATGATTCCAAAAATACACTACACAACACATCATTCGCTCACAAGAAAAAACAATGAATTAAAATAAAATCATGGCAAGATCCACAGCCGAAAATGGCGACGATTCCCATCTACGCGCTCTAACCAATGGCAGATGTACCATTGGTAACATCCTCTGCGTCTGCAGAGACCGACCGGAATAACAGCTCTAGGTGCTAGCACCAGAGCCGCTAATATTTGTATCACGCGTTTCAACTCATCCAACTTTTCTACTCCAGCGTTAAAGTCTCTGAGTTAGAGGAAGCGCCTGCAAGACTGCAGAATACTTCTAGCATTGCGCAATCTCTACTCGATCTCCAGTCCCGCCTTCGGCTCTTGACTCGGGAATTGCGCTAAAGTCCGAGATGCGTGCGCTACTTAGAAATGCATACTGCCGTGCTAAGGAAGAACGCCGTATGAAAATTCGATAGTTGCCAAATTTCCCATGTTAAAACATGTATTTTTGACTACATTCATGCATATTGTTCCTTGAAAATTTCAGATGTTTTAGATTAAATTGCGTACAACATTGTGTGAAAATTTTGGAAAAAAGTATTTAATATTTCTCCAGTAAATTCAGTTTTTATCGAGGGGAACTTGGCAACGCCTGAAGGCTCATACGGCGTTCTCCCTTAGCGCGGCAGCAAAAGGCAGCGCTCTCACACAGCTGCGGTGGGTTTACGCAAAATGGAGCGCATTTTGGTAAAGACGTGATGAATTTTTTTAATCCATTATTCAAGGTTGCAGCTACGCAATAATCCCACTCTGCCGTGCTAAGGAAGAACGCCGTATGAACATTCGGGAGTTGCCGAATTTCCGTCGATAAAATGTTCATTTTTGAGGAAAGTTATGAATATTTTTCTTTGACATTTTCAGGAACTTGAGGTAAAATTACGAATAAAATTAATTGAAAAATTGGAAGAAAACAATTCATAAATTTACCAGGAAATGAGTGTTTTATCGGATGAAATTTGGCAACGCCTGAAGGTTCATACGGCGTTTTTCCTTAGCACGGCAGCTCTGACCACGCGCACGGTTCGCGAACGATCGATAGGTCGATGATTTGTGAACATTCTGTAACTATCCAGGCAATCATTAGATCATAAATGATGGAAACAATGTTAAATATCCTTCTGTTGAAAGTTATAAAATAAAAAAAAACTCAGGACTCTTTTCTACGTTTCGTTCGTTGATTTAATTGATTTGGTGAATCACCTTGGAATAATCAGATTGGTGAGCAATGTGTGTGATTGAAACCTCGGCTTGTTTAAGAATTAAGTATGCTAATTCCGTGCCTCAGATGTAATGTGGCACAATTTAAATTGCATAATGACACTACCATTTTTCAGCTCATTTTTCTTGCATTCAGGGTGTAAAAATTATTTTTAAAATTTGTTTTATTAGGAAAAAACTTGTTTTCAAACTTACAGCCTGAGTAATCTAGCTTTTGCTGAGTCTAAAAGCACTTGGTCAAAATTACTTTTCGGATGTAGGAGAAATATGCTTGAGACAGAAAATATGATACTTAAGTATTACGTTAATATTGTGATTTTATTTTCCCTGAATGCTATTTCAATGATTGAATAAAGTTTTTTATCTATTTTTAAGAGAGTCAGTTAATGTCCTTTTCATTTTTCTATTTTTCTTTTAATGCAGTTCCTCTGACTGATAGTCCACCAAACCGCAAATGCGAGACGCGAAAAGACCGTATTAAAAGATACAACTTCAGGTGTATTACAAATGTAATACATGATGATTATAAAATCACAAACAATTAATGTAAAAACATTTTAAAAAGAATAACACTAAAACATACTTTGAAAACACTTATTAGAATAAATCTAGAAAAAATAGAAAATCTTCAGAAATGAAGTCCGTGTTCTTTTTGGCCTTTCAAAAATATTTCCTAAAACTTTAATGTAAAAATATCATCGTCTTAAAAATACGTTAAATAAATAAAATAAATGAAACGAAATTAAGATTCTCGTTTCCCTTCTACAAGATATAGTGACCGGAGGCATTTCACGCCTCTGAGTATTGCAATTCTAAAATTCATACTTCCGGTGAGTCCCGGAATGAGAACTAAGCTGTTTCTTTCTGTCAGGTATTTTGCCTTCAACATTGAATAACGCAAAACATGTTGCACGTTTGAACTCAACTGCTTAAGTCGCCAACCGGCACAGCGGTATACAGAATTTGGTCTGGATAAAGTCAGTGAGAATATAAATGGATTGAAAGACTCCTCTTACGAGAAGATCACCTATCGACGGTGCAAGTCGGCAATCACATAACTCGTTTGCGGTGTCTGAGAATCTCCGCAACTATGTTATTATTTTAAAGGAGAACCAATGGACGTGATTCCTTGAAGTTTTTGCAGAATTTTCCTCGCACATAGAAGAAAAATCATGGCAGTTTTAAAGAATTACCGTTGAGTAGTTTTCCGTTTAACAAATAAAGTATGACAGGAAGTCTGCGACGTCGCAAACCGAGTTATGTGATTGCCGACTTTCACCGTCGCTATGCCGTAGTATCGTTTTCGAAGCGGGAAGCTTAAAAATGCGCACATTTTTTACGCAGATTGTAAAGTTAGGAGTGTATTTCAGATTTTTCCGATGCGCTCGTCGTGATTTCGGAGCCATTTTCTATGAGGAATAGTTCTTCTTTTTATTTTGACTGAGGTTTGCAAAAAGTGACTGGATATGACCAGATTATGATGCGTTCCGTAAAGTATAGACTTTCAATCAGAAGAAAATCGTAGATTGAGGAAGTGCCGGTTGGGCTCAAAATCGACTCATATCGATATCTCCTCTTTGGAAAAAATAAATCCCACTCAGAATGCATTGCGCCAAAGCTGAGGATCCATCTTAAAGTCTCCTGCACGAGTGGCCCACGACGTCGCGAGTCGCGTCATGTCATGTCATATAGATGAGACTTCTAAGAGCATTATTGGATGAGCCACGAGACACATACAAGTATATGCTAATCGTGGCTCATACGGAAACGCACTAACGGTCCTCTTCCGTAACACGGCAGTTTCCTCCTTGAAACTCGGACAATGGACACGATCGGTAACGACTCATTCATCTGCGTCGACGACGAAAACCGGGCCGTAACGACGAAAAACAAATTGAATCACTGGATGTCGAAATCCGACAAGTCCGTTCCTTGATGCGCGCTGAAGTGAACCCGAGGAATGGCTGTATGGTTGCTGTTCGTGTTACGTCACGGAAAAAGCGATACATCGTCACCTCCTGGCCAAAGTATCACGAGCGCCATGCGACGTTTCGAAGTTTCCGCCGCCATTTTATTTTTTCACAGAGAAATGGTTGGCTGAATCTGTTTGGAAATTTCACAGAATTTTATCGGCAGTACTAGGAAAATTTGGACAAATTTTCGGACAGCTTCCTTGAACAATTTCTCTGTAAAAAAATAAAATGGCGGCGGAAATTTTTAAACGTCGCATGGCGCTTGTGATACTTTGGCCGAAAGGTGACGATATATAGATTTATTTAGTGAATTTATATCGAACATCGCTAAAATAATCGCGAATCACATCGCGAACTACCCTGGAATATCAAAAAACAACTCCGCGACGGTGATATCCGGAAGTTTTTCAATTTACTTCGCGATCTTCTTTTGAGCAAGGCTTTTTATAATTTGAACGAGTTTCTAAACTCATCTGTTGTGTAACGTTCTAACCACCAACTAATCTACAGTTGTAATTTATATTTTTAATTATTGTATAGTGTTTCTTGACCTGTGCCATAGCCCTAATAATGGGGCTCCCATGTACAAAAGTTTTAATAAATAAATAAATAAATAAATGTAATGAGTGATTGAATGAACCAGAGCGATGACCAGTTGTTCATAATCATTGAAGAATACTTCTTGTAATTCTTGTTTACAGAGGTCTACTTGATAGTGGATACGATGAATTGTGATTATTTAGTATTGAATAATTCTTTATACATTTTGTTTTTAAAATGTGACGTATGTAATTAAGCTCTGATGATGACTATCGAGTCGAAAAGCCTTAACCAATAAAAAAAGTTCAAAATTTACATCGCTTTGGTCTGTTCAATCTCTCATTATCGATTAATTCTCATTGGTAGCATTTTAGGGCAAGTTTCCTTGGATTTCGAAATTCCTTGACGTTCCAAGATTTTCGGACCTAAAATTTCTTTACTTTTCAATGAATTAAAAGGTTTTCAGACATAGAATTTCATGACTTTTCAGGGTTTTCGGTCTTACTGATAGTCAGTACGAAACCACGTACCTCCAATGAGGTGTTTCATAATGTCCACACCTATTTTAATTTTTCGAAGAGAGACAAGCTTTATAGCTTTGAATTTTTACAGAATATTCTGCTTACAGGGGAGAAAAATCAAGGAAATTGTCGAGACATTAGGTTGACTGATTTTCCAAAGGAAGAAAAAAGTATATGGGTATGCCATTTAAAATAAGTCAAAAACGTCGCAAACAGAGATAAAGCTTTCACACTTTGGCCATTATAGAATTTCTTCACTTTTCAATGAAGTTCCCCGACCGCCTGACTTCAGGTCAATAGGTCACGGGTTCGAATTCCGGTAGTGGCGTCAATCTTTGACCGAACTGACGAGTAGATCTATGCAAGAACAGATTCTACTCGCCCTTAAACCCTGATTTGAAAAGCCTCGAGCATGGATTTCTCTATCGCCCTTATGTCACCGAACAATTTCAGAGCCAATATTACCGTGCTAAAGAAGAACGCCGTATCAGGCTTCAGGCGTTGCTGAATTTACTCTTAAAAAAAATCTATTTTTGAAGAGAGTTGAGAATATTTGGACTGCATTTTGCAATTTGGAATTATATATTCTGGCTCTCCTAGAAAAACACTTATGTGCATAGGGAAACTAATGGCACATATACGTTGTTTTCAAACCGGGCTAGAATTTATAGTTCCAAATTGCAAAATGCAGTCCATTTCTCCTTAAAATTTTCACTTTTAGATCAAATTACGGACAAAATTCTCTGAAAAATTGAAAGAAAAAGACTCACAACTTTTTCCGAAAATTCTTGATTTGTCAAAGGAATTTTGGCAACGTCTGGAGGTTCATACGGCGTTCCTCCATAACAAGGCAGAATAAGTCAGCAAATAAATCCCAAACTTTCCCGTGCTTTTCAGGGTTGGGCAAAATTGATTGACTACTCAGAAAATCGTACTCGTGATATTACGTTGTCGTTGTCCCGATCCTATGCGAACCGCGGAGAATCCCCGTGAGAAGGTTCATCGGCTAATGCACAAGAGCGGTTTTCTGCCGTGCTAAGGAAGAACGCCGTATGAACATTCGACAGTTGCCAAATTGCCTTCTATAAAATTTTTATTTTTGAGGAAAGTTATGAATATTTTTCATAGAAATTTTCAGGAACTTCAGAACAAAATACGAACAAAATTCTCTGAAAATTTGAAATAAAAATATTCATAAATGTACCAGGAAATTCGTGTTTTATATGCAGAAATTTGGCAACGCCTTAAGGTTCATACGGCGTTCTTCCTTAGCACGGCAGTTTTGTCATCCATCGGTTCGATTAACCGCGTCCGAGTGTTTTGACGTCCAGTGGCGTGGCGTGCTTTGCGATATATCGATAGATATGCTACTCAAACCTATGAAAAAAGATCGATTGTCAGGGTGTTCGCAGCGAACACCCTAGTAATCGATTCTTTTCCATAGTTTCAAATGGCGAGATATCGATGATCGATCATTCACGCCACGCCACTGTATGACGTCCCGATCGGAGGAACGGGAGAACGCAGTCTCGGTCGGGTCTGACGCGATTTTTCCTCTCGCTTTTTCGTTTTCGATTTCGTTTTCGGTGAGTCACGGGCACGGTGCGTAAGTTTAACCTTGCCCCCCCCCACCCCGGCTCGGGCTGCTCCGGGTGCCCCGCCGCCAAGTTGCCCCCAAAAGTAGACCGGAGGCTGCGGCCTGCGCCGCACAGGCTGTTGGAAATTTTGGAGTGAAATTCTGTGGCGTGGAGTACCTTTATAGACAGAGTATGGCCATTTCTGTTCCGGTTTTTCATTGGTCGCGTGAAAATAGGCTGACACGATGTTCTTAGGGCCGTAAATAAACAAACAAGATGGCTGTTATCAGCAAGCAAGATTGAGGTTATGCACATCTTACATCCTCCTGTGATAAAGCTGAAAAGCGATTTAACAATGTTTTCATGTGTTTTTCGTGTGTTATTCGTAGACATGCTAGTTTAAATTGTTACTGCCGCATAATTGAAATTTTTGTCAAATTTAGCTTCTTATCGATGTTACTGTGAGCCGCCATCTTGTTTGTTTATTTACGGCCCTAAGAGCATCATGAAGCCTAAAAACTCGTCGACCAATCATAAAGCGGAAAAGTTTTCCTGTAGTAAAGAGATACGAATGGCCATACTCTGTCTATAAAGGTACTCTACTGTGGCGGAGTCAATACAGCGGCCAAAAAACCCGAGGGATATGAATGCAGAGCGGAACATCTTTTCTTTACGGAGTGACTTACACTATTATGGAGCGGAATCTACTCTTTTTGCTGAGTCTTATACGCTTTGACACACGTAGAATCATACATGTATCATGACATGTAGAATGGTCTAATAAACATTTTTGTAGAAGAATAAAACATCGTATCAAGGCTAATTTTTCCATATTATTTTATTATTTTTACTTAACGCTACCATTCTGAGATGTTTCAGTTCATTGCAAAATGATTAAACGAGAGGCTTGTAGGACAAGGCGCATAAGTGCAGTTTTTGCTGTTTCGAGATATATGTGTTTGAAGTTTCGAAATTGCATGGAGGCTTATGGCGGAAACAGAGTTCAAACTGACTTTTTGATGCTTAAAAATTGGAATTTGACAGCGAATTTTTCATATCATATGCATCAAGACTAATTTTACGTCAAATCATTAATATCTCAATAATTTCAAAAACTTCACTCATGAGTTTTGTCCGTCAAGCCCCTCGAATGAAGTCCAAATGGATTGCATTTTTGCAAAAAGGAACCACTGGCATTGCAATGATGCTAAGATTGTGCAACTTCATCTTTTGCAATAAAATTGGGGAAATCGTGAAAAACTATGAAATTTAGATGGTAATTTTTGTCTTAAATTTACAGTTTTTAGCGAGTAAAATAGAAACTATTAATGGATAATCGGGTTTTTCCTCCGAGACAAAAGAAGTTGCACAATCTTAGCAACGTTGCAATGCTAGTGGTTCCTTTTTGCAAAATGCAATCCAAATAGTGTAAGGCGGGAAGTCTCCAACGCCGCGCTGCGAACCACGTGGTTCCGGTGCCGGAGCCAAGGCATCAATACTTGAAATTCACAATTATCGAGGAGCTATAGAGGCAAGGCTGCGCGCGACAACAACAACAACTATCAGTCGCGCACATAAGAGAGTATAGTTAAATCGTTCGGCGTGGTGGCAGAGCAATTATAGTGGGGGGATTATCTGGCCTCCAGAGCGTCGCGGCGGCGGCGCGGCGGGCGCACGGCGCTCGAACTCGACATTATCAACAGTTGCGCGCCGCTGCGAGTGCTGTGACAAGTGAAACCTCGGAATTAAGTGCGCCAGTATTCCAAACGATGGCTTATAATGACTAAAGACAGGCTCAAAGCGATACAAGCGGTAAGTTCTTCCTATTTTGTCGCTAACTTGGGTATTTTTTTAAAAAAAAAAATTGATGGACGTACCACGTATCTCCATTGCGGTATTTCAAAATTTCCGCTCCTATTTCAATTTTTCGGAGAGAAAAAAGCCAACTCTATGACCTGAAATTTTTTCACATATTACTCTTTAACTGCCGTGCTAAGGAAAAACGCCGTATGAGCCCTCAGACGTTGCCAAGTATCCTCCGATAAAACCCGAATTTACAGGGAGAATTGTGAATATTATTTTCCATAAGTTTCAGACAGTTTTTTTACGCTATTTTTATCTAAAATGTCAGGAAATTTCAAGGAGAAATACGCGTAAATGTTGTCAAAAAGACATGTTTTATCAAGGGAAATTTGGCAACTCTCGAATGCTCATACGTTCATATCGATGGTCATAGTGCCAAACCACATAGCTCTATTGCGGTGTTTCAAAATATTCGCTCCTATTTTATTTTACCGAAGGGGAACAAGCCAATTCTACAGCTTGAAATTGTTATTGGTTATTCTGCTAACCTAGAAAGAAAAGTCAATGCATTTTTCAATAAATTACGATGAGTAGTTTTCCAAAGAAAAAGTAAAGCATGTCAGGACTAGAGTCCCTTTATGCTGAGAGTCAAGACAATTCGGCTCATGGATGTCACAAACGGGAATAAAGATTACAGAAATTGAACGTTTTTCGTAATCTTTGATCGGCCCATTCTCAAATGCCTTTCTCCGTTCCTCCTCTCATTCCGTTTGTTCCTTGCCGAACTCGTAATTCCCTGGTCCATTCCAGATTATAATCTTTGCAATTGGTGAAAATGTAATCTTTATTCCCGTTTGTGACACTGTGGAGGCCTAAAATACGGGAACCAATCAGAAATGGATTCAAATTGTCTTGACTCTCAGTATAAAGGGACTCTAGTCAGGACGTTTGCAAAGTCACAAACGGGTGAGACGGGTAGATATGTGGTCTCGTACTTTCGCCGTCGATATCTTGAAGATAAGTCGGGTCGATTGACTTGTAGATCGAGCCGAATAACTCGAATTGCACTTCACTGGCAATTTAAGTAATTTGGAGTCAATAAGAGTAGGTATGTGTTACTACCTCCTCTATGAAGATAGGTGCTTTCAGGGATGAGTCAGGAATATTGGTTTCCCGCATATTGTATACAATAAAATCCATTTGAAGTGAATTAAAGTCAAATGAACTGAGATATGATAGACTTTAATCGAGTCGGGACTTGCGAAAACCGCTAATGTCCATTTTTCAAGTGTTAAGTTTCGTTGAGTTTATAATACTTTTCGGAGTTGGTTGCAACCGCGAAAGTGGCGTTAAATCTCGTCTTCGGGTTTCTTCAATCCCAAAACGAGTCCTTTCATCACTTTAAAGGTTGTATCAACTCTAACTTTTTAAAAATATTATCAACTCAAGAAAACTAAAGACTGGAAAAATTGAAATCAGCAGTTTTCGCAGTGTCCCGATTCAATTCAGGGCCAGATCAGAAATTAACTCGATCTCATCTCGTCGCATTTCTAAAGTAAAGGCGTTTCACTATTTCCACGAGAAAACCCGGAAAGCATGAAGTTATATGGACAACAGGCCACACGTGGAAACAGAGATTCGTCCTCCTGTTAGAGGAGCAACAATCTTCAGCAATATTACCAAGTATAATAATTTTTACGATTTTGTTGCTGCGCAATTGAGGCCTTAAACCGAAAAGTATCCACCGAGAACGGTTCCAAGTTAGGCAGATATGCTGAAAATATTGAATGCAAAGGAACAAAACGGACAATACATAATCGTGCAGATGCCATTCAAAAGAAAACTGCAAACGTACTTAAAAACAAAAAGTACGCTGAGAATATTAACAAAAATGTTACCCCAAGTTTTTTTCCCGGTGTAAGCTCCTCTTATCTCGAGAAAAAATTTTAATGTGCTTAAATATGTCCATGATTTGAAAGATGGCAGGAAAAAATGAGTCCGTGAACTTTTCTAATGTGATAATCTTCGTGAAATCGTCACTCACAGCCGATCACGTGGGGAATTTAGGGAGCGAGTACCGCCAAAATTTGAAGTTTTGAGAGAGTTTCCGAATCGAGAATAGACTTTCCGAGAGGGCAGTTCGAGCTAGGAAGACGGACCTTGATAAGATAAGCTGGAATCTTCTTATCAGACTGCAATGCAAAAAATTTTCAAAATGTCTCGGAGTATATGATTCAAAATACGAGCACTTGGAATATGACTACTAGGAATACTCTCAGAAAATTCTTTCTGCATTGAAGTTCCAGCATGTTGACGGAATATTCACAGCGATGATATTTTTACAGGAGATCGTCCAAAAAAAAGAGGAATCAGAAAAAGAAAAATCCAAAAATACTATACACACACTTTAAACATGCGCACATGTTGTTTTTTCACATGTTTTCCGTGTTGTTACCGTAGTATGTTGGCAATGATATTTTTCTGATTGTCCCTTAAAAATCAAAATTTAAGGTTACCTTACGATCAAAATCAAGAATTCAAGAAAGAATACCTGGGCGGTATATGTTTTAGTGCCAAAAACCACGCCACCCGTTTCCTCTGTGCGTAGGTTTCCGTAAGTTCCAATCAACATAATGTGAAATATTAGGCTAGGAGTTGACAGGCAGTCAGTATTCATGTTGTCACTCTTGGAATGATAGCACCACACGCAAAAAAATAAGGGACAAATTATGAGCTAGCTACATACTGTTTTAAGAATTATGTGTAAACAAAGCGGGAAACAGGATACTTAAGGGTCGCACGTGCGCTAGTACCTCATGCTTTTCCACTCTTTCTAGAGGACTGAAATAGGAAACTTAAAGTTCAAAAAATTATACTTGTGTATAAATGAGAACTGGGAACAAAATCTCCAAAAATGTTTTGAGAGGTGTTTTGCAAAACTTTTTTTTACGAAAGGCATAAACGACTTACAATGCACTCCTTCATTTGGCAAAAAATCACTTACCTAATATCGAAAATGGATGCAATGAACTTTAAAACAGAACAGTTCGATAGATTTTTGGGAACTTTTACATCTTTCATCTTTTCATCAACTTTAAGCTTAAAAATATTTGTTTTTTTTATAAATAATTTTTTAATTTTTTATCATCAATTATTTTGAACTTGTAAATTTCATGGAAAACGAGTGTTTAACTAATATATCTATTTCCAAAAAAGGCTAAGTGACGGGCTTGTTTTGAGAATAGCATAGGAGACATGCGTGTTGTAAAAAGAATATAAGTTATTCTCTTTTTTCCAAAAAAAGATGTAAAAGTGTCATAAAATCAATAACCTTCCCCCTCCAAAAAAAAAGTGAATACTCCTATAAAAAACTTTTCATTTTTCATTTTCTGCCACACAGGAAACTTTCACAGTTGTCATGATAGATTAAAAAATCTTGAGTTCAATTTGTAGGAGAGCGATGAACTTTTGCATGAAATCACGAGCACTTGGAAAGCCTTAAGCAAACTTTTCGGCGCAACTTTTCAAAAATACTTGGGATATTAGGCATTCATACGGGAGCACACAGCCATGCTATAGTAGCAGGAAGCATTAGAGTTTTTTGCAAGTCGAGAGAGAAACTCGTTCATTCAAGGTAAAAGATAACCGAGCGATACGGGTCAATGGATTTTAAGCGGGCAGTTCAAAAACCACTCGTTTTAGATTCGTTTCAGTATAACGCCCAGGTTTAATTGCCAACATTGGAGGAAAAAAACCCCACTAAATGGTGGATTCGAAAATTTTTGAAATTGTGCGTCAGAGAGTGCGTTTTTTGACTTCTTTGACGTGTTTAGCGTGATTTCATGAGATTTAATCTGTAAAAATTCTGTCCATTTAAGACTACATTTTGTAATTTAAAACTACAATCTTTAATTTATTTTAGAAACAACATATGCGCCGTTAGTTTCCCTATACAGATAAATGTTTTTACGTATAACCGGGAATTGTAGTTCCTCTAATTGAACTGATTATTTTCGAAATCACGTGAGCGCCAAAATTTCGAATGCGAGAGAAACAAGAAAACCCGTTTCATTTGGTTTGTTGACAATCTTCGAATTCCATAAAGTGCACATGTTCTTTTAGAAGGCTATATTGAAATCAGACGTGATTATATCAGAGACAACACAGAAAAAACAACCCTTATACCTAATTTTGTAAAGCAACAGACCCACTAGATTCTCCTGAGAATTGGACTGCATTTTGCAATTGGGAACTACAATATCTGGTCCAGTTCAGAAACGACTTGTGAGCCATCAGTTCCCCTATGCAGATGAATGTTTTCATGGATGTGTCAGAAATTCTAGTTCCTGATTGGGAAATGTAGTCCAATTTAGCCTCTGTGTACTGGAAGTCCCTTGTATTGCGGTCGGAGGATGGTGACATTCCATGTTGTCCGTGCACACACATACCTCAAAATGTGGCAGTTGAACGGGTTTGGACTGTGGAGGCGCCGCGTGCGACGATTATTTCCGATTACTGGCAAAAATACTTTCACATAGGTGCTCGACGACGACGGATAATTAATGAGTCATTCATTTCAGCGCCCATAGTAGCGAGGGCTGGGTGCATCCGTTCAGCTTCTGTGCAGTTCGCATAACGGGCGAGGTTGGGAATGAGCTCTAAACGTCGGTCCCTTCCACTCACTCTGCTATGCTAAGGAAAAACGCCGTATGAACCTTCCGGCGTTGTCAAATTTCATTTGATAAAGCACGAATTTCCTGGTAAACTTGTGAAAATTTCCTTCCAATTTTTCAGATAATTTTGGGCGCATTTTTGCATGAAGTTCCCGAAAATTTCAAGGAAAAATATTCATATTGTTCCGGAAAAATATACAATTTAACGAAGGGAATTTGGCAACTCTTGAATGTTCATACGTTGTTCTTCCTTAGCACGGCAGCACTGTGAATGGATTCAAGGGCGGAACTAGGGCTTAGAAATCTACTTAGGCCCCTTTAGAAAAAGTGAGGAATTTTGCAAAATGAGAGCGAGACCTATCATCGTTTAAACTGTATATTAATAGATTTTTCGGTTGGAACAGAAGAAATTGGACGCATTCATGCTAAAAGGAACTAGATGCGTGTGGAAAAGATGGAGTATGCTCGTGCAAATTGAATAAAAAACAATGTAAAAGTGGGCGTGATTCTTCATAGGTTTAAATGGCAGAATAACCGATATATCGCAAAGCACGCCACGCCACTGTTTTGGAGGTAGAAGAGTCTTTAAGATCCCTTACGGGAGGAGTGTCTTTCTGTGTCCCCCCCCCCCCCCCCCCNGGACCCCCAATGAATAGAACTCCAACTCAGATGCAATGAAAGTAATTTGGAGTTAAAGCAGGGTCATTTTAAAGTGGATTCAGATGAATTGAAATACAGTCACTTTTGACTCAAAATTAACGTCAGAGTTGGCTCGTTCTTATCTTCAAACCTGCGGAAACAAAATACTATCATTTTTAACAATGTCTTCTCTGGTAAAATAGAATTTTCTGAATGTTCCTCATTCCAAGGTCTTCCATTCCAGATTTCATATCACTCCTTCTGAGTTTTTTCGCCTCGCAAAACAATGTATAGACGTTAATAACTCCGCATATGCAAAATCGACCGACGCGTGCTAGATCCATCATTCATCTATTAAGCAAACTTTCATAATAATTGGCCCTCCCCCGGCGTGGGTTATGTGTGCGTACAAAATTGAAAAGTGCTAAGACGTGTTTTTTCATCATTTGATGTGTAAAGAGTGCCTAATTAACAGAGGTGATTGATGAAAAAATGCGCAGATGTTCAAACACCTGTTTCCTGATATTCTATGGAAACACTGCCGTATTAGTATACACAAGGGGTGCCTCCGCACTCTTCTGCCGTGTTAAGGAAAAACAGCCTAAGTGTATTCTAGAGTTACCAAATTTCCTCCAGTAAAAGTTTTATTTTTGAAGAGAGTTATGATTATTTTCTTTTGAAAGTTCTAGATAATTTAGATCTAATTCCGAATGAAATTTTCTAAAAAACTGAAGGAAAACTATTCACAGATTCGCCGGAAAATTCGTATACTTTGACAGAAGAAATTTGGCAACGTCTGATGGATCATACGGCGTTCTTTCTAAGCACGGCAGTATCTGTAACACTTCGTTTACGGTCTGATTGTCCCAAATTTGTGGCGGATCTGGGACAAAGTGGACTGGGAAGAAAGAGGGGATCCATCACTTGGGAAAACATAAATATAATGCTAAACAGTGAAACTTTGCCGAAAAGGTGTGAAAAAATGGGCCACTGACAGGTTTAGACTGGAAATTGAGGCGTCTAGTTCCAAAAGCGGCAATTTCCATTGCCCTGTCTAAAAATTGTGCCATCACTATAATTTGGAAAGTGAAAGAACGGGAAAACATGTTCATGTTTTCTCGTGAAATTTCTGTTATTAAGCGAGAAAATTTGGAAAATTTTAAAAACAGCTGAACGTTTAAATTGTCCCTCACAGGCAATTAATATGATTACACACATTTTAGACAGGGCAATGGAGATTGCCGTGGGTTTGGAACTAGGGGGCCTTAACGAACCTTAATTGCATGTTTTTTTTTTTTTTTTCAAAATCTTAAAATCGTATAAAACGATTGACGCAAAGGGTGGCATGAAAATCAACTTCTGAACGAGTTCATTGAAAAGTAACTCAAACACAACTCAAATGGAAGTTAGATTGTACATTTGTACCTTGTCTAGTACACTGGAAAAAAAACCACATTGTATCTAGAGTCCAGACTCTTGAAAACATTGACAAGAAAAAGGACTCTTGACTCAATCAGATTTAAGCTTAAATCAAAAGGAAATCCGCTTAAATTAAGAGGCTTGGTTCTTGATTTAAGCTTAAATCTGATTGAATCAAGAGTATTTTTTCTTATCGATGTTTTTAAGAGTCTGGACTCTAGATCCAATGTTTTTTTATTTTCCAGTGTATTCTATTTACTGGCAATTAATTTTCATTAATGTGCTGATTTTCGATATTTGACACGTGTTCTAGGTGCTGAGAGATGAAGATCCTTACTATGACACAACCTTGGAATATGGAATGGTCAACGTCGCGCTGGACATGGAGGATGAGGAAGCAGGATACATGGAACACTTCTTTAGAGAGGTAGGTCGACGTGAGCCTTTTTTACATATAAATTCATGCCTTCTGGGGCTCATCATGAAAGCGAGTTACGCTCTTGCGCCAGAGGAGCCGTCCATAGATTGCGTCAGACACTTTCCCCGTCTTACTGTGTCCAAATGGGCCACTAAACCATGTGTTTTTTACTTTATGTTCTGGAAGTACCAGGTGAGAATATTACGTCGTGATTAATTGGGTATTTTTGGAGCCGAAATCCTGGACCCACCCGCTTTTAAAAATTTCGAAGACTTGACAGAATTTTAAACGCGCCGGAATGGCGGGAGAATATATCGTAGCAGTGAAGTACTGAGGGAGGGAGTCACATCTCAGCATCTCACATCGCTATCTCCTCTGATTCATCACTGATGTTTGTGAAATTAAAATGTGTTTTTAAGTGGAATTGTTGCTTGTTTACTACAGATGACAAGAATGAGGTTTGATTCATTGATTCTGAAGCTATAGTTTGGACTTTCCTACTGTTTTCAAATACGAGGAGTACAAACGCAATTGCCGGAATTTTCGTATTTTTTGAGCTTTGTGCGGTGAAATTATTACAACAGTAATTTAAGACGTTTGATGTGTTTTAGTGACTTCTTTTGCCTTAGAAATGTACTTAAAAGTATTAAAAAATTACTTAAAAAATGAAAAAAATGCGCATGCCACATAAGTTAATTCTTAAAACGTGTCAAAGTCGTTTTTTAGGCTGCATAACGTTTGCGCACACTTTTTTTACCGATAACGTTAGCGCACACTTTTCGCGAATATCATTTGCGCACACTTTTTACCGATAACGTTTGCGCACACTGCACTATTTGGCAACGCTTCAATGATGCGTCAGTAGTATCGCTTCGTGATAAGACAATTCAACGGACGGATAATTTATAAACGGACGAGGGGAAATTTTCATTTAAATAAATTCCAATGAGCAGGCAATAAGTAAATGAATAAATAAGTTAATAAGAAGAAAATAGAAAATGAAGAGAGTTAAAACAATAAGGTATATGGTTACTCACAGATTTTTCGCTGTTACTTCAGCTAAAAATGCTGTCACTGTCTTCACCGGAATTATCTTCAGTGGAAGGACGGGTTTTAGGGCTGTTTTCAGGGCAGGTTGCATTTGAAGAGCAAGTTTCATCAGCACCATTTTCAGAAATGGATTCATCAGGCTCGTCTGCATTGAAAGAGTCATTTACAGCCTCCGGGTTATTTTCTTCGTCTGAATCATTTTTGTCGGGATATTTAACTTCACGAACCATTTCCAGANTTTTTTAGATGTTCAGTTTTTCTCCTTTAAGTGAATATCTCTGAAACGATTTCGACTACATACCGCAATATGGAACTACAATTTCTGGCTCGGTTTAAGAACGGTATATGTACCATTATTTTCCCTGTGCAAATAAGTGTTTCTACGGATAAGCTGGAAATTGCAGCTCCTAGGTAATAATGGCGATTTTGCACACGGAACTTTCATTGCTTCATGTGAGAGTACTTAATGAGCTGAGTTCGCGGTATTTTTCATAATTTTTTCCTGAAATGGGAAAAACTGTAGGAAAAAAGATTTAAAAGTGAGAAAACTCGTGACGTCATCTAGTAGCATTTCATATTTAAGCACAAATATATTTCAGCAAATTGGTTAGTTTGTCATATTTCCTCTAATAATTGTCCAATTCAGGAACCAAGGATATCCTCGCGCTCAGTTCTCTTAGCAGTCTCATTTTTAACATGCACTGGGGAAAAAAACGCATTGGATCTAGAGTCCAGACTCTTAAAAACATTGACAAGAAAAAATACTCTTGATTCAATCAGATTTAAGCTTAAATGGAAAAGAAATCACCTCAAATTAAGAGGCTTGGGTCTTGATTTAAACAAGAATCCGATTGTATTTTTTCTTGGCGATGTTTTTAAGAGTCTGGACTCTAGATCCAATGTGGTTTTTTTTTCCAGTGTGAAATTGACAAAATCTCAAACACTTCCCTATTCTCAATTTCAAAATGTTGTCCGTATACCGTTTTTAAATATGTTCCGAAAACCGTTCATAAAGCGTCAATGCGCTATTATTAGAGGACCCATAATTGTCTACTTCCAATAATTCGGATACCGGTCGCGGTTGAGGAGCGGATACAGTATTGGATCACAGCCTTGTCGAGTAATCCACCGCCCGCGCCGCGTCGGTGCGGCGTCGCGACGTCGCTTCCGCACTGGCGCTCTCGCTGGTTCCGGCTCGAAGCGTCCCGCAACGCCGCGACGCGCGTTGAGGTTAGAGGTCATCGATAGAGAACGGTCCAAGACCTTGGAACAGTGCGATCTCCTTATCAATTGATTAAGGTTTCCCATTGCACATCCTGTCCCCTCATTCGTGGAAAGGAGAGGGAAAGTTAATTTGTGAACAGCCTGCGATCCTGAGGGCTGATTGTTGACATTCATAGACAAAGCTATAGACAAGGAAGACAAACGAAATATGGAGGGATCGTATTGGTGGAGGCGGCTGGTAGTAATGGACAAAGGAGGTAGGTGATAGACAAATTATCGGCAACTCACTAGAGACCCTGTAGTTAGTCCATACCCATTTCAACCAATGTGATCGCTCCGTGCTTCCTATGTCCTCTTAGTCTATCGCTTTGTCCATCAATATAAACAATCAGCCGGCAGGACCAATAGACAATTGCAAAATCGGTAAATAAATCACCGTGATACACGTTCTCCCATGAAAATGCAATACGATGTACATATCACAAATTTCCAATTGTAACTTACGCGGAAAAGCGATTGACCAAACAAAAATGGGCCGAGTTTTACAGAAATGCACCGAGTCGCATTTTGAAAGTAAGAAAGGAAAAAAGGAGAACAAACCGTAGTTGAGAGCGGTAGTAAATAATTGGACTACATTTTGCAATTTGGAACTATAAATTCTAGCCCGGTTTAAAAACAACGTACGCGCTATTAGTTTTCCTATGCACATAAGTGTTTTTCCAGAAGAGCCGGAATTTATAGTTCCAAATTGCAAAATGCAGTCCAATTGATGCTACATAAACTGAAAAATCGTCAATCAAAATAGGAAAATTTTTAAAATACTGTTACGATTTTCGTTTTAAAAACCCTTGCAGGGTATCTTCTTTGGGTGACATTTTCGGTGGGGGGGGGGGGGGAAATTTTNGGGGGGGTAAATTTTAAGTAAAAGCGTGTTAAAAAGCTCTTAAAACGTCCACTGTAGTCTTTCAAAACTAAAAATGTTTTACGGTGGTGTATAAAAACATTTATTAAAATATTCATTTTTTTAGGAATTTTTTACGTAATTCACACAGTTAAATAAACGAATATCTATTGAGGTACATCCTTTAAGAATAAGCAAATAAAAAAAAAATTCATTTAACCGCGGGAAATCCCGAAAAAGTCTCGATTTCTTACACGGTAATAAATGCACTGACTACAACGCAGAAAGAATATTTCCACGGGAAAACCCTTGCTTGTCTATCCAGTATCCAGTTTGGCTAGAGATATAGGTCATTTCATGTGTAGACTCATCGGTTATCATCGCATGCTCGAGCTAGAATGAGTGCATCCACTTGCATCCAAAAACGCCGTAAGTACATTCAACCGTTGCCAAATTGCCTCCAATAAAATGTTCATTTCTAAGGAAAGTTATGAATATTTTCTCTTGGAATTGTCATATACTTTGGATCTAATTTCAAATTAATTTTTCTGAAAAATTGGAGGAAAAATATCCACAGATTTTCGTGAAAATTCATATTATAATAGAGGAAATTTGGCAACGTCTGATGTCTCATACGGCGTTTTTCGAGCCGCGGCCGGACGCGCGAGACAGCGTGGCATGGCGTGGCGTGGCGTGGCGCCGCGGCGCATGCGTGCGGGCGTCGCGACGCCACAGCTACGGTCAGCTTGGCGATAAAAATTGCACAATTTTCAGTGGAAACGACCTCAATGGCGGCGGCTAATTGTGCCGGGATGGGATTCCGATTATGACGGACGCTCCATCATCAAGCCGAGCACGTCTCGCTCCGGTCTCGTCCAAGCTCATCGCTCGATGGCCCATCCTTGGCATCGCTTCAAAGGTTCGCCTTGGAGGCATTCCTGGCCACCCGTCCGTGTACTCGTGTTAACAAAAAACCCCGCATAAAATACATCCACACGCTGCCAAAACTGCCGTGCTGAGGAAAAACGCTGTATGAACTATCTAGAGTTGCCAAATTTCCCATGATCAAATATTTAATTTTGAGAAAAAAACATGAACTTTCATCTTTGAAATTTTCAGGTAATGTAGATTTAGTTATGAAGAAAATTTTCTTAAAAATTGAACGGAAAGATTCACAAGTTTTTTTGAAAATTTGTATTAAATCAAAGGAAATTTGGCAGCTTACAAAGATTCATACGCGGTGTTTTCCCTGTGCACGGTAGAAATGTCGCCACCTTCCGGCATAAGTATCACAAGCGCCAATCTCCATAAGACCAATGTAAACCGGAAAAAGTTAATCCCGACTGTTGTAGACGCAACAGAGACAAGAATTTTGAATAGAAGTTCAGAATGACTTTTATCACCTGGATGTAATCAGGGCTGGATTTACCTACTTGCCGTCCCCTTCTCATTCGTTTTGAAACATCAATAAAAACCATCAATTGAACGTGTCGGCGGGGGAGGGGTGCATAAGACGCGTTTACTCGTGTTGGACAAATTTTCTGGGAAAGCCTTGTCAACACTAGCAAAAGTTCACGGAACTTTGCGCGAAACTGAAGTTTCGTAAACCTATCTCTTTGTGGACAAGGCCTTCCATTCATATGAAATGAACGATGAAATTATGAAAGAACAAACATAAATATGATTTAATGATTTTAACTTCGACCGCGCCGCGCAGACCGCACCGTGTTTGGCGCAATGCGTGAAGTATTCTGACAGTCTTGTAGGTACTATGATTTTCACGCCGACCGCTGCTGAACGCACTGTGTTTGACGCAATGCGTGAAGTATTCATGCATTCTTGCAGGCGCTATCCGTTTCACGCTGACCACAGTGACCGCACTATGTTTGACGCAATGCGTGAAGTATTCATGCATTCTTGCAGGCGCTATCCGTTTCACGCTGACCACAGTGACCGCACTATGTTTGATGCAATGCGTGAAGTATTCATGCAGTCTTGTAGGCGCTAATATGTGTTACATGCCGACCGCCGAGCCGAGGGCTTCTTTTCATCTCAGTCATCATTTCTCTCCAAGTCGCGCCGTTCCAGGCCAAATTGCGTGTTTGGTTTCTCTCTTAACTCGACTAATTAAAGGTGCTGTCTCTTGTATCACTGAAATACGACAAAATTAGGAATTAATATACTCTCAGGAAATGAGAGGTTTTGTCACCTTCTCTTGTTTTTAATTTTTTTTCTGCATCCGATTTTTTTGTGTACCTAAATTTAAAAAAATTGCAAAGTTTGCCGCCCCCTTTTGCCGCCATGGGCCGCGGCCCATGTGGCCATCCCCTAACTCCGGCCAGGAGAAACTTTGCGACGTTGAAATGTAGTTTTGTTCTTGCATCTGAAAACGACGATTGGCACCACTATCTAGCCGAGTGATTTTACAAACCATTTAGGATACAAAAAAATGCCTAAATATGTTGAAACAAACGTCTGATCAGAGACAATATATTTTTGAGTTCCAGACAAAGAATCTAAGGAATGTAATCGAGTAAGACAGAAGCTACATTCGGAGGTCATGGCTATACCTACTTTTCGCCAAATGATTTGAATGATGAATGTCAGGATGAACACTTTGCAAGTCGAGTTTTTGCCAGTTCGGGTACCATTGCTAAACCAATTTTTCATCTCTTGCAAGATGTCATCAGTAGGCGTATTTGAAATAGGACTTCCGAAAGTATAACTCTCAGGAAATGAGAGATTTTGTCGCCTTTTCTCGTCAGTAATTTTTCTTTCTAAATCCGATTTTTTTTTTTATACCTACATTTACAAAAATTGCAAAATTTGCCGCCCCCTAGATTTGCCGCCATGGGCTGTGGCCCATGTCACATGTGGCCACCCCCTTAATCCGACCCTGTTTTTAATAATAGGTGCATATGGACCGTTTTTGGCCTATTCCGGCTAAATTTCCTTCACTTTTAGCTTTTAGCTCATTGAGGATTTATTTTGTACGAAAGTCATCATGATTTGGTCATTTTTGGTCTCTTTTCGGGTCTAATACTGACTTGAAGCATGAGTCTGAGGGTCGATTCTGGCGGACAATGCGTATTTTAAGGAATTCAATGGCAAACCTGCAAAGCTCGCATTTTTGCCAAAATCGACCTTCAGACCCATGTTTAGCTGGCCTAAAAAATGGTCCAATACTAGTTAGACCCGAAAAGAGACCAAAAATGATCAAATCATGATGACTTACTGTGTGCCTTACTGGACTGCGTTTAGCGAAAAGAAACCAAGCCACATCAAACGAAAGTCTTTATTAAGTGGGCAATTTAATTTTTTACAAGAGAACGTTTGTGCGGATTCCTTTGACAATTTTACGGAATTTCCTTCGCACTACGCAGACAATTCACTGTTTACAAAAAAGTATTCGCACAGCCGTATTCATGTAAAAAATTAAACTGCCCGATTAAATTTAGCAAAAACTGATGTGGCTTGGTTCCCTGCTTAACGCGGTCCAAACATTCACAACTATCCTTTAGAATCGAATATTTTGTAGGGGAAAATTGGACCATTCGAAAGTCCACGATCATTCAAAAGTTGCCAGGTTTCCTCCAATAAAATGTTTATTTTTAAGGAAATATTTCTCTATTTTGCCTTGAAATTATCGGACCTTTTAGATCTAATTACAAACAAAACTATCCGAGAGATCGAAAGAAGAATTTGCGCACATTTTCTCGAGCCAAAGGGAATTTGGCAACGCCTGAAGGCTCATACGGCGTTTTTCTGTAGCACGGCAGTATAGGGGCCTGACGGTCACTCTGGCTGCATCGCTTTTCGAGAGGGTTCGCCCGGTGCTCATCAAGAACAGCGTAACTCCGATGGGAATCCAAAAGCTGTTACGCGGTTGTTGGCGTGGTGGCAGCGACCATCGCGGTCGGCCGCGGGCGACGGTAATGGGTTTCACCTTCATGCAAGTTTTTATCGTCCGGTAAACGTCCTCTTGCTCGACATTTCGTCGCTCTCCTGACAAAAGCACGTATCTCCATTTCAACGTGAGCCCCGGAGCGAATGGGTTTATTCGGAGAACAGGGCTCACGTGGAAATCCAGTTACGCTGTTTTGTTGGGAGAGCGACGATTCATCGCCAGCCACTGTCACCAACGACCGTGTTGCCGCCTGTTTCAACTCACCGGGACAATATGAATCGTCGTTTTTCTTACAAAAGAACGTAACTGCATCCCAGTGTTGCCAGATTTCCTCTCGCAAATTGCATTTTTCTAGGAGAATCTTGGGTATGCCTAATTGAAAATTTCGCTGATTTATCTTCGATCACATGCAAAAAGCGTGAAATTTTGGACTATCATTGCACAGGCATATTCCTGTAAAATATTTAATTTTTTTTAGTCAATTTTGCATTTTCTTCTCGCAAATTTCATTTTAACTAAGAGAATCTTGGGCATTTTCGACTGAAAATTCAACTAATTTTTATTCTGATCTCATGCATGCAAAAATCAGAAATATTTTGGGTTAATATTGCACGAGTATATTCTTGTAAAAAATTGAATTGTTTGAGTCAATTTCGCGATGTCCTCTCATATATTGCATTTTTATTGAGAGAATCTTGGGCTTTTCTAACCGAGAAGTTCACTGATTTTTATCCTGATCTCATGCAAAAATAAGAAAGAAATGTGTTGGACTAGCATTGCACGGGTATATTCCTGTTAAATATTTAATTTTTTTCGTCAATTTTGCATTGTCTTCTCGCAAATTTCATTTTTACTTAGAGAATCTTGGGCATTTTTAACTGAAAATTTCACTGATTTTTATCCTGATCTCATGCAAAAAGCAGAAATATTTTGGACCACATTGCAAGAATATAGTTATGTAAAATGTTGAGTTGTTCGAGTCAATTTTGCAACCTTGAAATGAAGTTAAGTTGCTTCGTCCAGGAAACAACGAAACAAGCGTATTTGGATGGATTCAACAAGAAAGAACCTAATTGCCTTTCACGTCGCGTGATTTCTTCTGAAATTGTATTTTTTGACAAAAAACCAAGCAACAAAATGCCTTCAAACTTTCTTTAATCTCCTTCCGGCTTGCATAAAAAGAATACACTTATAAAATTTCAAGACAGGGTGATGAATTTTCCATTAAGAGAGTGAAGCACAACAGGAAATAAGACAGCGTCCAAGTTAGTTCGGCTGTTTCCACCTAAATCTGTCAATTTTTCCTCTGGATCCAATAGAGAGGGTTTAGAGATGAAACACGTGGGGTCAAAGAGGCACAGAGTCACTCTTTCCCACTTTCGTGAAAGTTGCAAAAAAACTCTAACTTTATTTTTGGCAATATGAATTTTGTTTGAAATTTCATATCACACAATTGAGATCAGTAAAGACCTAAAAATATCAAGAGTCCAAGTAAGTATTATCACTCGGATTTCCTTTGCCAGAAAAAAATGAATTTGTGCCTCTCTGACCGTAATTTGTCCTCACAATCGTAAACTATCATGGTGTGACTTTAGACATTTTTTTGGAGGACACGGTTAATGTGGTCACCTCGAAAAAGGCACATTTTGGCAATTTTTGAAAGTGTTCAAAATTTTGGGAGGTTGTCCCCTAGGTGGACCCCTAAAATTTCACTTTCCCAATTTTTTTCATTTCTTTGGAAGCGGCGTAAAAATAGGGTGTAGGGATAATGTTTTTTTTTTCTATGGAATCTGGTTTCTAGTCTCTTCGCGGAAAGTATCTTTGTGCCCTTTTGATCATGTGTACATGTTTATTCTTCGAAGCTCCAAAGAAAACGAGAACAGGTGTACGAACCCTGATAATACTCTAAGGAACGGAAGACTCTCTTCCCTAGAACTTCACGAGAAAATGTAAAGTAGAAGAAAGAGTATGCATAATCCTCCATTTGCCCGCCACAATAGACTACAGCTGTGACTCATGTTATCGCCCAGCTTGGAAATGCATTGGGGAATCAAAAACCATGGGGTCACTTCTTTGCTCCGTTGGAAACAAAAACTGTTCACCAAAAATCTGACATTTTGCGCGTTCTTTGTCTTAACGTTTGCATAGAAGACCCCTTTTTGCTCTAGTCTTATTACGGGACTCAATATTTTTCCCCTGCGGATTAAGATCCCTTTCTCCGTTGGACGGTCAGATAAAAATAAAATCAGTTATGGGTTATTGTCGGTTTGTAGTGTAAGTTATTGTAAAAATAATTTTGTGATTGATTGTCATGAAAATGTTGAAAAATAATATTGAAAACATTAACGCACGAATGGGTACTGTCAGCTACAGTATATCGACGGTGAAACTACCAAACCACGTATCTCGTTTGCGGTGTTTAAAAATCTCCGCTCACATTTTATTTTTTTGAAGTAGACCAAATCAATATCATTCCTTGAAATTTTCACAGAATTTTCTCCGCACGAAGAGGAAAAATCACGGAAATTTTCAAGATTAGACGTTAAGTATATAGCTTTTCATTTAAAAAATAAAATATGACAGGAAGTCTGCGACGTCGCAAACCGAGATACGTGGTTTGGTAGTTTCACCGTCGATATGCTCTTCGAATGTTCTCAAGACGATCGGGGTGGGGCTGACAAGAATTATCTATCTGAATTGATAAGGATTGAGGAAATTTGAAAGACCAACAGAAAAGCAGTCATTCAGTTCGGTGAACGTGCATTCAATGCTAATATGCAAGAGTTCGTAAAAAACATAAACCTCTCATACGTCATCATGACAGATAATAAGCTGGTGGACAATGCATGAACAAATCATTCTACTTCTCTGAAAATTTCAGGCGGAGAACCGTGGATACGCTGAGAAAAAATACTTCAGAGCCCAGCACTGAATAAGCCTCCTATATGTATGAATGCAAAAGTTATTTTCTGGAATCGACAGCTCTTTTCGACTGATGATGATTCATTAGACATGTCATAATAAGAGACAGGAACCAAAATTTTGTGTTAATATGGGAAGTAAAACACGAAGTAACACGAGCATTTGGTTAACTATTTTTTGTTAATTTTCCCTGTGTCAAAGCGACCAAATCTTTGAGTTGAAATCACCAAATCTTTGTGTTGAAAACCTGCGACCTCGTTAAAAATTAGAAGACAGCCGCCAGGATCAAACCTGGATCGCATCGGTGAAATTTTGCGATTTATCGATTGATCTGCCATTTAATCCCATGGAAAAGAATCGATAGACAGGGTGTTCGCAACGAGCACCTTAATGATCGATTCTTTACCACAGCTTCAAATGAAGAAATATTTCGATAATCGATCATGCATGCCACGCCACTGCTGAGTAATAGGTAGGAGAAAAAGAGTAGAGTAGTTACGCAGACCGCACTGTATTTGACGCAATGCGTGAAGTATTCATGCACTCTTGTAGGCGCTAATATGTGCTACATGTCGATCGCTGCATCGCGCTGCGCCGAGGGCTTCTACTTTTCATCTCAAGTCCTCATCATCATTGCTCTCTGCGCCGCGTCGCTCCATGCCAAATTGCGTGTTTTCTTGTGTCACCGAAAACCGAAAGACGCTTTTCTCGTTTGTAATTTTATTTCTGAATACGATTTTTTTTTTTTTTTTTTTTTTTTTTTTTTTTTTTTTATACCTATATTTAAAAAAAATTGCAAAATTTGCCGCTCCCTAAATTTGTCGCCATGGGCCGTGGCCCATGTGGCCACCCGCTTAATCCGGCCCTGCATCACTCCCTGCCTACGTCTAGTTCATGCACTAAAAATCACACATTTCTACGGCTGGGCTGGCTGGTTCACTTTTTGGTCCTGACAAACAGGGCTGCAACCCACGAAGAAAACAGTTCTGCCGTGATTAGAAAAAACGTCGCATGAGCTATTAGGCGTTGTCAAATTTTCTCTGTCAAGATGCGAATTTTCAGAGAAAACTTTGAATATTTTTCCTCCAATTTTTCAGAATCGCTTCGGCGGCTCTTCACCAGCTTCGCTTCGGCGGCTCTTCACCAGCTGATGGTCGTTGCCGTCCCGGTATTCGGTGGGCCCTTTTCATGAGGGGCGTCTTGGCGACCCTCATGATGGGGGCACTGTAGCGAATTTTTCCCCTCATCACAAAAAAAAAAAAAAAAAAAAAAAAAAAAAAAAAAAAATTTCAGAAAATCCCATTTGCAATTAGATCTAAATCATCTGAAAATTCCAAGAAAAAATGATCATGGCTCTCCTTAAAAATGAACATCGTATTGGAAGAAATTTGACAACTCTCGAATGTGCATACGGCGTTTTTCCTCAGCGCGGCAGCATTCAAAACGTCGCTCCTCTGACGTAAGGGCGTATCTCGATTTTTGCATGAGACCCAGAAAGCATGGATTTATATGTAAAACAGGGCTCACGTGAGAATCGAGATACGCCCTTACGTCAGAGGGGCAAAGAAAAGTCGTATTCCTGCTGGTGGATTTTGGTTGCGACAAGCGAGAAACGCAAACATTGGGTCATTGCGTGGGCCGCTCACTCGAGAGCAAAGCTCATCTTTCCACGTCTCCAAGTTCACGACTTGCTCAATGCATGTATAGACTTCCGGTCATAAATTTCTTTGTAGTGCTTCATCGCTCTAGCCAAACACGTGTGTTCTCCTGTGCGCAATCTGTCTATTATTTGAGTAGCCTGTCGTATGAATCAGTTGTTTTCAAAAGGGAACGTACAAGTCCATTCCTCAATGAGTCTTTAGTTAACATGCCATTTTAAGCAAACCAGGGCTCATGCAAAAATGGACTTGTTCCCTTTTGAAAACAGCTGATTCGTATACTCTTGCGCCTTGCTTCCGCAGTATTTCGTAATTAAATCCGCGAGACGCACACAGGACACAGGTGTTAAAATCATGGTTTATCGCGGAAACTCAAAGAACTGTCTCAACTTGTGACCACGATTCATCCCATTTATTCATGAAATAGAACAATGAGAACGACGCAATAGTCTGGAATGTGACAAATGAATAAAAAAACTCACACACAAATGGGTAACCAACACGGAAAAAACTATAAAATGCTGAGCACAGGGTGGCATAAAACGAAAAAAAGAAATAAAAAAATGGAAATTTCAGTGAAATATTTCATGAAATTCCACGAGGCTGAGAAATATTTTTTTATTTTTTGGGGCTAGAGTATGCAACCCGCACTTACACACGCAAACGTAGAAGAAAGTCTCAATTTTTAAATTTTGCGAAACACGAAAAGGAACCGGTGCTTTTCAATATCTTTCATAAATTTCTGAAATTTCATGAAATACCTATTACACGTAAAATTTCAAGATTTTATTTTTCATGAAAATTTGCCTACTTGGCTGAGCACTAACTGTTTAGATCAAATAGAGCCGCCAGCTAGTATTTCAGTAGTGCTGACCCGTTCAACATTAGGGTCCAGCTATACAGACTGTAGGTCTCAGCAGTACTGCCATATCAGCTGGCTCCATTTGATCTAAAAAGTTAGTGCTCAGCACTATATTGTTTTTTTCCGTGAATGCTAAAATATTCAGAGAGCTAATTTCAGAATATTTCTGGTGTTTCGGGATGCTAAGAGCTCCCATTTTCAATTTGATTAATTTAAAAATAAATTTCAAAGAACAGCGAAAACTAAAACCTCAGTATCACAGTCCGGTGTTAATAAAGTGATAAAAGTAGACTTTACTAAAATTGCTCGCAGATTTTAAGGTTTGCTTCACAGGCAACGTGATTTAAATTGAATCGTGACATGCGGAAACCGCTGATGTCCATTTTTCCAGTCTGGAGTTTTTTAGAGTTGATACTATTTTTCAGAGTGATGCTACCCCGAAAGTGGCGTTAATACTAGTTTTAAAGTTATCTTAATCCCAAAGCGAGTCCTTGCATCACTTTCCTGGTTGTATCAACTCTTAAAAAGTATTATTTACACAAAATAACTGAAAGCTGGAAAAATGAACATTAGCGGTTTTCGCACGACACGATTTAATTATATTATCAATCGCAAATATCTTTTGAGCACGATAAATCAAAGTCAGGTTTGTGATTAAGGGAACGCAGAGCGCCTGCAATCTCTAGTGCATGCAAAACGGACATTCCTTAGGCACGAATAGTTGTATTCAATAGTTGCGATCGAGATAACCAACGCGCCTGCAATCTGGAGTGTATGCAGCACGGACGTCCCTTAAGTACGAATAGATGCATTCAAATCCTTTATCTTAAAATGTTGGTAGATTCCTCCACACTCCTCAGAGTGCTCTGGTGCCAATCGTTCATTTTGGAGTTTTTTGTTGACCGAGGTACGTGTTTTTCCGTGAGCGGTCACAATGGACAACTAGACAAGGTACGAATTTCAGCATTCTGATACATGTATCTTCACCAAAATTTCACGTAAAACACGATTCGCACAACGAATATTACCGAAATCAACTCCTTCCAAAGATATTAACGATTCTTGGTGCGTGAATTCAAACCACCCGCTCATGAAAACTCAATGCTCTACTTGATTCACATCGCTCGCAAACGTTATCATGAACATATCTGCGATGAAAACATCGGGCAACCTCAAACTTGACACTGCTTTGGCTCAGCAGTAGCAAATTACTTATAGTTTGAAAAACACATGGTGGGAAATGAACATTGCTCGATTGAAAAGATTGCTGAAACCGTTGTAGTGCGCGATTTGACTCACGTAGAGCTTTGAGTTTCTTGAGAGCGGGCAGTTCAAATTCCTCGTAACCAATGTGAAATAAAAATGTTAATAGCTTCGTTAGGAGTTGGTATCAGTAATTTTCGTTGCGCGAATCGTGTTCTACGTGAAATTTTGGTTAATATACATGTATCAGAATGCTTGAATTCGTACCTTGTCTAGTGGTCCATTTCAGTTTATCAACAAGAAAAATGCAACTTTACTTCGGGAATGCTGTTTTTTCGGCAAACAGGAGGTCAATTTTTGCTTACCCGTTGAAATTGAATTCAATTTTTTTTTTTTTTTTGCTAGATTTCATTTTGACGTACCCACATGAGATTTTTTTCTGACTTGGAGGACATAATGTTCTTTTCTTCCGATGTATTCCAAGACTTCGGCCATTATCACCATTTTAACATCATCAATTACTGATGAACGGAATCCACAAATGTGTAATCATCTCAGGAAAAAGGGCGACCTTAATGCCGCAAATTTCAAATTCAGATATTGTGTCTTCCCGTAGACGAAGAAACGGAGCTCTACGTCAGGCTTGTAAAATCGACTGAGACATTTCCATTTTTACAACAGTATGACTGCGAGTATTAGAGGAAAAAACAGTCAGAAATGCCCAATACTTTCCTGATAAAAATAAATTTTGCTTCAGGACAGGGCCGGATTTACCTACTTGCCGCCCATGGGCCGCCTGTATTTTGCCGCCCCCTTCTTTTTCGTTTTGAAATATCAATAAAAACCATCAAGTGAACGTGCCGGAGGGAGAAGGGTGCATGAGACGCGTTCACTCGTGTTGAACACATTTTTTGCGTAAGCCCTGTCAACACTACTAGCAAAAGTTCACGGAACTTTGCGAGTTCCGTAAACCTATCTCTATGTGGACAAGGCCTTTCATTTGTAAGAAGTGAACTGAAAAATTATGAAAAGAACAAACATAAATGTGGTTTAATAATTTTAACTTCCGCCGTCGCGCCGCGCTGACTGCACTGTGTTTGGCGCAATGCGTGAAGTACTCCTACAATCTTGTAAGCGCTACGCGTTTCACGCTGACCGCACTAAGTTCGACACAATGCGTGAAGTATTCATGCAGTCTTGTAGGAGCTATGCGATGCGTCTCACGCCGACAGCTGTTGACCGCACTATGTTTGACGCAATGCGTGAAGTATTCATGCACTCTTGTAGGCGCTAATATGTGCTACATGTCAACCGCCGCGCCGAGGGCTTCTCCTTTTCATCTCAAGTCCTCGTCATCATTGCTCTTTGCTCCAGGCCAAATTACGTGTTTGGTTTCTCTCTTAACTCAACTAATTAAAGGTGCGCAGTCTTTTGTATCACCGAAAGACGACAAAATTAGAAATTAATGTACTCTCAGGAAATGAGAGATTTTGTCACTTTTTCTTGTTTTTAATTTTTTTCTGAATCTGATTTTTTTTATATACCTAAATTTAAAAAAATTGCAAAGTTTGCCGCTCTCCGAATCCGGCCCTGCTTCAGGAGAAACTTTGCGACGTTGAAATGTAGTTTTGTTCTTTGCTTTGTCTTGAAAACGACGATTGGCACCACTATCTAGCCGAGTGATTTTACAGACCATTTAGGATACAAAAAAATGCCTAAATATGTTGAAACAAGCGTATAATCAGAGACAATATATTTTAGAGTTCCAGACAAGGAATCTGGGGAATGTAATCGAGTAAGACAGAAGCTACATTCGGAGGTCATGGCTATACCTACTTTTCGCCAAATGATTTGAATGATGAATGTCAGGATGAACACTTTGCAAGTAGAGTTTTTGCCAGTTCGGGTACCATTGCTAAACCAATTTTTCATCTCTTGCAAGATGTCATCAGTAGGCGTATTGGAACTAGGACTTCCGAAAGTAACTTTTAGTCAGTACATTATAGGGAAACATAGCAGTGCGGTGTCTCTAAAATGGACGTATTTATGCTAAAAGGAACTATGTTGCATGCAAACCCAGTGCACATAGTTCCTTTTAGCATAAATGCGTCTAAATATATTGCCTGGCTGTGTCTGATGACAAGATTTTGACTGATCAAGGATCTAAATGACTCTGTATCGAGGTGGCTTGATTTCTCGACCGCGACACTCGGTCTCATTTCACTTCCTATCTCATCCTTGGCACTCTCCTTGAGAGTAAATCCACCTAGTTTGAGACTTTTTATCGATCACTTCGGTGATACCTGTTTAATGATCTATTCAACTGTACGATGCGAGGACCTGGCGTCTGTAATTCTGACAGTGTGGAAGAGGTGTGGGCACATGGCACAACCAACACATACCTGGTCCGCGTATACGATGCTTTGAAGTTTCTTTGAGGGAAGTTATGTCACTCGGGGGTGCGCCCACAAATTCAATGTTTTGTTTTTGGTTTTTTATTTATTTATTTATTTATCTATCCATCTATTTACTTTTGTATTTATTCATTTAACAAAAATCAATAAATTCCAAAAATTTAGATAATGTGATATTTTTTGACGGCCCGATCCGCCCTCAAAATATCTTCTAGGCTGTACTCTTGCGTATTTTAAAGTTTTTCACCTATTTTCCTGGAAATCTCGATAGGATTGAACCGAAATTAGTCTGAATTCACATTAAAAACTTTACTTAATCGGCTCTCAATAGGATCGATTCATTTCTATTAAAATCGATCCAAATGGCCTGGCCAACGTTTATCTGATGAACTCTCTTTTTGATGCTTAAAAATTGGAATTTGGGAGTGAATTATTCACAAGATTTATTATAAAACCACCTTTAGTTGAGTTAATTAAAATCTCAATCTTTTCAAAAACTGCACTTATGCGCCTTGTCCTCCAAGAACCTTAAATCGTCGTTTCCTTCAACGAAAAACGTGACTACATTCGAATGTTGCCAAATTTCCCCCGCAAATTGCATTTTTACCATGAAAATCATGTGAGAGTCATGGGCATTTCCAACTGAAAAGTTTACTGATTTTTCTTCTGGTCTCATGCAAAATTACGAAAAATTTTAAACGAAAGTTGCACAGGTACATTCTTGTAAAAAATCTAATTGTGTGAGTCAACTTCGCAGCTTTGGAATGGAGTTACATTCCTTTGTCAAGGAAACGACGAAACGAGTAATTTTTTCATGATTTATGGAACATTTTTTAGCATTGACCGGCTCGTTTAGGATCGCGTTCGTGAGCGAATGAAAACGAGAGGCGGGTAAACTGTTTACACAAGTAATTTTGACGTAAGATCTGAGGTTGAAACACGGAGAAAATCTTATCTACGGAGGATGACGGGCTAAATTGAGTGTTTTTTGATTGCAGGTGGAAGAATCACGGTCGCTGATAAGGAATATGGAGGAGCACGTCAAAATAATGCGCTCGCTTCACAGTCAACTACTATCCTCGCCCAGGCAAGATGAAAGTGCGTATCCGTTTACAGCACCCTTTTCAGCCTTCCATTTTCCCCCGGGAAAAATCCATGTTTTTTCGGGAAACTTTTTGCATCAAGCTCGGTGACATAGGGTATGAAAATAGCAGGGTTTCTGCGAAAAAAGGCATGAAAAAAGGCAATAATTTTACAGTACTTTCTCGAGTAATTAAGTACCTCCATTTCAGAAAAATTCAATACTTTTTAAGTCTGTGCCCCTTATTTTACCCCCGCCACCCTCCTTCCCCATGTTGGACCCAAAGCCCCCTCCAACCCTCCTTTAGAGGCGTCTATCGGGTAGTCCTAACCACCCTCGCCTAAATATCGACGGTGAAACTACCAAACCACGTATCTCGGTTTGCGACGTCGCAGACTTCCTGTCATACTTTATTTATAGATGAAAAACTACTTAACATCCAGTCTCGAAAATTTCTGTGATTTTTCCGCTTTGTGCGGGGAAAATTCCATGAAAATTTCAAGGAATGATATTGATTTGGTCTACTTCAAAAAAATAAAATGTGAGCGTAGATTTTTTAACACCGCAAACGAGATACGTGGTTTGGTAGTTTCACCGTCGATATCTGACATCACGTATGAAAGGTGAAAAGCCCTTTGAAGAAAAAATTCACCGAGGACTTCTGTTGAAGCTGTTCGATTGGACTGAATTTTGCAATTAGGAGCTACTATTTCTGCCTCATTTTAGAATAAGAGAAAGCAAAGATAAGACAAAAGTCACATCAGAAAATGGCACCATTCAACAGAAATGTATCTGCTAATGCCGGAATCACACACTGAATGTGGGAGCTGAATGCGGCTTGTGCTGAGTGCGACTGAATGTCACGTGTCGCGCAAAATTCAGCAACGATTCTCAACGACCATCGGATAATGTCGGATTTGTCTGAACTATTCGAATAGATCTGATACAAATCTGGATGAAAATAACTCGAAATCGCAAAATTTCAGCCGTTGAGCCATGACTGTTGAGTTCCATATTCAGCTGCCAAGTTCAGCGTGTGATGCCGGCATATCCAATGGGCTGACTGATGATTGAAGCATTCAGGTTGAAGTGACTTTTGTCCAATTTTGTCCAGTTTTATCCAATTGCCTCGCCAAATTGTTCAGAAATTCGTATTCAGAACCCGAAAATCCGACTTTTTCGACACAAAAATTATGATTAGAAGGATCCTAGCGTAGACAGCGGGAGCGAGTAAAACTCGACACAATCGTGACGTTTTACATGCGCAAACCGGTGGCAACTTTTGACGAACAAGCGTCGCGTCGCGCACTGACACATGAGTGTTAATGCATGCCGCTCACACTCACAGCTGTAACGCGCGTCCACCTGTGTGCGTGGTCGCCGTGGTGGTGGATAACGCGATAACGCTCCTCGTACTCCTCATGTCGTGTGCGTGACGAAATAGTCAAACCACCCCCCCCCCTTCCTCCAGACCTCATGTCATCGCTCCTCTGACGTGAGGGCGTATCTTAATTTCCACTTGAACCATGTTTTACGTATGAATCCATTCTTTCTGAGGCTCATGTGGAAACAGAGATAGTCCTTTACGCCAGAGGAGAGAGAGAAAATGAGCGGTGTCTATACGCCCGTGCCCGTCGTTTTCGCACCGCCGAAATAGTGACGCCTGCCCACACTTCCAAAGATGCGAAATTTCATGAAATTTTAACGAATAAAATTTCAAAATACCAAGAATTTCATGAAATTTTAAGGAATCGTTTGTAACTTCTACGATGGACTTAAAATGTCACTAAGCGTGTGGAAATAATAAAATCTTAATTCAGAAAAAGAAAAAAATAACAGTGGAATTTCGAAGTTTTTTCACGAGATCTCGTATAATTTTTGGGGGTTGCAAACCAATGGCCAAATTACGAAACCACGTAACTCCATTGGGATGTTTCAAAATTTCCGCTCCATAAAATCCGACTAATTAAATCTCAATTCGGAAAAAGAAAAATGTCAGTGGAATCTTGAAGTTTTTTAATGGGAGATCTTGAATAATTTTTGATAGGTTGCATACCGATGTCCAAACTGCGTACGCACGTGACTCCATTGCGATGTTTTAAAATTTCCGCTCCTGTTTAATTTTTTCCTTGAGAAACAAGTTGACTTTTTAGTTTGAAATTTTTACAGAATACTAAGTTTGCCAACAGAGGAGAAAAAAGAAGAGAATTTTCAAGAAAATATGTCAACTTGTTTTCCAATGAAAAAATAAACTAGGACTGGAAGTCTAAAACGCCGCAAATGGAGATACGTGGTTTCACACTCTGGCCATCGATACGCAGCCCCTGAAAAATTATTGAAATTTCATGGGGAATGAAATAAAATTCCGTGACACTTCACTTTGCATCTTTGTACACCTCCATCGAAATGGCCGAAAAATATCTTCCGTACGGACATTCGAACTTTTTTTCGAAAACTTAGCTACTTCCAAGCTTTATTTTCTTTTCTTTGCTTTTTCAGGACTTAAATTGGAACTTGATGCTCGCACAGAAACAGTCAAACACATAGCCAAAAAAGTGCAGCATCGTTTAAAACGTAAGTGTCATGAAAGATTCTAAGTACGTAATTATAGATGTCAGTAGACCTTTGTTTAATTCAGAAAAGTCTATCCTTTTCATCTGTTCGTGCAGGTACCAAAATTGCAGTTCATACGGTTATATCAAAAGCTATAGTTGAAAAATATGCATCTCCATTGCAATGTTTAAAAATCTCTGGTTAAGTTTCAGTTTTATTTTAAAAAAAAAAAAAAAAAAAAAAAAATTAAGTGATTATTTCTTTAAATTTTCTGTGAATGTTTTAAGTAAGATGACTGAAGAAGCACTAAACATTTTAAGAGAAACTGTCCATTAATTTTCTTGTCAAAAAGAAAAAAAACCATCAGCAAAGATTTGTAATGACTCACTTGGAGATACACATTTTTCAACTTTAGCCATGCATCCATAGGGAAAAGATTAATTAAGATGCAACATGGTCTCGTTACTACTCGAGAAATATATGTACATTGTAGCAAAACTCTGGAATAGTTTCTAACAAAGGTGTACCTATTTCAGTTTTTAAAGCTACTTCGTTCCTTACACCTTTTTATGTAATGCAGGAGAAACAGTGATTTTTAATCCATTAAATTTTACTTGATATTTCTTAAGCTATCAGAAATATTCTCAAAAATTCCATGAAAAGGTATGTAATGATGGTGAAACTACAAAAATGCATATCTCAGTAGCAGTATCTAAAAATCTCCGCTCCTCTTTCATTTTTCAAAAGAAGATACTCAACTAATATTATAGCTTGAATTGTTCACAAAATATTTTTCATACAGAAAAGTGAAGTTTAGTAGCTCTCAATGTAAAAAAAGTTTCACAGGAAGTCTGAAACATCACAAACCGAGAGACGCATTTCTGTCATTTTACCATCAATATTTGAAACGTAAGTGGACGTACTTAGGTATGCTAAAAGGAACTATGTCATACACAAACCCAATGCACATGGTTATTTTTAGCATGTCTACGTCCAACTGTACTAAAGTGAAGTAGGATTTTGTTGCCAGAGCTAGAGCGAGGGATACGACAAGAGGAAGAGGACTTGGAGCCCGGTTCAAGAATCCCTGCAGGGCTGAGAATTCGAAAGACACAGCATGCGACAACTTTACACCTGTTTGTCAAAGCAATTACGGACTTCAATGCTGAGCAGGTGGATTATAAGGAAAAATGTGAGGAGCGGATCCAACGAGTCGTTTCAATAGGTATTTTCTTGTTCTATTATTTTCACATTTTTGTTATCTAAGGTGATTTCACTATGACAGAAGTAGAGGAGTTGGTTTAATGTTTAGCCCTTTCAAAGATTAATGGTGAATTAACTGGAAAATAATACAATTATCTTCAGAGATAATTTCAATTTGTGACTTTGCATACATTCATGTAACAAAAATATGAGGATTGGACCATTGGACAAACTGCTAATTCAGCATCATGATAAAATTTATTCTAAAAAGATATGTTTTATCTACCATGTAATAGAGTGGAATGTGTGAAAATAGGGTTCTTTCTCCTGAGGCTGTAAGTAAAATGTGAAATCAAAAGTAACACATATAACAACGCACGTATGTTCTCAAAAGCAGAAACACCCAGGTTAGGCTGGAATATGACATGGTTTTTTTTGTCTCTTTTCAGGAATTGATTTTCAACTTTCATGAAGTAATTTTTTGCAAACAATCATCTTTTATACCACGTTCCATTGATGGAAACTTTAAAAGCTGATCGTTAGTGAAACAAAAATAGATATCAACAGCCATTGAAAAGAAAATTCCTCCAGAGCGTGGATAAATCTAATATAAAAATGATGACAGTTTTTTAAGAATGAACTCAAAAAATAGTATTTCTTTGTTATTTTCCAGCTAAAGCAGAGATCTCAGACGAAAAGTTGGAGGAGCTTCTTGAGAAAGGAAACTATGGCTCAATTTTTAATGGTGATGTAAGTAGTGACAACGGACATTTTCAATTTAAAAATTGCCCAAGAGGCTTAAATTATTCTCACAACCTCACCTACTTCCGCAAAAACATTCTTGACTAACAGGAGTGAGAGGTGTTGACCTGGGGAAGGGAAAAAGGTTTGAATACCAGTTCTCAATTGGAGAAAAACAGCTTAACTTCATCAGGCGTTGCCTAATTGCCTTTCATGTTTTATTTTTTTCAATAAGAAAATAATCAAACCTTTGTAATGGAATGTTGTAAATATACTCTTTACATGCCAAGTTATATGAAAGTTTCAAGGCGCTATGTTGTTTGGTTCTATCTTAAAAAAATAAAAGTTAAGAGAGAATCAGGCAAAATTAAATGAGGTTACGCAGATTTCAGTTCAATCCTTTCAAATGTTCACAAGAAAAGTTCTTGTGCAATAATTTTCTCATAAAACCTAGATTATTATGACTGAGCAATTAATACACATGATTGGAAGACAGTCAATTGCTGGTTGACAGTATTGAATGGAACATTTTTATACATTGGTCTTGGCAAAATAAGTATTTTTGATAAAATTGTTTTCTTCATCTTACATTCAGATAATTACCGAGACGCTAGAGGCAAGGCGTGCTCTAGAAGATGTTCAAATTAGACATGAAGAATTGTTAAAACTGGAGAAGTCTATCCAAGAGTTACGAGACTTATTTGTAGAAATGGCTTTACTCGTTGAACAACAGGTGAGTTCAAAAAATGTATTACTTTTAACAGAAATCTTGTTCAGTGTTTTTTTTTTTCTTTCTTTTTTGAAATGTAAAAACCACTGAAAAAATTTAAGGCAAAAGGCAGCAACAAAAAAAATTGACAGTTACTGAAAAGTGAAACCGTTCGTAGTTGCCATCCCCATTACATTTGTTTTCTTAGCGCTACAGTTCTCCGAATTAAGAGCATGTTGTCGTCTCCTGCGCAAAAAAACATATTTTGTCTGGGCTGTTTTAGTATTACTTTGTTGGCATTTTACTTTTTTATAGAAGAGTCATCATCACATGAATTTACCTGAAAGTTTCAATTATTCTTCTTTATACTTGTGAGACGAGACACTAAAATACAAATTCGTATGCTTTTGTTCATGAAAATACTGAGACAGTGCAAACAAAATACATTCATTGGTGCAAGAGATGAAAATGAGTGCTTGCTCTGTCGCTTTTTTGATGATCCCTCCCGAAGAAAAAATATATCTTGCCACCAAAATAGGCACATTTTCTATACCTTTAAATATGATGCTGGGAGTGCTTGACCTAATCATTTTCCCTGATTTGGGAAAAATAGAATTCTTTGTTACAAATAATCACATAATTATTGATTTATAAACTATTTCATGACGTGGACAAATCTTTGGCTGAGACCTGAAATAGAAGTGCATGATATGAAAATCAGTAGTCAAGCACAAAGAAAGAATCCCTGCAATCATCAAAAAGATTTTTTAATTTATTCTTTACCTCTTTTCTTTTTTAATTTTATTTGATAGTGTTGGTTTGAAAGTTGTTTCTCTACTTTGAAATTTGATTTAAATTTTTATTTTCTATTAGGGTGACATTATAAATAGTATAGAACATCACGTTTTGGGAGCAGCAGAGGCAGTAGAAACCGCAAGAGTTCAAACGAAAAAGGCGATAGTATACAAGGAGAAAGCAAGATTTGTGAGTTTTTGTTTTTTCTTCTTTAATTCTTCTTCCTTAACAATTTTTGGTCGTGAACTTGAAAAATGCAGAGTCAAAAAGCTGGGCTTTAGCCTAATGATGAACTTAATAATAACATTTTCAAGTTCCAGCAAAATGTACCGAGAGCCAGGAGGCCACCACTGGTGTGCAGGGTTTTTTCTGTCAAATGGACTACATTTTGCAATTAGGAACTACAATTTCTGGCTCAATTTAGAAACACCGTATGTACAATAAGTTCCCCTTTGCACATTAAAGTTTTTAAGGATGAGCCAGAAATTATAGTTTTTAATTGCAAAATGAAGTCAAAATTGTCTTTGAAATCTAATCAAGGTGGAATGATCTTTTGTTTCAGAAAAAGTTACTTCTGCTGCTCATAATTGGTGTGTTCGTGTTTGGTATTGTGTTTTGGATTTACCTCGGTTTTTTCAAATCAACAAATCCCAGTTGATCAATATGAACCTTTTCTATTCATCTATTTTAAGTTCCTCATGATGTCATTTGTTATGCGCTTACATTCTTTGTAAATATTTGTAAAATATTTTCTTAATTTGTTTTATCTCGATTTTGTTGTGATTACTTCAAGTGATAATTATACCTGATAAGTACCATTGCGTTAATTTCTGCTATACCCTGATTTCCTATTACCTTTTTATTGCGATATGTCTTAAAATAAAATACCAACTTTTGATCTAAAACACTTTTGATTATTTCTTAAATCATTGATTTTTTCCTCCTCATAATTAAGTTGAATCTGTTCTCTCAATATGAAAATGAAACAAAAAAATATTTTCTTGCAATATGAATCTGATCATGACATTTCGAGTTACCATAGGTTTCAAAATACTACAAAAAATCTTGGTCATTTCAAAAGATGTAAAAAATGTCTCGAGATAAAAGAAAAACACTAACTGCAGTGCTAAGGAGGAACACCGTATAAGCCTTCAGACTCAGCCAACATTCCTTGGATAAAATATTAATTTTCAGGGAAATTTGAGAATACATATTTTCCTTCCAATTTTTCAGAAAATTTTATTCGCGATCAGATCCAAATCATCTGAAAATTTCGAGAGAAAATGTTCATAACACTTCTTAAAATGAACAGCAACAGCTGAATGTTCATGCATTGTTCTTCCTCAGCAAAACAGGATATTTTGGTGCGTTCTTAACTTTGAAAAACTTGAACCTAGGAAATAGAAGATTTCACAACAGTATGAAATTACAAAGACAAACAGGAATGAAAACGCAAGGAACTTAAGAATCACATTTCTTATTCCTTTGATAGTAATTTTAAAATTAAAAATAGTGAAGGGGAAAAAACAATAGATCATACCTGAAGTACTGGTATTGACAAAAATTATGATAATTTAAATTCCTCTTTTCACTGGTTTTGGAGAAACATAGAGTTTGATTGGCTTGCACAAATCAATTATACAAACAGGACCCAAGACAGAGTCCTTTTCAGATAAGTCTAAAACAACACTTAGTTCCACCGCACTGGCTTCTGTCCAGACTTGATGAGATACTAAAGCTGTGGTTACTAAGCGATAAGAGCCTTCGTCATCTGAAAAAAATTAATAAATACATTCATTACTGCTGATTAAGGAGTGTTCCGAAGTAAAACTGCTGAACACCATTCCTTTAAATTTAAAGAGAATGTTTCTTACAAGATAACAAAAATAATAGCTGTAAGCCCCAAATTTCACCTATTGAGCCGAGGTCCTTTCTCCTGAAGAATTATTTTCCTGCGAGAAATAATTTAATGTTGAACTGAACGGGCTGTGCCCTAATTTTCAGCAGAATAAATAAAATAAGAGATAGAAATAGAGAAATCAGTCGCTGCACTTGCTAGCAATAAGTTACGCTTATGTTCCAGCTTAACTTTTGAAAGATGAAACAAAGAAATACATGGCTCTTCATTACTTGAATGCTCTATTAGGGCGACTTCGACAAAAATCGATCTAACTTTATATTACACGACCAGATTTCCGATTGATTTTATTTTTTGGCCTAAAAACTCAACATCTTGTGGACTATCAAGAATCCGCTTACTAAATTTGAAGACAAAATGTTTCTCAGCTTTAAATAAAAAAAATAAAACATAATTGAAGATCAGACGATGTAAAATAAGGTTCGGCTGACTATTATGAAAGCCATTTAATTACAACTACTTTTCTTCCAATACAATACTGCCAGAGATTATAGCCTCTGGGCGAGAGCAAATTCTTTTCATGAGCTGATGAAAAACAAATAATATTGATCGTCTTAAAAGACTCAGTCTCATAATGCAAGTGCCACACAACACTAGTAGAGCCATTGAAGTTTGTTACTTCGAGGTAACTCAAGCGAGTTTCACCATTTGGAACATCTGTTACTTACCAGGTACTGGCCTTAAATGAGATGGTCTAGGAACAATGAGGTGAGTTTGTTGGTCAGGATATTTCAAACGCAGGCGCAAAAAGTTAGGTGTTGGAACATTGTAAAGGTCAGCGTCTAAGGGCACACCCATTATTAGACCTGCGGTGAATTTAAGAACATTGTCTGCACCTCCTGTGGGACTATTTACTTCTACGCTACACATTTTAATCTGGAAAATATAAAAAACACGGTCAATTGAGTTTAAAAATTCAAAATTGGTTGAAATACGCTCAGGAAGGATCTAGAGTTATTTTTAAAATTCAAAATTATTTTTCGGAGCAAACCAATTTTATTTTCAAACTGATTAAAAAAAGTTTGAATCAAACAAATTATTTATACATTAACTACCCAGGAAATACCAAGTTATTTGGCTCTTGTTAAAAATTGATCTCATTTGTTATGATGTTCCATACGACCTAGGACATGAATTTTTAAAATCAAACTCTCTTAACGTCGAACTTGAGGCTTGAAAGGCTGAAGAAAGACTTCTTCTGCCCTCTTACACAAGTTTTTTAATAGATTGTGAGACCATTACTATGTGTGTAAGGACACTGCACCGCACGCTCTTATCTCTTGAATGAATTCGATTCCTTTCCTCAGTATTATCTTCCCAGCCTAAACGAAAACAAACGATTTCTTTGATCATCAATAAGATACCTACTGCAACATCTCTGCTAGATATTGCACGTAAAAATGCCAAAATTCACTTTTCAGCCTGCTTTTTTCAAGATTAGCACGTAAAAAGTTCAATTTTAAAAGCTCATTGTGCTCACAAGTCCATAATGTACATCATAAAAAAATATTGAAATTTAACCGGCGCCAAATTTCTTGGTATACTGTGTATAGTCCTTTTACTTTAGAAAAACTATACTATTATCCTGCAAAAATATCTTAAAACTGCCCTATTTCCAGACAAAAGATAAGGCATTAGCTCACCTTTTTATCAGGGTTTGGAGGAGACTGAGGGGTGAACTTCTGAAGGAGAGGTTGCAAACAACGAGCAACAGCTCCAGGTTTGGTTTCCTCTAATTTTGACAGTTCCTTAAAAATTAAAGCGGTAAAAGAATCCGGGGTTATCTTTTGCTCCGTCAATTCCCTGAAAGTAAAATTTTTGAAATTAGCTACAATAAAATAGGAGAAAAATAGCTTGCTTGAAAAATTATACCCCACTCAAAATATTTTTTGCAAACATGACTTATTAACAGCAATGCTCCTCATGCTGTAAGATTGATGTCTTAACAATCTTAATATTGAATGGAAACAAGGAATAATAGAGTAGCGATTGGAAGATTTGCTATTCATCTGCTCTTCACTTAGAATATCAGAGGTGTTTATAAACGACATTCCTGTAACGATACTGTGTGATTATTCAAATTATATGCATATACAAGAAAGTTTTTTCTTAGTTGCCTGTTGATTGGAAAAAATAAAATTAAAATTCTAGACTATTCTCTGTTTCCTCTGACGAGCAACAAGTATTCATTCACTATTTTTTATTGAAACATATGCACAATCAATTTTTCTCCGCTAGGAAGATGTAATATCTACATTCGTGATTACACAAGCCTCAAGTTTTTCTCTTGTAAAGACGGCGATAAAGTTGTATGGCTTGATTCTAAAGTTACATTCCATAGCATCAGGAATACTTTCTTTGAAAAAGACTCTGAATGTTACATTTTCAAATAATAGAATAGAAAAATAGACAATAGACACCGATAGAAAAAGAAAAAAATTAAATTTAATGTACACGCATAGTATTTCTTCATGATTTCATGTCATTTTGACAGTAAAATTTTGCTTGACTCTTCTAATTTCAACGAGGAAATTTTCGAACTACATATCGCAGTTTGCGGCATTATAAATTTCCTGTCACACTTTATATTTGCAATTGATAACTGTTCAATGTAGTCTCTTGAAAAAGTCTATGAATTTCTTCCGTTGTGTTAATAAAATTGTATAAAAAATTTAAGGAATCTTGTTGATTTTTTCTCAATTGAAAAAATGAAGCGGGAGAGGAGATTTTGAAACACCGCACCGACAAGTGGGTTTTGGGAATTTCTCTGTCGATTTTTTAGATCTGAAGATACAGCGATACAGCGTAGGGGGTCTCAATCTTCATCAGGTAACTAAAAATAAGCAGAGCAAGCAACTATTAGCGAGACTCATGATGTCGAGCCGCTATTCCTAACTTGTCTACAGACTCAACAAAGGTGGCGATTCTTGTAAGTTGGTAACACTGTTATTCTTTCATTTAAAAATATCGAATACAATCGATTTTTGGCGAGGTAACTTGCCTCACATGAAATCGATATTTTTAATGGATTTAAATGGAACAACTTGTAAAATCACTACTGGCTCAGTGACAGTCATCAACTTGAATACTTACTTGTGTATCCTGTCCACTTGGGACAGGAAGAAATGCGTTAGAGCTCTGGCTGATTGATTTGTTGCCCGAACAATATAGACCAAGTGTAACGCTAAAACTTTTAGCTTAAATTGTTTAACCAGTGCTAGTCTTTGTTCATCTAATCCAACAAAACAATGCTCTAATCTGAAACATCATAAACACACATTTGAGGACTACGTAACATTTATACTACATCAACACAGAAGAGGGGTTTTTTTTTTACTGCATTTGCTTCCGAAGCTTGCGGTGATTTGAGTTTCAGCAAATAGTACAACTTCATTGATTTTTTATGTATAAAGCCGATATTTTCATATAAAATCTGTATTTGAAAATGAAACTAACACATAGCACTTTGAAAGCAAAGCTTCTTCATTTACTCAAAATGCAGAATACAAAATTCTCTTGTGTAAAACATATCAAGAATGTATTATGACCGTGAACAACATCAGAGTGATTTAATATTCAATATAGAAAAGTAAATTTTATTACATTATTTCTATTAGAATACTCTTACATTGTGTTGATAAGATTTTAAAAAAATTTTATATTTACAAAAATAATTTTGATTCAAATAAGATTTTACATGATATACATATGTGTATATTTTATTTTTATTTGGACTCGCACAACTGTACTACGATTACACTACAGGAAGTTAGGAAAGGGCGAGTCATTTTTTTGTCCTTACCTTACTTGACGGAGAATTTCGACTGTTTCTTGTAAAATTCATTAAGATCGATGTCTCAGATCTCAGAGTTAGAAATTGAGGGCTGAGAATATGGGAATGGAGGATAGGAGATGATAATTATGTACTTACTTCAAAGCGTTTTGCAGCAGTCGAGTCATACAATTCTTGACAGTATTGGTCTGCTGAGCTGTGTTGGAATTGGAGCAGAACATGTTATTATTGATGATTTTTGAGAAGAGCAGCTGCGAAGAGATGAAAAGGGCGCTCAGTCTTGCCGAACCTGCTACCGCTGAATCTATTTGCGACAAGCGATCCAAATCTCTTTCCGCAGCACCAAGGAGCTCTGTCCGCACTCCATTCGAAGGTGCTGCCTCTATTTTGCTCAATAAAGATTCCAAAAATTGGGAAGTTGCTGTTTCCACTGACTTCAATTCAGAGGATTGAAGAGAAACATTGAACTGAAAATGAATCCAAAGCTTTGTTAGGTGTAATGCTAAAAACGGCGGTGCGAAGGTATAAAATAAAACTGCATAAATTGAGGGGCTTTTTGAAAAATTGAAAAATTCATGAACTCAACTAAAACTATTTTGAAGGTACATTTTGTGAAAAATTCACAACTACAATCCAACTTTAAAGCATCAAAAAGTGAGTTTAAACTTTCTTTCCGCCATAAGGCTCCATATAATTTTGAAACTTTAAACACATATTTCTTGAAATAGCAAGAATTGCACTTATGCACCTAGTCCTCCAAGCCCTCAATTATTGCTCTGAAAAATTGACTTTTAAGAACTGAGAACTTTTCCCTTGGACCATTACATTTCATTATACGGAGGCTCAATTGTGAATTTATAGATTTTAATATAATACAATATTTAGAACATTCGTGGATTCTCGGCACTTAAGATGGTAATTTCTTTTTGGATGCCTTTCTTTCAGTCACCTTGTTCTTTGGTGTACACGTCAGAGTCTCGAGATAGAGATCTGCCCTAAAAAATTTTGAGCAATTTTCTGTTTCTTCAAACCTGAAATTGTAATTGCAATTGTTTCTAATTTAAATAACCAAGACAAGGAACCTTCCAAGACACTTACTTTCAACTGAGGCACAAGGTTTGGCATTGTATCCCTTAGGTAACTATAATGCTTGATCGTATTTTCTTCGAACAATTGCAGCATTGGCGGACAATGTTGTGCAGCGTTAAGAACAAGAATTAATATACAAATATCTGAATGAAATAGAGTTAAGGGAATAAAATATTTTTTGAGGACCTCTTTAAAACCAATTATGCAAAAAAAAAAAAAATTTGACAAGCGATTTCATCCGTAAGCAATTTAACTAATCCATCACCATTCACCAGTTAATTCAACCAGTGAATTGACAGGGTAATAGGACAAAAAGTACAAAGTTTTGTTAAAGTTATTTGACTGATTGATTACTGTCCAAGCAAGCTTCACCTATTTAATTCATAAGATAGGTGGAATATATCGAGTGCTACAACAAAAACAAAAAAACGCAGGCACTGCCCGAACTGTACAAAAAGAAAAAAGTATAATTAACGACTGAATTTTTCATTCTTTTGTAACAATTTTTCCAAAACAGTTTCAAGCATGCAGCTCCTTATTCAGTGATAAATATGACTGCGGGCTGTATGTTGAAATTGATCAACAAAGAATCAACAAAGAATTGAATCAACAAAGTAGACAAGAGGAAAATAGAGGGATCCTGTTGGCGGAAGCCAGTGATTGGAATGAACAAAGGAAGTAAATAATGGACTAAGTAAACAGCAACCCTTGAGATGCCCTATAGTCAGTCCATCATTTTATCCTTCAATCTTTGACAAGTACCCAATTCAACTTTTAAGATTGCTCCATGTTTCCATCATCGTCTTTGACTATTGCTTTATTTTGCAATAACTAGCCTGCTGATTCCTGCCTGACTGATTGGATTAGTTGTGTTTATTGCTGAAGATGGGCTGCATGACCGAAATCGGTCCGGAAAAATTGTACAAAAGAAAATGAAAGTGAGTCGTTTGTTCTACAGATTTTTCCTTGTATATTGAAAACTGTTTCCACCCTGACAGCTGTTGCTGTCCAATTTCTTTGAATATTTTATGCTATTAAATAACATGAAAAGTCAAAATGAGAGAGAAAAATTAAAAAAGGATACAGGCTGGATCGTCCACATTGGGTTCTGGCATGTCGAAAAAGGGATGGATGGCTAACAAGGAAGGGACTAGAGATAAGGTAAGTGTTGGATGTTTTGAGCCCATTTTCTGCAAACAATGCCATGTTGACTTTTTGTCCTGCAAATCAATACATTTGGATTAATTCAATACGATGGTTTCATGAAACATAAAGTATCAAAACACTGAAAATTACTATACACGGCTTGCGAAAAAAGGTTATATCGAACTCAAGAATGACCATCTATGACTTAATTTTTCAAAATGAGCATGAGACATTTTTTTCCAAATGTTTATGATATTTTTGTTGAGTTTCTCATTTGCTCTCTGTTGTTGCTACTTTAAACTGTTTCTTTAGTTGTCTATCACTCATTTTCACCGTTCGTCTTGTAATTGGGCTCTGCCTGTTGATTTTTGTTAAATAAAAAAATAAATAAATAATATATCTCGCCTGAGCTTACCTGAGGATACTTCTTCAAGTTATCCAAAAGACCATCCACGCACATTTGTAGACAATCTTTCGTGGAGAGACGACAAGATGCTAACATCAAATGCAGACCTTCTCTAACGTCCATTGAAAAATCCTGTGAGGTAACAAACAGGCTATAGAAAAATGCACATTGAAACTTTAAAAAAGGTCAGCTGGTTCTATCCAGATTTAACATTTTATCTAGATGCTTAAAATGGTACTTTTCACGCTACATATCTTCAGCAGCTTACTCATTCATTTTAACATGTTCGAAGAGGTAAAGAGGTTGGGAAAGACTACCTGCACTTTTCTTGACGATGAATTTGAATGGTAATTTTGATGAAGAGTAAAAGAGCGAATGTACAGCAATTTCATCCTTTAATACAGCAGTTCTCGTGTGGAAATTCCTAGGCTCATATTCTGAAAAAGGGTGTCCTTTGTGATGTATGATGCAAGATTTAATGGATTCTATGACAAACTAGATACACTGTACCGAACAGTACTTTCGATACGGCTACTATATTAATGGCCAAAATGCAAAAGCACTCAAGTCTATTGTGGTGTGTCAAAATTCTGCTATTTAATCATTTTAAGGAGAAACAAGCCAGAAATTTGTGAAGAATATTCTTCTGACGGAGAAAAAAGTTCAAGGAAGTTTTAGAACAATTACATTGTCTAGATTCCTGAGGAAAAAATAAAGTACAACAATAAGTTGCAAACGGAGATTCATTGTTTCCCACTTTAATCATCGATATTTAAAGGATCCAAGACCAAGTAACGCTTGCAAATGGTGCACTCAACAGAAAATCTATATCCAATGTGCAAATTAAGTTCACATCGAGAGATAGTTATTAATCGGAGTGGCAATTTACGATGAGCAAAAATGAGTGTTTCTCAAATCAGTTCATGTCTCCGCTGGTTATCGGTTATATTTTTTGTGACTTCATTTACTGCACTAAACAGATTTCATACAGCATGATGCTTGGTTAAGACTGGATGACAGGTAGGTAATTTTTAAAAGTTGTTGTTTTCCTGCTATAGGAACTGAGAATCAGCATGATCTGGCTGAATTTTTTGGAGAGATGAAAGGCAAAGCCTTTACAGTCGACTAAACGTTGTGTTCGAGGTTTTTCAATTTTGCGTTTTAATTTTTACCCTTTTTAATGAGCCATCAAACAGAAAATTATTCTGGGTATTTAATTTTGTTACAATCTCTCACTTTTTTTGTCTATTTTTAGCAGCAAAGAATGAGATATGCAATTTTTGCAATACTGGAATGTAAATGGTTCTCTTCTGCCTACTTCCCATTAAAATTTCGGATTATTCCCTTACAAAACACTAAAAACTTAATAAAACGCAACATAAAGATGTATAAAGTCAAGAACAATAAACTCAACTCACAGAATAAACGAAATCAATTCTTAAATTTATTAATTTCGATTTGACACTTTTGTATTTTGAATTTCCTCCCTATTCTTACACTCTTAGTGTCTCAGTTTGTTACCTCAATATTTTTGGGTTTTTTTGTTTACGTTGTACTAGAAACTTACCTCTAAAGCTCCTAAAACAGTTTCTAACTGGTCCTCTCGCAGCTCAATATGCCGCGACATTTTTGTAAGACTGTTGATTGCAATTAATCTCACGTCTTCAATCTCGTCATTGAACATATCCACCAAAAAATCTAAAGAGACTGACGCAAATTGATTGTTGTCCTGGGCAAGGTTGCAGATAGCCTCAACAGCTGCTGTTCTCACCTCTAAACCAAACAAATAAAACGAAAATTAAATGAAAGCTATCACTTAGACCTGTTTCTACCAACAGATTTGACTCCTTGACAAAGCAAATGTTTGAATGCTGTATTAAGAAATTTTAAGCTTCAGTACATACTAAATTTCACAGTCCAAATGACATTTTCACCTCTAAAAGGTTAATTTACAAACAGAACTAAAAGCCTACAACTTTGGTTAAAATTGCATAGGTGCTTAAAGTACCAGACAAATTTTATCGAGAGGCTGAGTGATATTAAGAGGAGGCAGAATCAGACCCTAATCATGGAAATAAAATAAAATACCGATGATTCATTATTTTGAGAATTGAGGTTATTGGTTAGTTATTTTTTATTTTATTTCATTTAAATTTTTTTTTCTTCTTTATTGAGTTGTGTGTGCAAAATTCGGAAAGTAAACTTAAGCAGTTCAGCCATGCATCATTTTGAACGCAAGAAATGAGTAAATGATACCATTAAAACTAAGTAAAAATAGCTAAACCAGGAGACAAACTAACAAAAATTTGAACAACAAATCCTGCCTTTGTCTGTTATGGTTACACTAGAAAGTTAGTGATGATGATTAAGTTTGATTCATTAGATTGAATTGGACAGTAAGATTTCTTACAGGAAGAATTCACTAAAATAGAGGTAATGAAGGCTTAGTTACCCAGAAACTCATCCTCCAATCCATGCACAAATGCTCCACAAGCACCAGACCGCATTAAACTGATTGCATCAGAATCAATTAACTCTCTAGGTTTATCGTCCGCCCATTTGTTACCACTTGCCCACTCTCCACTAACTAAATTTTCAAAATCTCGTTCATGGGCTGACTTCTTTTTCTAAAATTTTGCAGGAAAAAAGAAAAAAAAAACACATTTTAAGAAACAATTTGATATGGAAATTCCACTAAAAGTAAAAATATTTTAATAATTCATGGAATGATGAGTACTTAAAACGAGTTTCACTTGAAATAATTGAGTTCTGTTCTTCAGGAAACTGCAACCTAAATCAACATTTCAACTTGGATATAAAAAGGAAGTTAAATATTTTGATAGAGCAAGTCTACAATAGGCTCTCACATTATGACCACTTGATTCTCAAGCAAAAATAACAAACGTTTGATTTTTCTACGGAGGAAAAAAAAAAACAGAAAAAAAAACACAGAAAAATTCAAATTCAAAAGTTTCCTCAAAACTCTTGAAAGAAATAGTTGCACCCATGTCCTTTTTCAGGGAGGATTTGGAGCTGAATTCCAGAGAGGGGGATGGACATTTCCAAGACACATAAATCAATTTCAAACTACAAACAGATTAATTTCAGTTAATTTCATGGGTAGAACTTAATGATGATGCGATTTGAAGAGATATTAGAAGGTTGACTCGCATAAGCTTTCTTACAAGGTGAGCTTAGACTTCATCATTTCAATTTTAACTCCCGCCATAAAATCCGTCTTTTCCAATTTCGTCATAATAGTTAGTTCTTCAGGTTTTCAGTTTTTTTGTTAATAGAGGCTTAATATTTCTTTAATTTCCTTTTTTTTCATACAATAAAAATACATGTAACCACAATTTATAGTTGAAGCAAAACAATCATGAACTTTGACTTGCAGGTAGATTATAAATTAAGTGGCTTAAATGCCTAGGAGGACTTAGGCACTAACTTACCCTCATGTTAGACATAAGTTTCTTATCCAGCGTTTGATGCAGAAACTTTGAACTGACGGCTGTCATAGAGCCAAGGAGTTTACAAGCTTGTGTTCTCACGCGGACAGACAAGTCATTTACTGCTGTGCAGATGTTTCCAAAAGCATCATCAATCAGTCTAATTTCTTCTTCACTATCTGGTAAAACAATTGTGCTGTGGAAAAAAGATAAAAACAATGACACAGTACCCACTAAATGGAGCTTTGAATATTTTTAAGAGTACATATTTTCTCACAAAGAGAGAATAAACAAATGGTGAAAAGTCAGTTTTGTTATATTCAGTATGCTTCACAAAATTTTCATACCCTTCTTGCTAAGTTCCCAAGCTTTCCGCTACCCTTGGATTATCTGTCTGACTTACTCTCTGTGGTTCTCCCTGACCTTTTTTCGCAAATCGACAGAGACGCAAAAATTACCATAGATCAGCGGATAGTACTGCAATGGATGCCGATTCATTTAACCAAGAAGCTTGAATTTTCTAAGGAAAACCTCATCACGGACTGGGAGAGAGTGCTTAAGGGGTTCAGTACCCAGCGCCATGAATTTAGACAAAAAATCACTATCTTGCATTGAAGGTTACGACTCTTCCACTTGCAATCTCTCCCTGATTTTCCTAGTCGCTAGATACTTTGAACATGTGTCTGTTTATGAGGAAAGAAACCTCAATTCAATAAAGCCAATGTTTTAGAAACTTGACAGTTGTCAAATGGAAATTTGCAAAGGTCTGAAATTAGATGAATTTCTGTTTAAGTGGAAACAACCGAGTACAAAGATTTCCATGGTTTCTAAGTTGAACAATTATTTCAAGAGATATGCAAAATGACCTAATCTGATAAAATACATATGTTTAAATGGGAAGTGTCGCATGATGACATCACCCAGCAGTAAATTTTTCATCCATAAATTACAGGAATAGTTTTTTAATGAGTTGACTCACTCTCGGGTAATATTTTTTCACATGGATCTTTACAATGTTGAAAAACAATAAATTAAAATTTCAAAGAGGAAGGTATATATTAAATGTTAGCAAAATTCAAGCCATACTTTTCAGGATAATTGACGCCAAGTATCCACACAAGTTTGAGCGCAGCTTGCCGAACGATCTCATAATCATCTCTCAGGGCTATACAGATATTTGAGTAATGTGACGGTTTCAGTTTTAAGCCTCGTTCATGAAGAACAATCTGTGAAACAGAAAATGGAGTGTAAATTAACAATAAAAGATTCTAAAATGTACACTAGGCCTCAGATCATCATAACTCAGATTATCCAAACTGCAGATGATCTAAACTAATTTTTGGAAGAACTGATTATTTTTTATGGCCTGATTTTTGTACTTTCTCTCAGCGGCCAAAGCAAACCCATTGATAAGACTTCTTCCTTCTCCCCGATTATTTGCTTCGCTCTCAAACCTATTTTATTGTATATTTTATTTATGACTATCTAATATAGTACTTCACTGAAATTTGTGTATACTTCATCACATTTTATGAATTTAGGGAGACAAATTAAGCTCATCATAGTGGCCTCTGCATTATCCAAAATTTCAATTATACAAACTGGTTGACGGCCACATTCATTTGGAGAATCCGAAGTTCAGTGTACTGGCGCTGGATTGTTATAAAATGTTAGAAAGTGTCTTAGAGATTGAGAGTACAGAGTACCGAGTTGAGATGTTGTCAGAATCAATTCGTCAGTAGAATCACTTCATTTCTATCTCACGTTTTTGTCAGGTTAGATGACAAACAAGCTATTTGCATCTCTTTCGATGATCAATAACCAATTGATCAATTCTTAGCCTACTCATCAAAATGAAAGGACATTGAGTGACGAGACCAGCTGGTAACCTGACTGTCTGTCTCCATTTACGCTTGGCCTCATCTTTTCACATTAACTGGGATTAAATTTCAAAATAGGCCTGCAGAAGCTTTATAAGGCAATGTCTCGTATTGGCAGATAAAATGAATCACAATATCAGCATGACTTTCAATTATACAGAATAAAATTGTGACCGTAACAGTGAAATGGGACCTTATCTTCTGGGAAAAAATTATCCTTGAAATTTTGCAAATACTTAAACCACTTTTTCTACAACCTAAGATTTTTGGTTTTGAACTTTCAGGACTAATATCTTCTTCAATTCTTGAGATTTCAGGGTCAAACTTGCGCCAAAATTTCCAGATTTTTCCCACCATTTTTTTATAATTTGCAACAAGTTAAGGACAATTTTCTCTTGGAAAAAAAGGTCCCTTTTCATGGATTGAGTCGCAAATCTGTTTGAAATGTTGAATTTTTAATTAATTGTTATTATGCCTAGTGAAATTCCCATTAATTTAAAGATTGATTTTTGAGATGTATTCACGAGGCTTTAGACACACAGCAGGTTCTGACAGCAATTTGACAGAGAGCATGATACAAAAAATGGATCTTTGCAAAACAGGGAAAGAAAAGATAAGACTGCGCACCACAGTGTTAAAAGCTGCACTTCTGACTCTGGCATCCTGACTGTGGGTGAAGTCCATGATCAATTTAAACGTTGCTTGAACGCTCGACTCCGAAATGCCAACAAGTGGTTGTAATTCTCCGATTAAGTCCATTGCTTTGTTTTTCACGGAGTAACTTGTATCGTTCAAATGCTGCTTAGCAAACTGAACCAACTTGAGATGAAGTGACACATTATCAGGAGTCAACTTCCCGAGTTTCATTAAAGTTGAAAGGCCTTGGGTCAGGACTTTGTGGGACTCTTCTTTCTTTAAAGAGTTGAGAGTATCCTCTATCACAACCTGAAAAATTGGAGAAAACAGAACAATAAAATTGAGAGAAAGAGCGGTGAGTGGAGAGTCACACTAAAGGGGCTAAAAGGGCGTATCGTGCAACAGGCCTGCGGGGCAATGGCTGGTCATGGAATTCAAGTCAAAACTTGAAATGTACTTTTCTCTTAAGTAATAGGATACTATTCATACACACTCCTCTGTGGGCAAACTTTTTAATAGAGCCAACCGCAAAATTGAGATGAGATGTCAAAGGTTTGAAAGTAAGGATCTTTTAATCCTCTTGGTAACAATGCCTCACACCAGTGATTTTCAGTCAGTACAATCTACCGGTGTAATGCATTTTATAAAGTGGGACAGATAAATAAGTTCTCTTCCTGAAGTGAGATGCTGCTTGGTGGCGGTCAGAAAATAATTTGAAGAATTATTTACCTTTCACATGGTTCTCACTCACCATGATCAACAAAAGACGATATAGTTTTCATGCATTAGTATGAGCTCCTTGGAATCACACTGTTTATGATGTTCACAGCGTCAGCAGAAAATATTTTATTGACTTTTCCAGGTTTCCCTGAACAAAATGATCGAAATTCCCTGACTTTTTACAAGTACAATTTGCGAACGTAGAATTGAAAATGAAACAGTTTTTATTCTAATTGCACCGCAAATTACAGAAACATTTGAGCCTTCTTTCTTCAGATATTAGCTGTTCCATTGACTAGAATTGCAATTCCTAACTGAGGATTATTCCTCCACTTTAGAATGAGTCTCCGAAAATTGAACCTCGAACCAGTCTTGCGAACTTTTTGTTTTTTGATTGTGTGGATAATGTTGATGTTTTTCCAGATTTCAAGTTTAGAGGTTTTTTAAATTTCCAGTATTTGTCATAAATTCTACGATTTCTCCTTGATTTCCCTAATCTGCGGCCGATTATTGAAACAATATAAGCACGGCAAAAGAAGACATAGCCCTATCTTAACCATGCAATATATCGCTTTTTGATGTCCTATCGGGTTGCTTTAATTTTTCAATAATAAGCCCGCTGATGAAATTCCTCGACAATGGACCACTAGACAAGGTGCAAATTTCAGAATTTTGTTACATGTTTCTCAATCAACATATCACGTAAAACACGATAGGCACAACGAATATTACCGAAATCACATCCTTACAAAGATATTCAATAATTCTTGATGCGTGAATTCAAATCACCCGCTCATGAAAACTCAATGCTCTACGTGATTCACATCGCGCGCTAAAAGTTTATCATGACAGTCTCCGAGATATAAAACTCTGGCAACCTCAATCTTGATGCTTTGGCTCAGCTGTAGCAAATTGCTTATAGTTTGAACAACACATGGTGGGAAATGAACATTGCTCGATTGAGAAGATTGCTGAAACCGTTGTAGTGCGCGATTTGACTCTCGTAGAGCTTTGAGTTTCTTGTGAGCGGGCAGTTCAAGTTCCTCGTAACCAATGTGAAATAAAAATGTTAATATCTCCGTTAGGAGTTGGTTTCATTAATTTTCATTGCGCGAATCGTGTTCTACGTGAAATTCTGGTTAAGAAACATGTATCAGAATGCTAAAATTCGTACCTTGTCTAGTAGTCCATTCTTGGTTTTCCAGACCTGTAAAAATCCTGCGGTTTCATAGGCACTGCATTCAAATTATCACTGTCAAAATGAACATTGCTAAACAACAGAGAGATAAGCAAACAGAGGTTAAAAACTGCACACCAGCCCACAGATTTACTTTTTGAGCAGTATATTCACCAGCTATTGCTGCAAAGAAAAATCTCATTGGATAGACAAACCTGCAAATCGACTTTGGAGTCTGATGCGATATCACAGATGAGACTTAATACAACGACGCGAACTGCTGAGTTAGTTTGTTGGTGGTAGTATTCAAAGAGTAGATTGATGGCAGGCAACACCTCATCCTCCTGAAACATAAAAACAGGCTTTAGTTCCTAGTGAAACCATTTTATACCATTTTTTAACCATTTTATAACCATTTTTTACCATACCAGACCTACTTGTCTATTCAATTTATTTATTTTTTCTTACAGCACAACTTTGATTGCCTATGATAGTTGGATTAAGTACATATAGCGGAGGGGAACCTGCGCAATTACAGTAATTTTTAAAATCTTGCATCATTATTACCTGAAAAATTTCCTTGAGTAGCAAATAGTATTTATTTTTTTTTTTTGCTATACCTACAAAAAGTTTTTGATTTCAATGGAAAATAATCATGTAAATTTTGATAATACATATACACAAATTTTGTATTTTCTGAAACAAAAAAGAAATTTAACAATTTTGAAAACAATGTAATCGCTTTGGTTCCTTCTTGCTGAATTTGAACCTAATGAGAGAGTAGACAAAAATAATAACAACATTAAAATTTGGTAAAATCCTTTATTTTTCCTTAAAATTATTGAAATTAGGTACTATTACTGGAGGAGTTGCTATTAAATTGCTATTGCTGAGAATAGTCAACGCTCACTTCAAAGATAAAAAGATGAGAATATTCATGTATTTTCAAGTACCACGGAGGCAAGTTTTATTTTTTTTTTTTTGTGGTCATTTCCACAACTTAATCTAAAGTACCTGAAAATTTCAAAGAAAACTATTGATATCTATTCATTGAAATAAGCGTTTTGTTTGAGGAATTTTTGAGACAGCAGAATGGTCATTCAGCAATTTTCCTTTGCATGGAAGAAAGGCTATCCTCAGAAATTGCCAATGATCGGTTTGGTTCTTCAAGTATAAAGAATAGCCAGTGGTTCTTGCAGTAAGTTGCTTTACCTACAAAAAAATGTATATTACGTTTAAACTGAGACTGAGGAGAAAACGATGCTAGCTAACTTCCAAGAAAAGCTAGTGGTTAAGAGTGGATTGTCAGAATATCCCCTTCCCTTGCCCGCACCCCACAGAATATCTTGAGACAAAAATGCTTACTTGAAAATGCAAGGACTCAGATATACGTAGTAAGAGCTGCAAGGCCTCATTGCTGGTTTTACATTTGTTGAGAAGACCAATGTAGACGGTGGCTGTGTTTTCGATGACAGGCTTTGATACCAATCGCAGCTTCTTCAAGGGCGGCTCAACCTCCTGTGAAAAAACAAGTCTAGCATTAATTTATTACCTTAAATTAGTAGATAACTCACTTTAATCAATTGATATTGTAGGGTTTCATATTTCTAAACCACATTTTAGAATGATCCGTTCTACACTTAAGTAGGTACACTCAACTCGGAGCCGCTTCAACAAGAAAAAAGAAAATTTGTGCATGAGTAAGAGAAAAAATTCTTTTCATATTGTAGGAATCTATCTTGCAGGAAGTACAAAAACTACATAAAAAAATTTGTCGAAGGGAGCATTACATCTTGAGGTAATAGGTAAATAAAGAGCACATACGTTTGTGGGGTAATGGTGCTGCAGACATTCCAACCAAATCTATTTTTGTAAATTTTATAGAGATGAACGCCTAAAGGCACCACACCTCCACAGGCTGGTCGGGCTCCTCGGGCTGGTTTTCACGGTCTCTCGAGCTAGGTAGCAGAAAATTCAGGAGGCTGCACTGCACTGAGGATTGGCCCAAAAGGGCCGAAATGCATCTGCAGTTGCCTTCCTGAATGGACGTAACTAGTGCTGCACCAAACAGCATGTCGACGGCGTAAATCGGCAATCATATAACTCGTTTGTGGTGTCTGAAAATCTCCGCCTCTTTATTATTTTTTTGAAAGAGAACAAATTGACATAATTCCTATAAGTTTATGCACAATTTTCTTCGCACAGAGAAGAAAAATCATGGCAGTTTTAAAGAATTGCCGTTGAGTAGTTTTCCGTTTACAAAATAAAGTATGACAGGAAGTCTGCGACATTGCAAACCGAGTTATGTGATTGCCAACATACACCATCGATATCTCTTGGAGGGAAAACTGTGCTCATATGAGCTTTTCCCTCTGTATTGAGATTTTCAGATTTATGCTGAATTTTTAACGCACATTGGCAAAAAACTCCGACGTACGAATTAATTGTCATTAAGTAAGAAAGAGATGAAATACGTACGGTTGTTATTTGATGACTGTACTCAGCTAGGGCTCTTTTCTTTAGTACTTTGGCCATAGTTCAATGCATTGGATGAAACTGAGTTCTTTCAATTGAAGCAATGATAGCCTCAATAAACTATATCATAGAAAACTTCTGACATTTAGGGAGGACCATGAGAACACTTGATCTGTCGCAGAGTACTTAGTTAGAAATGCATGAGCGATGTAAGGATCACATGAGGTGCTTTACTGCTTTCATGCCGGTATAGTAAGAGAAAATGTAGGATTTTTTCACACGATGGTGCTGATGTTGTGATAATCAGACACTGCAAACTTTAAAATTCAAGCATTCTGAAAGAAGATTGCACGAAAACTTTCGCGTGATTTCATGCGGATTCGCGTTGTTATTCAACTTTTTGAGTTTTTGAAAGGTTATGTTGACATTTGTCATGCAACGATTTGATTGGTCGAATGATTGTTTATCAGCTGCAGTTGAGGTTATGTTTTGTTTCGACGTGGTGACTGATAAGAAACTTCCAATGCGGCTTTTACTATGAAATATTTAGCCGTTTTTCCGTGAAACTTCCCGTTTGTCATCGTTGATCTTCAATTTTTGGCCTACTCCTAGCTGTCTCCAAGTATATTTATCTGTCTGTAATGTTTTAGTGCCCTGGTGAATTCAAACTTAAGGTTCCAATGGCCCGTCCAAAAAAGCCACTCATTCCAACTCTTCGACCGAATGCGAAGAAGAGGCAAGAGTCATCAACCTCTTCAATAAGTATTATAACTATCCTTAAAATATCTCTGGTTGTAGGATTGGTATCGTCTGCATTATGGATTGTCTACAGAGGCTACTTGGAGACACGGGTCAACACCCGATTTGACCATAATAAAGTGAGTTATACTCTTTTTATCACTGCATTTGAATTTCCACCGACAGATAATCCTAATATCTTATGATGCATGTATGCTAAGTCTATTACTTCCAAATCTTCATAATATTTCTGCTCTGTGTCAATTATAAACCTATTGTTTCCAACTGCATATGGTAACTATGTTTGAATCGATGGCACAATAGTCTCAAAACCAGTGTTCTGCTCAGTATTCTGTGNGTGACTGATAAGAAACTTCCAATGCGGCTTTTACTATGAAATATTTAGCCGTTTTTCCGTGAAACTTCCCGTTTGTCATCGTTGATCTTCAATTTTTGGCCTACTCCTAGCTGTCCCCAAGTATATTTATCTGTCTGTAATGTTTTAGTGCCCTGGTGAATTCAAACTTAAGGTTCCAATGGCCCGTCCAAAAAAGCCACTCATTCCAACTCTTCGACCGAATGCGAAGAAAAGGCAAGAGTCATCAACCTCTTCAATAAGTATTATAACAATCCTTAAAATATCTCTGGTTGTAGGATTGGTATCGTCTGCATTATGGATTGTCTACAGAGGCTACTTGGAGACACGGGTCAACACCCGATTTGACCATAATAAAGTGAGTTATACTCTTTTTATCACTGCATTTGAATTTCCACCAACAGATAATCCTAATATCTTATGATGCATGTATGCTAAGTCTATTACTTCCAAATCTTCATAATATTTCTGCTCTGTGTCAATTATAAACCTATTGTTTCCAACTGCATATGGTAACTATGTTTGAATCGATGGCACAATAGTCTCAAAACCAGTGTTCTGCTCAGTATTCTGTGTTAGGTGCCATACGCTTGGAAATTAGAGGAGCTAGGTCATTGTGGCACCGGAAAAAATTGATGCGCCTTGTTATTTTTTTTAAACCTTCAATGGCAAATAGCGGTGGCACATGATGCGTATGCCTTAAGTAAATTTGGCTTCTAAAAAATTGTAAACGGCTCCTAAATGTCAGGCGTTTTCTGGCAAAGGTGGCTCCTATAAGTTTCGCGAAAAACAGAGTACTGCTTTCAAGCAACGGGTAGAAAAAGTTTAGGATGTCTGATGGCTAATCTTAATGTGATTTCAATTTCCCATTTAAAAAGGCATAATGTTTCGTTCGAGAAACAGGGAAGGTTTTGGAGTATCTTGAGATAGCAGGCATTTTTAATTTTTTTAATGGACTTTTTATGCTTATTTCAACAGATGGTTGTTCGATCTGGCTTAGACGTCCCCGAGCTCTACTGGGGCTCTTACCGCGGTGGCGTGTATTTTGGAATGAAAACCAGAGAGCCGAACTCACTGGTTACTGGCCTTATGTGGTACTTTCCTTCACTTCTTCGTGCTGGCCACAAAGGAATCAGGTAAATAAATTAATTTTTTTTCTTTTTAAACATTTTTTTAAATTTTAATTTAGATACTTGTACTCGCCCACTTACCGGTTGATTCTAGTAATTATTTAGCCTCCACATTCAAACCTATGATACACTTATCGTAAAAAGTTAAAGTTTGGTGCATAGTTGTCAAGCTAATACATTCAAATGATGAATTCTAAGCCAATGTGTAGGGAAAAACTTTAAAATATTTTACTCGATTTTTCCCAACTTTGCTTTGTTTTGAAAGTATGTCTATTTTGAAGAGTCTGTAAGATTTTCATTGAATGCAAGTTGAAATTCTGAAAAGAAAGACACATTATCTGTAAAAAATGTTGCAAAAAACAACAAGGTGCAAAAATTGAGCTCTTGCATGCGTCAGAAATTTATGATTTAAGTACTTTTCTCGTTTAAAATGTTGCGAGAATTATGATGGTGAAAAGTTTTCTCCGAAACAAACTCCTAAGCTCAAAAAAGCTCTTTAGGTTGAGGCTGTAATGGAGGAGATCCTCCAAGCTATACTGAGAGCCCTCCTCTACATCTAGTCAAACTCTCCATGCACAGAGAGGGAGCAAATACACTATCAGAGTCACCAATTTTTATTTTGAGGAATTTTTTTTAGGCTGGAACCTCAGCAACCCTGCTAAGTATTTGCTCCCTCACTGTGCATGGAGAGTTTGATAAGATATTGAGTGGGGCGATAACCCTCCAGTATAAGCTCAATCTGAGAGCTTTTTTTGAACTTGAGAGATCATTTAGAAGAAACCAGAGGCTTCATTGTGTGTCTTGTGAAATTTTACTTTTGAAAAAGTACTAAAATTGCAAGTCCCTGAAGCATACAAGAGCTTCATTGGAAGAGATTCAATTATGAGATGCTCAGAGCATGGTTAATTGAGAGGTGATGTCCTTTGCTCCCATGCTATTGCGATAAGATAATTAAATATTAAAAAAAAAAAAAAAAAACTTATGTAAATGCTGCCTGGAAAATTCTGATTTTATGTATTCTTCAACCCCACTGATTTTGATTATTTTAGGCATTGGTGTGAATCTGGTGACAATCTTGATGGTTACTCATGGGTTGCCCATGATGGCAAAAACTTTGGCGTGCAGAACTTAAATGATGGTTCTTTTCACATTGAAACATCATTTGTCAAGCGAGTCATCGGTAAAAATGGCGGAGACTGGACAAATAGAATCTCAATTACTGCAGAGGTAGGTTCCTTGTCATTGAACTGAAAAACTTGATTTCACTACAATACGCATATTATTTGATAGAGAGAAGTTTTTAATCCAACTAAACGGTTAGTAAGTGGTTCGCTAATCTTCCCTAAGATACTTCTTTCAATTTTAAAATACTGTCTTTTAAGTATGTCAATTTGATTTGTTAGTCAGTGAGCTGTGATTCTTTCACTGATAGCCTCCACAGCTCTAAGTTATTTACAAAATTAACTTTTTTTCACACATGAAAAAAGAATACTCAATAAAATTCAAAAATTATCTGACTAGGTATGCATGAAGAGTGTTAAACTTTTTTTCTTTAATACCTAAATGGAAGAAATTAAAGAAATAGTTGATGAACTTAGTAAATGTTTTTCTGCTGTGATGGAATGCTGGAGTTTTACTGCTCCGTGCCCCTTTGTTGCTCTCCATTGTTTTTCCAGTAAGAATGGCTCAATTGATCTTTGTAAGCTCAAGGGGTAGTTTCTCAGAGGAATCAAGAGAGAATCATGTTTGGATTCAAACTTATGGAGATCCTATATTGTTTTTCTCACAACGTTTTTTCCCCCTTAAATCTTGAAAAGAAGTTCTTGATCAGAGCATCCAATATGACAAACTTTTCCCACAAAAAAGTAATGGATAAACAATTGTTTATAAGATGCTTTTATGACTTTCAGATAAAACTGTATTTTTTCCTCATTTTCCAGGATAAAATGGCTCAGAATGAACAAGTAACGTTTTTGTACTACATTGCCACTGAGGCAGAGGGTGACTCGATAATGTGGACCAAAGGCAAAACATTTGGTTTTGAAGGCCGTTCGGAAAAATTAGGTAATTTCAATGTTCGCCTGGTAAATATTTCAGGCAGTATTGACTATGTCTCATTTTTAAGTGCCAAAACCAATGGTTATCATGAGCTGACCAACACTGTTGTAGAATCTTTGCGATTGAATGGCAATCAAATTGTACTGCTTGGTGATACGTTAAAGCTGGAAAATAAGCCTAACTTTATCGTTTCGCAAATAACAGCCAGAGTCCCTTTCAGTTTTGAGGTAATTTATGAGTCTCTATCAGCAGACTCAGTGCGCACTGACTCTCTGAGCCAAGAAGTTTACACAAACACTCTGGAAAATCACAAGAAAAATTTTTTCACCAAGTTCGAGAATAAATTCAAGCTTTCCAAGAAAGGATTCACCGATGAAGAAATGCTATTCGCGGAGGCTGCTTTCAGTAATCTTCTTGGAGGAGTCAGTTACTTCTACGGTGCCTCTAAAGTACAATCCAAGTACACAGCCAATCCTGTCCCTTATTGGAAAGCCCCCCTATACACAGCAGTGCCATCACGCAGCTTTTTCCCTCGTGGATTTTTATGGGACGAAGGATTCCACGGATTTCTAATCGCTGCTTGGGATTTAGACATAGAGTTGGATATCATGAGCCATTGGCTAGATCTCATGAACGTCGAAGGATGGATTCCGCGAGAACAAATTCTCGGCAAAGAAGCTCTCAGTAAAGTGCCGGAGGAGTTTGTCGTTCAATTCAACACGAACGCAAATCCACCAACCTTTTTCCTAACACTGCAATTTATCCTGAAGCACTTCTCCGAATCCATTGTTATCAATGACGATCGGCTTGCAGCTGTAGAGAGATTATACCCTCGGCTGGTTAGATGGTTTGACTGGTTCAACACGACGCAAAACGGGGCAATTTCAAGTTCATACTACTGGCGCGGCAGAAATGCTGAAACCAACCGAGAGTTGAACCCGAAGACTCTGTCCTCTGGTCTGGACGACTATCCCCGTGCCTCGCATCCCACTGAACTTGAGAGGCACCTTGATCTGAGGTGCTGGTTGATGATCAGTGCTGGAGTCTTGGCCGAAATTGCTGATCTCCTAAAAAAACCTAACGACAAGTTCCTCAGTTGCTTCAACTATCTGAGTAACAATGACCTTCTAAACGAGCTGCACTGGTCAAATGCAGCAAAAAGATATGCTGATTATGGTTTGCATACAGATGATGTCGCTTTGATGAAACCAAAAGCTCCTGCAAAAGCGACGGCACCACCGAAAGAAGCTCACCGAGTCGTAAAGAGCAAGCCAGTTTATCAGTTTGTCGACAGCACATACGGTTATGTTACGCTATTTCCATTCCTATCCCTGATGCTAGATCCTGAGTCCCATACTTTAGGTGAAATTCTAAGTGAATTCAAGAACCCTGAACTTTTATGGACTGATTTTGGATTGCGGTCGTTATCGAAGACATCTCCTCTTTACATGAAACGCAACACAGAGCATGATCCTCCCTACTGGCGAGGCCCAATTTGGATTCAGATGAATTATCTGGCTCTCAGAGCACTATCTCATTACAGTGAATCTTCAGGACCTTATGCTAGTCAAGCCAAGTCTCTCTACTCAGACTTGCGCAAAAACGTCATTGGCAACATGTTCAGACAATTCAAGAAAACTGGTTTTATTTGGGAGCAGTATAACGATGTCACCGGTGAGGGTCAAGGATGTAGACCTTTCAATGGATGGTCATCCTTGGTCGTCTTAATGATGGCCGAAATTTACTAATCTTGTTTCTGTTGATCAGATGGATAACTTTTAAAACACCATTGTGTTTCATTGTTGGGGATTGCCGAAAATTTTCGTAGGGGGACAAGTCCTGTGTTTTGCAGGGTGTCTACTGTCAGTTAAAATCGGAAATTATCAGAAAATTTGTTGTCAAGAAATTATGAGGAAACTCGGACATGAATCAGAAAATTCAAATACGCAACCATTTTTCAACTACATGCAGTTTAGCACATTCAAAAGTGAGCCATTTGATTCAATTCATTAAAAATGTAAGTTTGTAAAAATAAACTAATATCAGTTTACTCGCGCACATGATTAGGGATATTCACTCAAAATAACAGGAAAAATTAGGAAAATCTATAATGAAATTCCAAAACGTAGACACCCTGTATAAACAATTTGTTTAAGTGTGGTAGACCAATATGTCCCTTTACTCTCTAAAATAATATCTGTTACGATATTCTCTAAATTAATTTATTAGTGTCCTCCATTCGAGGAGTAAAGCATTGGAAGAGTTACTATTTATTTTTTTCTTTCTTGAGTCACCCATTTTTCTACTCTAGATACTGTAAATTGGTGTTGTAAATAAAATTAATTGGATTTCACGTTAGTGCAAGTATATACGTAGTGTCACATTCGTAGTTTGTGGAAAATCTCAACTTGGAAACTCTCATCATCCCTCACAAACTTACCCCAGTATCAGAGAATTTAATTATGATGAAAGAATGTGACACTAAGCTCCGTTAATTGACAGCTGAGTGGGAATCTCACTACACTGCCATTAATTCAACTAGTATTCAATTTTTTTAAGTGAGCTGATATTTTTGTGCTACTAGGGATACTTATTTCTCTGTGATATTTTTGTTTTATGTTGTGTATTATTTAAAATTGCGTAGTAAATATAATTATTTCCTTACTGTGTAAGGAATAAATTTTGAAAGCACACCTGGGAATTTCAGAATTTGTTTCGATAAGATTCGAGTCTCCTGAGAAACTTGTGAAATTGTTTCTTCTAATTTTTTAGAGCATTTTATTGGATTAACACAAATCCTCCTACAAATAGATTTGCACGGAAAAAAATGGATTGCTGATTTAACAATCAAATTGTTTAAAAATGTGTCCAACATGCTTCAAATGTACATTTAACCACGGGAGTGGTTTAATTAGCATTTGTTTATTGTAAAATCTACATTGAAACATGTCGGACACTTTTTAACCACAAAATTTTTAAATCAGCAATTTCATTTTTTTCCATTTAAATAAAATATTCAGATGTCAATTATTTCTCGAGTGTACCAAAGATTTATGTAGGCAATCTATTGAAGAACCTGAAAAGATGTTGATTGTTGACTCGATAAGGTTTGTTTCTAAGCCAAGTTTGTTGAATTGTATTCCATTGCAGCATCCATACCAAAGCATAATCCTTTGTTAGCTGGGATTTTTTTTATGGTTCTATTTCTGTCGTCCTAAGAAGCCAGTTTACTTGCTTACTGTGATAAGAGTCAATAAAATACCAACATCTTAATTAACAATTTTCCTTTGTTGTTTAAGAATCTATCTTCATGTGTTGCTATCTTAATTTTTGGTGAGTGAAATGATACGCTAAACTTCGATCATGGAAGGGTGGGTTTTGGATTGTGAATTTCCTGATGATTGAAGTTTAGTGCTCTTAGTTTTATGTTTCTTTTCTTTTTTAAATTTTAGTTTCCCCTCCTTATGTCTTGCCTCAACTTGAATGAGATATTTTCGCCTTAATACTACTATGAACCTGGTAAATCATGCAATCTGAGATATGTGTTTATAGCAGTTAGGTACCTTTAATTGTAATTTTTAGTGATTAGACATGGCGGTATAAATCGAAAAAGAAGGAGAAAAAATTTAGACCTTTGACATAGCCTAGCCGCATTAAACAAAGTAGGAAACGAATTTTCAATACTGCGTATTGCTCTTGAATTAAGTTTCAAAGTTGCTATCGCGAACCTCAAGGAATAGAAAATTGATGAATACAATTAAAGGAAGAGTCCTGTGCACTTGTGGAGTTGAAATTGAAAATATTAAATTATTGCCTCTATGCGGAACATCTCAGTTTAGGTTGAATGGTTTTCTATTTTCATCAGGTATCATACCTATTGTATGTACAATTTTCCTCTGTTTTTGTTTGTCCAAATTTTTGTTCAGTGGAATTGATTAGGCAATGACCATTCTGGAGGCCTGTTCTGCCGACAGTCCTGTGTGATCTAATTTCTTGATAGTGAGAGATTTGCGTCAATCATTATAGAATCAAGATGTACAAGAAAATAAATGGCGTGAAAATAAAACTGTTTAAAGCAATAAAGATAAGCTTGTAATGCACTGTAGATTAGCTTGTAAACATAGAAGCGTCATCAAAAATGGTCATTGTCTTATCAGAACCATTCATTCAAAATCAGGATGGACAATAAAGCAGAAAAAGTCATGAGTATAACCCTGTTTAGATTGTTGCCATCTTTGGGGCAGTAATGTCAATACTAGGAGTGATGCAAGCCATGTATTAGATTCACAAAGAAGTTCTTGTTTTTTTTGTTTTTTTCTTCTCGGTGGGTACCCCCTCATTATTTCCAATTTAGTCAAGTAAGTTTTTTTTACACATTTTTAGGTGAAAATAATTTGTATTAACATTTGATGTATGTGTTCGGAATCTATCAAAAAAGTTAGAATAATTTTCTTTCCTGAGAGTTAAATGGAGATTTCGCTGTTGAACACCTAACTAACTTTTTTGTCTTGATTCTCTTGAAGGAAAAATGTTCTCTGTAAATCTCAGAGATATTTTTTAAAAATTTTGTAACAACAACCGAGTGCTTGCATGGCTCTTGTCAGTGCCCTCAATTTTGGAATGGCAAATTTTAAAACCAGAGATTTTGGACACAAATACTCGTATTGTAACAATTCAATGAGTTTTTTTTTCTTTTTTTCCTAAGTACTTCATGCATTTACTGTTCAGAATTCCTTCATTTATACGCTGTTCTCACAGTATAACTGCATTTAATGATGCGCCCCTTTAAGAATATTCACTGAAAGTCATCCAAAAATTATCTATCATTCTATCAATTTGTTCGTCTCCCACATCAATACATATGAGGTTTCATAAAATCAATTTGATGACTGAAGTATCAATTTATTTTTTATTGTATTTTTTTAATTTAAAAGCCTCCAGTATAACACCAAAAGAACCGAGAAGCAAAGTTAGATGAGGCTTAAAAGTTTTAGTGATTTGAAAATAATAATAATAAAAAAAATCGCTCTTAGTGTAAGCAAGATGATAGTATTTGTACATTCTTTTAAATTAATTTAGTGGTAGCATAATTTACTCAACTGAAATTAAAATAAAAGAGCGATTACCAAGTTTTCGAATCGCTATGCAAGGTTTCTCTAAAAAATGTTTCCTTCATAAGCCGCAAGGTTAGCTTGCCTTCAGCTACTGGGGTACAAAAAAAATCAGACAATATATAGTAGAGCAATCCGTATAATGTTGATTCATGATTGATCGTTACCAGTTTTGAAATACATAAGTCTATTGTCATGTTTGCAATGAGCTGATTAGACTATTAGCCATCTTTGGAATGAGAAATAGTCATATCTAGAACGGTGATCCTGTCTCTTTTTCTAGGTCCAAGTCTGTCATGAACTCTTGCAGAAAACTCCTCATCCAAAAAAGAAAACACTTAGTAATTTAATCAATTTTGCTAAAATACTGTTTTTTTTTTTTTTTCAACCAATCAATCAGATTCATTATGTCGGTGAAAGCTGAATCTGAGCTATCTGTTTTGAAAAAATTACTGAGAAATTTTCGAAATACAGTCAAAAGTGTGAGATCATGGAATGTAATTTTACTTTGGTCAAAGCAGAAGCGTTATTTAGCATTCGAGGAGTTTTTACTCTAATTTAGGAGGTTTTAAAGAGGTTCTTTTCTTATTACGAAAAAAGTGGCGTAGTGATATTTTTGACGAAAATGAATTTGGTTTTTTCTACAATATTAATCATAAGAAACAATCAATAATTCAGAGCAGTTTGGACCAAATTCAGCAGAAGTGCATAAAGTCGCATTAAGTTTCATCCGAGAAATCGAGTTTTGAAGAATCATTCCTCCGTTCGACGCAATATCAAGGAGTATGTTCAATGACTATTTTTATCAATATTTTTTTTGTGTCTTTGAATTTTTAACTAGAAAAAGTTTACAGCTAGTTTAATTCAAATCTACTCTCAACAAATTTTTTCCTCTGAAATGTGACGTTTAAACATGACGTTAAATGTGACGTCTAATGGTATGTTTCTGTCAAACTCGGTCGATTCGTTGAACCCCCCAGAATTTCTAAACTCATGGTAAGAATTCTCCTGAATGTACAACTTAAAAAACTGCGGGGTTTATTTTTGTAAATGTCTTTTGTATTAGAGACGATCTACTAGTAATCATCTACCTACCAAATTAACTATAAGTTAGAGACCGATTAATGAAATAAACATATTCATGAACGTTTTCAATCATTGTTTGCATTATCACCCTCCATACGACTGAATGTAAGCTTTAACTCATCCTTAGAATGGATATGTTCTTTTTAAGGATGTAGTTCCAACAGTACGCCCAACTTTGATAGTTCTGTACTAGATAATGGCATTCAATTAACTACATCCCTCGCAATAAAGCTCCAAGTTGCTGTATCTTGGGGAGGAGGGTTACAAAATTTTAAAACACATTCTAGCGGTCAATTGCAATTTATTTCAACCTTGCAGTTTTAGGTACAAAGACTTAAGCGTGTAAAAAGAATAATAATGTTTTAGACAGTTATTTGGTGATTAGGGGAAAAAAATTAAATAAAAAAATGAAAGAAAGATCAGAGCTGAAAAGGGATAATCTCGCAAGAAACGGACCGAAAAAAAACAGAATTTTCAACTATTCTTTTCTGAGAGATACTGTGTTAAGCGAGAGCGTAACGCGCATATCAAAACGATACTTTGTTCCAAAGGCATAAAACAGTATTTCTTGAAAAAAAAAAAAAAAACTAATTCCTTTAAAAACAATTCAGCCTTAGAAAAAAAGGGTGGAGTGCCAGGCTGACGTAATTGAACAAAAACCTTACATTGTTTCACTTGTCGAAGTATTGCTCCATTCATTGACAGGTTCATATTTTAAGTTGAAAATTTCAGAGAATTTTATCAGTCTACAAAGGAAGTTCACAACAAGTTTTTAAAATAAATTTTGCGAGTATGTATCCTTAAGGGAAAAAATAATGCGTCAAGTGAAACGTTGCAACGCTACAATGGCAATGCCTCTGGCGTTCTTTCTTTCAAATGCATACATTAAAATTCGAAAAACAGCTTTCCAATACACAAGCTAAATTAGAGGAAACTAATCTTGGCTTAATCATGAGTTTGCTCTAAATTATTTGACAGTCTCATTGAATGTTCCAAATTATTCACCGTGGAAGTACACTACAGACTTTGATTACTCATATTATAAGAATAATAAGTACTTATACTTAGCAAAACGTTAAAGAAATCAAAATAGTCTACCGTTACAAAGTAAGAAAATAAAAATTTGAGGATCAGTAACAAATTAAATTTTGGCCTTTTTTGTGTGCGTTTCTACAAAATGCAGAAATCAGAGAATAGTGAATTTGGCGTTTTTAGTTTTACTTAAAACATAAATAAATAAAATAAAATTAAACTTGCACATTAACCAGCCCCTGATTGAAGAATGTATTGACCAAAAAAATTGAAAATAAGGGTGATCAATAGCAATGAAAGAACTAATACTTTTAGAAAATTTGAGGTGAACATGAAGCAGACAATACCGTGGGGAGCAGAGGATTAAAAAGAGCAATTTTTTCATTATTTTTATCAAATTGAAGTAAAAGAAAGATGCATGAATGATTAACCTCTTATTCTAAATGCTGATTTTAGTGTCCCTAAAGATAAGTCTTTCTTTAACAAATTAAATTTTTTCTTTACAAAAACGTAAAAATTTTGAATAAAGTCGAGATCAACTGAAAGTGGGCTGAAACTCTGCCAAAAATGTATTTCTTTGATTATTGTCATAATTACTCATTTAAAAGTTCTAAATTCTGGATAATTTTGAAGATATATGCTAGGAGTATGAAGTCAGGCTTTGATTTTTCCAAATTTTTAAAAGATAGGCAGAGCACATCTTGTTAAGACTCACCAAAATCTTTATCCATTCTCGACAAAGAGAAAGTAATAGCTGAAAGGGCATCGTTTCTTTTAAATGCGACAGAACTTGCTGAAAAGTTGGACTTGATTATGTAAGCCACATTTCCCACACAATATAGGGGTTCAACTTAAAATTGGCATCGCTCAAACAAAATCCAGAGAGAATTCAACGGAATACTGAAGCAGCAGACAAGCTTGGTTGAAAGTGCTGCCAAGCATATTTGAAAATTAAATTGTGCAGGAATGAGATAAATGCAGCTGTTTGAAGTCTAATTAAAAAAGATTGCCCTGTACACATAGCCCAGTGTAATTCAAAATTTTGAAATGCCACAAGACAGATCGAGAGGAGGCGAGGGTCACAAAAGTAACTCAGAAAAATGCATGCAAGCCAAGAAAAAGAAAATATGTTTCTTCAAACGAAAATTATAGGGCTTCAAACGCTTAGTTTCAATCCAAAGATACAAAATTTTTTGAGAGGTAATGAGAGGAGAAACAGCTCATTAAATATTTAGAGACCAAATGAGTATTTTTTTATGGTAAATGAAATAAGCAGCTCGAGAGATTTAAGAAACTTAAACGTACACAGGTACATAGATCAAAAGCCACAATCACAATATTCATTCATACAGGCATGATTTCCTTGTTAAAGTTGGTACGGTTGGGGGACTAGGAGATATATATTTGGGTTCCAAAAATTCAGCATTCTATATTAAACTATTCTCTTGGACTGCCAATTAAAGTTTCCAGAAAACTGTGAGAACTGTGTTTCTTCATTAATTTTTCATTATTTCGATCAGAAAAATTGATCAATATTTTAAAGATAATCCTTTCTTTGGTTGAAAATGTTTAGAATTGAGAGAGAAACACTGTTAATTACTTGTTGTTCTCTGAAAACTCGATACTTAGCAGTTACATCCTCTTCCAACTTGGCGATTGATCAATGTCATCCTACCACCAAATATCGATGGAGAAAATGCAGAAACGTGTATTTCGGTAACAGTGTTTCCAAATCTCTGCTTGAATATTTAGAAAGAGACCAAATCATGGCTTGAAATTTTCCCAGAATATTCTTCACACAGTGAAGTAGAATCACTAAAGTTTTCAAGAAACGACGTTGAATAGTTTTTCATTTAAAAAATAAAGTATGACAGGAAGTCTGCAACGCCAAAAACCAATACTGATTACTAAAGTGCGAATCCCTGAATCTCTGTTTGCATTGTTGAAGACTTCCTGTCATACTTTATTTTTTCAATGGAAAAACAAGTGAACTTAATTTCTTGAAAACTTTTTTTATTTTTTTTCTCTATTAGCAGAATATTTTGTAAACATTTCCAGCTGTATAGTTGACTTGTTTCTTTTCAAAAAAATTAAATAGGAGCAAAGATTTTGAAAAACTGCGATGAAGATACATGGTTTCGGACTTGAGCCATCAAAATAGGTCCATGCAGTTTCACCTTCAAGATGAAGCCAAGAATGGCCATGATGCTGAACGATTTGTCAAAAATCTCAGATCTTAGAAGTGTTTTCCTGCTTTTGAGACTTTATAAAAAGATTTTTAAAGAACAATCAGCCACTTGGTAAAAATTTATAGCTTTTGCCTAAGGAATATATAAGAGGAAAAAAAATTATTTGCTAGAATAGAATCAATGCATTCAGTGAAAAAATATAAAATAAATAAATAAATCAAATGATGAAAGAACACTTTTTCCATCACAACAAAATATATTCTAGTTTTTCAGAATGTCTTCCTGTGGAATTCTCGAAGGCCACCGTCATGGAACTCTTGCTTTGAAACCCACATTTTCTTGAACGTATCTAGAGATGCTAAAATAGAGCCACCAATCCACGTGGAATACAGTCTTTCTTGCGGTGCCGATATCTAAAAAAAGAGAAGTAAAAAAATATTATCAGGGAGCTGCATTGATGACATAAGATCATTACCAAGAAAATTTAGGGCTAAAAATGATTGGCTTCTATAATTAACTTCTGAATTCAATTTCTATTTGCAAAGAAAGAGAAAAAAATCCTTTGGAGGCTGCTATAGAGATGTTTAAGTTTAAAAAATCTTAAAATTAAATTCAGATGGGTTGCTAAAAAAATTAGAGGCTTTGCTTTTCTGTTTCAGAACCACGACAATCTAATTTAACAAAATAAATACATACATTCACAGTTACTTAAATCTTTAGTATCCCATGATTTCTTGCACAATTTGCACAACAGTCAAAATTAAAAAAAGGTCTTGAGCCTTGTACAATCCAAAAATGTGCAAGGTGTTTCAAGTAACCTAAATAAGTACCTAAATTTTGGAGGGTTTAATCTCTTGTTCTTTTATATGAAAATAGGCGGTCTAATGTTTTGATATCTTACCATGTTCCTCTAAATTAGATAGTTCAACAATTCATGGAAAAGTGTCTGGGGTCCTACAATTTTTGTCTTCGAAAAAAAAAATCCTCATTTTCAGTAGAAGGGTGCTTGGGATAAATATCAATGGTGAAATTGCAGAAACGCATATCTTAGTTAGAAGCGTTGCAGACTTCCTGTCGTACTTTATTTTTTACATAGAAAACTACTGAGCATCATTTCTTAAAAATTTCTCAGATTTTTCTTCTCTATGTGAAGAATATTCTGTCAAAACAGGGTATGATGTTGGTTTGTTATTCTTTTGAAAAAAAAAGATAGGATTGAGTTCTTTGAAATACTGCAACCGAGATACGCATTTTTGCAGTTTCATGGTCGACACACTGATGGCCAGACAAACATCAATGATATTCATATACAGAAAAGATAAAAAGCAAAATTAGTATGAAACTTACTCTAATTTTGGTATCCTTGGAAGACAATTTTTTAATTTCTGCAAGTAATCTATCTCCAAAACCCTGCGGAACAGAGGTACAATAAAATTAAATAAGACAATACAGTTGACCATTAGAATAATGAGATAAACAGAGCTGCCTCCCTTGCGCCTAAAGGAGAGCTAGCAAAATAACTTGAAATTACAAAAAAAAAAGTAAATTTTCTTCATTTCATAACATATTGACAACTTCTGCAGTGGCGAGGCATGAATGGTCGATTATCTATATTTCCCTATTTGAAAATATGGTAAAGAATCGATTATTAAGGTGTTTGCTGCGAACACCCTGTATATCGATCCTTCTCCATAATGTAACATGACAGATCAAACGATATATCGCAAAGCATGCCATGCCCCTGAACTTCTGTTTCAGCAATTCTAAATTCCTGCCAGCTATAGTTCAGCCACAACATTCTTTTTCCCTTCCTGGCGGTGATTATAATCACATACAAAATTTTAGACATATTTTTGGAGTTAAATTCAAAAGTGGATGGATGTTATCAACAGCCGCAAGGTATCAAAGTACTCAGTAAAGTCCTTAACTGTATATTATTGTGCATTGTAACCTTGTCAAATAAATTTAGCAAAGAGCCAAATTCAGTCTCAAACATTCTTCTGAGGATATAATATGTAGATGATAGTTGATGATTGATGCAGTTGGACAGAATTTATGAAGATGCTTTTTCAGTCGATGATTGAAAATAATCAAGATATACTTCTTGAAAATTTATAAAATATACGTTTGAGGAGGAAATGAATACAGTTCATTAGCATACTGAATTACTGAACAAATAAAAACCGTGAAATCCGAATAATTTTTGTTATCATAGAAAAAACCAATTGCTGATTCTTATTAACCATACTTTTCAAATGAAATGATTATAGTTCTTGATCACAATTTTTGTCCTTTAGAAGTTTGAATTCAACGACTGTCAATGCACTGCAATTTCTTCTTCGCATACTTAAATCTATAATGTCTCAATTTTCAACTTGATTTGAGACTTCACGAGCTGTTAGAAAAGCATCTTTCTGTCCTCTTGCCTTTAGGTTAATCATTACTTTTGAAAATAAAAAAATGTCAATTACTAAGCCCACAACACTTTTCATCAAAGAATAGAGAATATCAAGGAGTCGTGTTTACCTTAAAAAGCGTTGAGCCACCAGAGAGAACAATATTCTGGTACAATACTCTACGAAGGTCCATATCTGATTTCTGGATAGCCAGCAACAAGACTTCATGAAGTCCTTCATACTCTTCTCCTATTAGATCTGGTCGGAATAATACTTCTGGAGCTTTGTAACGAGCCTGTCCAATCTACAAAAAGAATAAATACAAAAATTAGGTAAAAGCAAAATAAATTACCAGTCTGTGTAAAATATATGCAGATGTGCTAAGTATATGCTTTCCATGCAAACACTCTGCTTATTTTCCAGTTGAGCTAAGACAAGCCAAGCCCGCTTATGGATGTCATGAACAGGGAAAAATATTCTACAGTCTGAACCTGAACGTCATGCGTAATTTTTAATCAACTCATCCTCAAACTCCTTCTGTTATTCCGTTACTTCTCCTATGTACCCTTCTTGCTCAGTCCATTCAAGTATATAATCTTTGCAAATGGTGAAAATATACTACTTATGCCCCTTTGTGTCACTGTGGAGGTCTAAAATAGAGGAACCAATCAAAGATGGAATCCTCGTGTCTTAATTTTCAGTAGAAAGGGACTCTAGTAGGTTATAGAGAACCTTGGGGATGCAAAAAGTGCTCAACCGGCTGGTCGCAGGGAGAAATGTGAAGGTACCTGAAAAACTGGGATGGGGAAAAGTGAAGGCAAAGCTACGTTATGCTAAAGTAATAAAATTTACCCTATCGTTTTTCTTTAAAATTAACAATTTTTTTTAGAAACTCAAGAACTATTTGGCATACTGGGCATTTTTACAAAAAGATAAGGTTGCGCAATTTTAAAACACGGTTATTGTGTTGATTCAATGAAAGAGTTCAAGAATAAAACCCTTGGAAACAGCTGGGGAATTTAAAGGGCACTTTTTACCTTAATTTGACCTGGTGACCGGAAAGTAAAAAATTAATTTAAAAAGAAGTCCTGTGCGATGTTGAAAAAGTACCTCCTCAAACAAAGGACTAAAGAATGCTTACTTCTAATGTGCTTCCATCGGGGAGAATATATTGATATCCTTTGCCTTTCTGTCCTTGATTGCTTTCTTCCTTGGAGATATTACGAGATAAGTAGCAGGCCTTCTCTTTGATTGTCCTGACTATTTCAAATTCAGCTGTTGTCCTAAAGCAAATACCCTCTTTCCTGAGCAGTAACCTGAGACAGAATAGCATTAAATATTAGTAAGAAAGTTATGTAAAGTGAGTAATGTGCCTTCAGCGCCTGGATCATGTTAAAAGAGGAGACCTTGTGCATACAAATATGGGATTCTCCCAACTTTCATATCAAACCAATAGGTTAGTGGCACGACATTTCTGCAAAAAATCTGACTGGTATTCTTAACGTGAATTTCATGAAAACACCAAAAAACCTGTTGATAAGTTTAAAAAAGGCACTTCTAAAAGGGATATAAAAGTCTGAATAAAATAAAGTTGAAAAACACTACTGGGAGCTTTACTTACTCAGAACTTTCAGAAAATGAATTTTTTTTAAAAAAAAAACAAGAAACGCTACTGACCCATTATAAAACTTTCCACCAGGTGACAGTACAGTAGAATACTCACTCTTTTCCCCACTAGATTAGATGGAAGGTTATGAGTCCTGATGAGCATTTAACTGTTATTATTTTGTAAATGTTTGTTTTTTTGATAAGCAGGAAGTACAGCAAAAAAAAAAAAAAAAGGAAGTACAGCAGGTTTGCTGACATTACTGTGATCGGTTTTTGGAAATTATTTAATTTGTTCATCAGGTCCTGCAAAAAATTGCGATGAGAACAAGAACTTGTTGTAATGCTTCATTTTCAATGTGTCTAGGGGGCCATTGATACAGGATTCTTAGAATTGTTGATTATTTTCAGTGTCTTTGATGGTCTCTTATTAGGAGATTAGGATCCTCTCTTAATCTAGAAGAGGATGGTCTTTTTTATTTTTTCTTTAATGCTAAGCTGTTCAAGAGTAAAAAAAAAAAAATGAGGTAGCAGCTAAATCATTCTATTACTTAGCAGCAAGTATTTTATTCTAGAAAAGTACCTAAAAATTCAAATGTAAAAGGGTTGAAAAGGAGAAATGAATTTATGTTACCTTAAATAACGAGTGACATCACGGCCAGCTGTGTCCACTCTCATGATGCTGTGAGGCATTCCAAAGCCTTCGTAGATTGGCACCGCATGGGTAACTCCATCTCCTGCATCTAAAACAACTCCTGTCATCCTTCCAGTTGCATACCTGATAAAATTAAAAATATTATTAGATGTGACTAACAACAGCATCAAAGTGAAAGGAGCTTTTAAAATGTGTAAAAGCGCTCATGCAGTTGGCAGATTTTATGATCTTCCGAAAAATAAATTAGGTACAGGGAGATAATGGTAAGGATATTGCTCTTTACATAAATCAAGAGTGTTCTGTTGCCCTACTGGTTGCTTGTACTGCAAGGCATAGCGGGTAGAAAATGCTTTTATGTGAATGGAGTCAGATCTTGAATTGGAAATATTTTGAAATATAATGGCTTCTATGGCAAATTGAAAATCTGAGTTGAAAATATGAGGAAAAATTATATAAAATAAGTGCTTACAAGCTCAAAACAGCCTGCATTGAAACATATAGTGCAGGCACGTTAAAGGTTTCAAAAAATATTTCAGCAGCCTTTTCTCTGTTGCGGCGGGGGTTCAATGGGGCTTCCGTTAATAAAACGGGATGCTCTTCTGAGAATGTCTGAAGTTGGTCTTTGCCATAGATGTACTGCCAGATTTTCTCCATGTCATTCCAGTCAGTTACAACACCATGCTCCATGGGATATTTGATGCTCAGCAATCCGCGATGCTCCTCAGCTTTGGGACCGACAAATTCTTCACCTTCGAGGGCACCAGCCATAACACGCACATGCTTTGGTCTTCCCACACTGAAACAGAGAGTATTCCCAATGCTTTCAACATCGTTGGTAACAAGATGTAAGCCATACTTGCTGCAAAGATATACTTTTCAACAGTAATTAGATAGATAAAGCAATAGATAGACTGAGCAAAAAACTGTACAAGAGAAATTAAGTGTGAAAATTTCAAATTGCAGAGGACTCACTTGCAAATCACATCACAGGTAAAGAGACACGTTTCCAGCTCCAACCCATCATTAGTGAAACTCATAATTGTGATGGACCAAGGAATCGGGCCTGAATGGCGTCTGCCGTTTCACAATGACATGATGTACTAGTGAAAAAGTTCCATATTTTAAATTTCCATACTTACGTAAATGATGCCGTATCCACAATTTGAAATTTAATTAGACATGATGAGTAGTTATGCTTCAAGAAGTTAAACAAGACAAGAATTACGCCAAAAAACATGATTTCACAGTAGGGCTTTTTTTTTTAACCAAACTGGATCGCTACAGAACGCATCACTTTTTTATCCTGTTCCACTGGCGCGTTACATCCGTTCCAGTTGAACGCTTGGACCGCTCTTCCAAGGTTCGTTGAGGCCACGGTTAGGTTGGTCGAACCGGCCCAAACCGCAAAGATCCCAATCCATTCCATTCTACGGATATAAAAAGCCCTGATTTCACCGTAAATTTAGATTAACCACATAAAGGTAAATCTTTTTTCTACATGATACCCCCAGAATAACAGAAAATAAGGCATGTAAGTAGAAACATTAAAATAACTTACTAGTTTGGAAAACAACACTTGGGTACTTGGTCACCAGCAAAACCAGCTTTGATTACTCCAGAGCCCTGAAAAACGAAAATACAGGAGTGATTAATGGGATCTCTGAGATTTAGTAACAAAAATTTCAGTATTGCAGGAATAAAACAGACAGCATTTATTAGAGCCATTAACTATATTTTCCTTCCTGAAAAATGGGTCTCGGGAAGTCTCTTACATTGTAAATTTATGAAATCTAGTTTCTTTTGATTACTCTAAAATCAGCACCACTTCATAATTTGAGTCATAAATTCATAAAACAGTCCTGATAAGTGGTATCAGAGTGGACTTGACTTATTTCTCAACGTACTGAACACATGCTAGGGCTTCTGTTCAGTTTTATTGTTTAAAGAAGAGTAGATTTTGAGCATCATGTAGTTGGGAGGAATCCAATCTCTAACAAGCGCGGCAAGGAAGCTCCCTAGTAGATTTTACTAATAAGGCTTGCATAATATGGAGATGACCAGAACTTTTGCAAATTCTCAGTTCCATCCAAATGAACGATGAAAGCTTACTAAGTAGGTAACTACGCAGTGACTAATTATGAAATTCTCTCAATGCTACCAAATCCCAGAGAGTGGACAATTTTCCTGCAAGGTAGCCGGACCAATAGTGCAGAAAAATAGGGAGACGAAGTAAATAGACGAAGTTAAAAAGCATGTTGATTTCAATATTTTCATAGTGTTATCACAGTTGATCACAACATCGGTTATGAGTTCATCCACTTTCATCTCGGACTTTGGGGGCAATTAGTGGAAGAAACCTCCCCTGATTTCGCGAAATACATGAAAATTTTCAGTGTTAAAAAATTGAACTGGCTAGGAGAACGTGAAAGAAAACTTACGTTATCGATAACGACCGGTTGGTTTGCTATCACGTCATACGCCTCCATTCTTTCCGAAGAGAAGATTCACAGAAAGGTGATAAAATATGTATAGAGTGTAACGGGAAAGAAAACTTCAATAAATCATGGCAAACTTGAAAGATAATAAATTAAAGTTCGCCCATTATTGCAAATTCAAAGGAACTTTCGACGCCCACTTGCAATCCGCGAGAACTTCCAAAAATTTAATCTAACCTCAAATTTAAATTCGACCGCTCACCAAAAAACAGTTGAGCGGCAACGTTGAGTAGAAAGATAATTTAACCGCCAAATTTGAAAAAGCGGGGAATCCAATTTTGTGCGACGTGAAATGGACACGTGAGCGACTGATTGGGAGTTCGATTTTTTCATGAAAATAAATCTTTGAAATTTCAGCACAATTCCGATCGAAATTCAATTTTTTTTTTTTTTTTTTTTTTTTTTTTTTTTTTTTTTTTTAAATTGATTTGATCGATCAAAACTTTGAAATTTCATCGGCAATTCCATTTGAAATCTAAAACTTTTTTTGAAAAATTGATTTTTGTTCCCGTAAATACTCCCGATGCGAAGCGAAGCTGGCATCGTTAGTCAGCCACAGTCTATTATATCTGGTTGCTATGGTGACGAGAATATCATTGAGGGCTGATATTGTGTACCTACGGTGGTGGGGTTGGTATTAAGAAACTCCCTTTTTTTAGAAATTTAGTGAGGTTTTCCATTACGCTGTGTCAAAGTGAACTGTATGCTTGCTGGGAAACCATAAAGTATGGTGTCTAACCTTTATTAAATTATTTAAACCAATACTTTGCCAGAATATGTCGCATTTTTATAAAGGTGAGTAAATATAAATTTATTTTGACCCTATCTAGTCAAAAACTAATGAAACTTGTACAGTTTCAATCTTAATTTCGATTCATGTTGATCGAATACATATCCTCTCGTTGCATGCAGACTTCCTCGGCACAGAAAAGCCGAAAAACCAAGCGGGGACGCTACTTCAATATTAAACTTCCGTCGCCTTGCTAAGGCGCAGGGATACAACTATTTGAACTCTCCGGAACGCGTGAGGTATCACGCCTCAATTGAAGGCGTTTGCGAAACTTCTTAATTTTCATGACAAGATTTCCCAAATTTTTTCGCATTATATTGTAGATGTGAGTTCCTTTTATTATTTAGTTAAATTACTCCTGCTCCTCATTTTTTAATTATTCTGCAAAAACTATCCACTTGCGAAATACAACCCTGGCTTTAACGCCCTTAAACTCCGGCCTTAACGGTCGAAACTACAGTAGCGGCACAGGAAAACCGAAAAACAACGCGGGGACGCTACTGCGATATTGAACTTCCATCGCCTTGCTAAGGCGCAGGGATACAACTATTTGAACTCTCCGGAACGCGTGAGGTATCACGCCTCAATTAAAGGCGTTTTTGAATCTTCTGTATTTTCATGACGAGATTTTCCAATTTTTTTTGCATTATACTGTAGATTTGCGTTTCGTTTATTATTTAGTTAAATTACTCCTGCTTCTTAATTTTTAATTATTTTGCAAAAATTATCTGTTTGCGAAAATCAATCCTGGCTTTAGCGCCCTTAATAACTACGGCCTTAACGGTCAAAATTGCAGTAGCGGCACACAGGTGCGGACTGGTAGTCGAAAAGTTAGGAGGAGACCTAAATGTAAGAGCCCCCCCTGTCGTCCGGGGGCCCCTCTAAGAAGGTCTGGGGGCCCTCTCCCGGTAAATTTTGAAAATTTCACTTTTTAAACACGTAGGCCTTATTGGAGTTAAATTCTGCAGTACTTGAACTTCAAAATAACCCATTCTCAAGATTCATTGGGGGTCCCTTCATCACAAATGCTTTTGGCGACCTTCCATGTCTCTTAGAGACAAATTTTCAAGGAATTCGGGGCCTTTTATTAGTGATTGAAAAGTATAAGAAAATTACAACATTATAGGAAAAAAACGATGACTCGAAAAAAATTCGCCGCGGAGGCCCCTTCGAGACCTCCGCGGAGTTAGCGGCGTAAACGTGCATTGAAATAATATTATACTGTTTAAGCATCTAGGATGTCAAAAATGTGTCTTGTGATCCCAAAATGTTGCCGCAACTGTCCCTGCAGTTTTATTTTGCATTTAAACTTAGTTAATCGTGAAAAGTTTTTCGAGAATCCCCCATAAAAAGACCTTAAAATACAACTTTCTATTGGTAACAATATTAATTAAAGAACCAAAATGTTTTCCAACGTGTATTATATGGTGGTTTTAATTCGCCCTCAGCTGTGTCCGCAGCAATTGTTGTTCCGCATATGATGTGCGTGCTGATCTTAGCTCATTACATACTTGACTCTCTGAAGGCGTTTTATGTGCGAAAAAGGAGCACCCTATTAGAGAACAACAGAAGTGAGATTGAATGAATCGCTCAACCCCCACTTCGGTCGTTCTCCAACAGATTGCGCTACTTGTGCACATAAACGCCTTCAGTAAGTTGAGTATGTAATGAACTGAAGTCGCCACGCACAACTTATTCTTAACAATGAGCTTGTTCAGCAATTCGTAATTCTTGCATTTTTGGAAACTAGAGAGTGCACAGAGTTCACAGGAATTTTCCCCGATTTTTTTGAGCAATATTAACCCACGAAATACGAGTCCAAAAGTCCGTATTTTGGGCTCCCATTTAAACGCGCGCCGCTTGGCCCATCTCAAAATGGCGCCCATTTTCTCCGTCCGGCGGTGGCCACACTTTTGACCCGGCGTGCCGGCG
>NW_017547096.1:1050584-1084487 GCF_001854935.1 Bemisia tabaci
TTGTCGATCGATTCACGATTGTCGATTGAATCGGTGTCGATCGTTTCACGTCCATCGATTCACGTTTTTATTTTTCGATCCATTCATGTCGATCGAATCGACACAGATGTTTTTAAATTAACTGTCGATCGAATCGGTGTTGATCGATTCAAGTTTTCATTTTTCGATCGATTCATGTCGATCGAATCGACACCGGTTTTTTAATAATTTGTCGATCGAATCGGTGTCGATCGATTGACGTTTTAATTTTTCGATCGAATCGACACCGGTTTTTAAAATAATTTGTCGATTGAATCGGTGTCGATCGATTCATGTCGATCGATTCACGTTTTCATTTTTCGATCATACCCTCCAACAATTTTAACTGTGTTCGTTTCATATTAATCTGATAAAAAAATAAATGAAAGTAAAACACAGAGAGCAAAACTAGTTTCTCATTCGAGAGAGTAATAAAAACGCAGTCAATCAATTTTCCTTGTGATTAAAATGCTGAAAATTATCTAACCGCATCTCTCGTCAATTCAGGAAAGATACATACAAATGAGAGAGAGAAGCTGACGTGAAGCTTTTGAGGAGGGGAAAAAATCCGGCTTAAGAAAAGAGTTTAACAGTTAACAGTCGCTACAGTTTAAGAACTTTATTTTAGATTTTTAGAATTTAAATTTTTTGATTTCAAAAATTTTAACTTTTAAACTTTAGAATTAAAATTTTTACTTTTTAAATTTTATAATTTTTATTTTTCAATTTGATTTTTATGTTAATGTTTTACAACATTTTTAACAATTTTTTCAGACTCAATGGATCAATAGTGTATATATACCATAACTATTGTAGTAGAAGGTATATAGTGAGTAGTATGGTAAGTAAATAAGTATAGTAAGTACTGTACGTAAGTAAGTAAGTAAGTAAGTAAGTAAGTAGGTAAGTATAGAATGAGTAGTAGTGAGTATATAGTTGTGGTGGTAGTAATATATATGTATTATTGACCTATTGAGTATGAACAAATTGGGAAAAATGATAAGAAGCATTAATATAAAAATAAAATTGAAAACCAAAAATTTTAAAATTTTTAAAGTAAAAATTTAAATCTAAAATTTAAAATATAAAAAATTTGAAATTAAAAAATAAATTTTTGAATTGCAGAGGATATAAATTTTAAACTATAAATTTTATTGCAGTAGAAGTTGTGAATAAGATATTATACACGGTGTACTCACGGATTAGGACCTGCAGCGTAAGCGTTGTGATTCCGGTATCTGACTGCACTTCACCACTACAAAACAACACAACACCACTGGCTGACCTACATGACCTGATCACCCATGAAGCTTCGCTTGCTGAACCCCGACTGACTGAAATTTAGGGTTGGGTTTGCCCTTTTGTAACCTCGTAACCTGTTGGTTTGTAGCCACCACAAACAATCCCCCCCCCCCTTTGCTGACCCCTCCCGCAATTAGGATGTATTTCAGAAACTATTGCTTTGTTTTCCAGTGGCGGAAAATCCGAGCTTTGCGGAATTTTAGGAAGGGGTGCATTCCATCGTAAACATCATTAAGATCATTCGGATACAGGAAGGCGGGGTCCTTTGTTCTACTGAGGTGGATGATGGACATTACGTGTCATTGTAATCAGGACATGGAAATCCCCTGTTTTGTTTCTTTGGCGGTCCGGTCAAGAAAGCTCTGGGCTGCAAAACAATTACAGAGGGGGGGGGGGGGGGTCGTAAACAGGAAAAATAACACGGAAATAAATTATTTCGGAGACAGATCCGTAACAGTGAAACTGCAAAAAATACTGAACTACAAAGAGAGAGAGGGGGGCGGGGGGCAAAGTCCAGAGATAGTCTCTAAGTGGATCAAATTTTGGAAAAAGGAACCAACGCAATTACAGTGTTGTAAAAAGATTGCGTCTTCATAATTATCAAAGAAATCTCCCAGAATAACAAATAATAGTTCTGGCTTCTCACGAAACAATTGTTAGTTTTGAAGGAAAATACTGAAGGTAAGTTCTAACACTGTACATAGATTATAAGTAATTTTAAACGTACAGAAGAAGGTGCACGATCTTGAAAACACTGTAATCGCGCTGGTTCCTTTTTGCTAAATGCCATCCAAGTGAATTGCGTAGTTCCACAAACAAAAGCGGTGCGTATCACGATAATATTAACATTATGTATTGGTGAGGTATGGTATGAATATTTCTCCTTGAAATATTTAGATAGTTTTGATGAAATCGCGATTAAAATTCATAAACAAATTTGGGGGGGGGGCACAAATTCCCCACAAAATTCCCGTTTTATCTCACAAATTTTGGCAACGTCCGAGGGCTCATAGGACGTTCTTTCGCAATGCAGAGTTCGGACTGATGGGATTTGAGTGTTGACTTCAAACATTTTTTCTGCCGATTGATTTTTCTGGCTATCGATGAGAGGTATTCTGCAGCTGGGCCTGCTCTCCCTAGATCAGGGTGTCTACAGGTCCGGAAAACCCGGAGATTACTCTTTCTTTAGGGTGGCTCCAATGGCGTGGCGTGCTTTGCGATATATCGATTGTTATGCCATTTAAACCTATGGAAAATAATCGATGAACAGGGTGTTCGCTACGAACACCTTAATAATTGATTCTTTACCATAGGTTTAAATGGCAGAACAATCGATACATCGCAATTCACGCCACGCCACCGCGTGGCTCGGAAGCACTCGTAATGCGTGGTTTTCAATGACAGCCTGGAAAGTATGCAATCTCTTGCGCACTAATTCTTTGTCTTGCATCAACGCACGTTTTACTTTCCTTCTCAAGCGTTAAAGTCTCCCAGTGATTCTATCGTGCTAAGGGAGAACGCCGTGCGAGCATTCGAAACTTGCCAAATTTCCTCCAGTAAAATGTTCATTTTTGAGAAAAGTTATGAACATTTTTCCTTGAAATTTTCAGGAGCTTTAGGTGAAATTGCAATCAACATAATCTGAAAAATTGGGAGAAAAATATTCATAAGTTTACCAGGAAATTCGTGTTTTATAAATGAAAATTTGAACTAAATTAAAAACTACCGAGAGAACTGAGCACGAGGATACTTTTGGTTCATAGATTAATTAATTACTGAAAGAGATACAACAAAATGATTTAATCCGCTGGAATACATGTTTTGAAATAGGAAATCAAGTTCAGCGAATATTGTATAACACAATGTCTAAAAGGTAGTAACACTGAATATATTGGTATGTAGGGTTTAGCCAAGTGCTAGAGAAAATGTAACAATTTTATATAATATAAAAAAAAGACACTTACATTTTATTGATAAACTTTGACCGAAACTTTTCGAAGCAAGCGCTTCATCGTCAGGGTCACAACACAAAGTATAAATCGCGAGCAAATAGTAAAATCAGACATTTTGTCAAATGCCTAGGCAAATAATCAAATAAATTAACATAGATTGAAATTTTGATTATTTTCCTAATTTTAGACAAAATATGTAATTACTCCCGTAAGAAAAAATTATCAGTAAAAATTTGCATCACACAAAAGTATTTTAAATGATTTTTAGCTCCTGAGCCGCCACTTATCTTGAAATTTGGAGCATGTCATAAAAAACAGAATTTTTAGAATTTCAACGTTTAAAAATATGAGAAGCATCGAAGAGGCATCGACAAAAAGAGTTCGTAGGTTTAACGAGATATTTTTCCCTAAAATACTGAAAACTCGTGAGATCTCCGCCATAAATTCACAAAATTTTGTAGACCTTCAAAATTTAACTATCTGCCTAGGCATTTGATAAAATGCCTGATTTTACTATTTGCCTGCGACATAAACATCACAAAGGCCATACTCTCAACAATAGTTGGATCTTTCTATCCATGTTATGAGTTTTTAAAAACAGACGCATGAACAATAAAATAGGACTGGTAATTTATGTTAAGTTTAATTATAATAAAAAGTAAATGGTGAATTTAAAATATTCCGAAAACATTTGCGACAATGACCTTTAGATCCGAGGAAACAAGGTTAGAAGAACAGGGAGAAGGTTAGAAGAATAGAACAGAACAGTCTGAGACGTTCCGCCAGAAATGTCTTCCATTTCCAGCTGAACCGAGGCATATGTGGACGTGCTTAAATCGAAAGAGACTATATTCATTGTGGTATGAGTCCTGTCATGCATATATTCTCACGGATCTCAGGGCTCTTGTCAGAATGGATATAGTTTCTTTTGATTTTATAACGTCCATGTAAGAGTGCATCCATCTCAGGATCGGAGTGCGAAGCATTGACAAGTTACGAGACCTCGACAAAACATTTCTGGCGAAACTTTTCATGCTTTGCTTTTTTCTTCTCAACCTTGTTCCCCAAAATCCGTTCATGTAAAACCCATCGCCATGTATTATAAATATAATGGACATAATATGGATGTAAACGAATATATTTAAATCTGTGTTGAATAATCGAAGTCTTGTCCGAGCATCTGGCCCCTCCAAGAATCGATATATCGCAGGCAATTAGCAATCGCCGGCAATTTGCAAGCAGCTCTCACGTTGTTTCAATAAATCGCAATAATGCGCATCGGCAGAATGCAATTTTTAAGGGTCATGGTCCTCAAAAGTATGAGATCGGCTTGAAGCGCCTTCATTTTTTGTGATAATCTACGCTTTGTCATGGTGTTAGTTTAGTTGCCTGTCCGATCTTAACCTAACTAATGTTACGGAGTTCACTACACGCTCTTCTGGGTGTATGCATTGTGCATATTCCTGCCATGTTTTTAAGGATGGAGAAGTGTCTATTCACATCATAGGCAACGTAATTAGCACACTAATCTTATTCTTTTATCTTTGAATTTTATGATTTTCTGTATTTATTCACTACTAACTTGTAAATTGCCGGCGATTGCCAATTGCCTACGACAGATTCATTTCCATAGGTTCAAATGAGAAGATGACAAGGGTTCTGAATTGTTGACAATCCAAAACTGGCCCGCAAGTCCTCGATCAGAAACGACGTTTAAGTTAAAACTGTTTTTTTTGTGTGTGACGCATTGTGCGAAAGAATACTCCATTTGGCAAAATAGAACAAAACTCAATAACTAAATTTCGTCGCTCCGTTGACGCAAGAGCGTATTTTCATTTTCATGTGAGTCCTGAAACACATTAAGCTGTATGGAATATAGAGCTCAACTCAGAAAGTAATTACGCCCTTTTACGTTAGAGGAGTGATGATATTTGATCCAGCTAAACCTATAAAATTTGTCACCGTGTTAAAAATTTACGCATATTTTGAAATTTTGAAAGGTCCCTCCTAATTTCTTTCCCAGGAGCAAATTAAACTGTCAAAACTTTCACTTTCTTACAATCAAATATCAAAACTAGAGAATCTTGACAACTGCCCCCAGTTGAAGGTCCTGGTTTGCAGTAACAACTTACTCGCAGATTTGGATGACGTAAGTCAGTTTTTCTATTCAATATTTTCTAGACCTCATCCATCCCTCAACTGTCAAATTCTCCCAAGTAAGTAAAGGAGGAGACAGATTAGATGAAGATTCACCTTTAATATATGGAACCTCTATAAGCTTTTTCATCCTAGATTATTCCCCTTTGATAATTCAATGGTAGATGAGTAATGAAACTCAAGATACACTAATTGAACTACATTTTGCAATTCGAAACTACAATGTCCTGCTCAGTATAGAAACAACGTATGTGCCATTAGTTCTCCTCTATATGTACTTCAGTGTTTTTAAGGATGAGGCAGAAATTGTAGATTCTAATTGCAAAATAAAGTCCAATTGGCGTACAAGGTGCCAAGATCTCGTAAGTACCTCTTATTTTTGTAAAAGTAATTGAACTGCATTTTGCAATAAGGAACTACAATCTCTAACTCGCACATAAAGAACACCTATCTGCGTAGAGAAACTCAGCCGAAAGAGAGCGCAAAACAGGGGTTTCTAATTGCAAAATATAGTTCAGTTGAACAACATTTTGCGATTAGGAACTACAATTTCTGGCCCATCCGTAAAAACACTTAAATGTACGAAGGGAAAATAATGTTATATAAATCGTTTCTAAACCTAACCATTAATTTTAATCCCTAATTGCAAAAATGTGGTCCGATCAGGGCTCCCCTAAAAATCGTCACATTGTGGCCCTATCAATCAAGTAAATAATGGCAAGTATTTTTTGGACGTTTCTATGCTAAAAGGGATTATGTGCGCAAAGGGTATATGCATGCAACATAATTCCTTTCAGCATAAATACGTCCATTTAGAAAGGAGACCAACGCACCTTAAATCAGGCATCTTGGTCAAAGTACGAGAAGTATGATAGCGATTTAACCAATAAATACAACTATTCTTGCTCTGGAGATGTGTGTGTTGCATATTCAAGGAGTTGAAGGCGCTCGGACATTTCTTGCCCGCGTAACCGCGCGCAGGGCCCTGAGCGGTAGCTTCCATATTATAGCGTCGCTTCTCTGGTATAGGGGCGTAGGTCAATTTCAAGTTTGTTGAGCCTTGTTTTACAAGTAAGTCCATTCTTCTTGGGGCTCATGAGGAAATCGAGATACGCCCGAACGTCAGAGCTGCGACGATAAGTTGCCGGTGAGTTTTTACTCCGATGAAAGGATGACGCAAATTTGAATTAATTTAGACGTTTTATCATGATGTAAACCCGTTTTGATTTCAGATATTTTTTTTATTTCTTTACATTTAATAAGATAAGATTTAATTATATGATGGATAGAGATTTTGAAGCCTCATAAACTAGATACTCGTTTTTGTAGTTTCACAATTGATATGGAATGTTTAATAGCATGACATGGGATACGCGGGACATAAGAAACCCTTTATAAGCCATCAGATTCTGATCGAATAGTAGATTTCCGGCTCACCAGTAAAAACACTTATGTGCATAGGGCAATACTAATGGTACATACTTTGTTTCTAAACTTGCCAGAAATTGTAGTTCCTAGTTTCAAAATGAAGCCCAATTGGACTAATCTAAGAGGGAAGAAATCGCATTATTTTACGGCTTATTTTATAAACGACTTATCTCCCATCGATTTCACATACATATAGGTGCTCTTAGACGTAACCATACATTCCAATTATTCTTGACTAAGCATCAGTTCGTTGGTAGTATTTCATTTCAGCATATTATCCTCTTTCAGAAGAACTCGCATGCATTTTCGTCAAACAATTTTGATACACCTATCAAAATCCCGAAAAAAATTACAGGCATGTCTACACGGAAAAAAATTGATTGCTGATTCAAAAATTAAACTGTTTATATATCTGACATGTTTTAAATGTAAATTTGACAATAGTGGAAAGTAAATTTAATCTCGGGGGTAGTTTAATTGGCATTTTTTTTTTTATTGTAAAACCTACATTGAAACATGTCGGACACTTTTTTTTAACTACAAACTTGTTAAATCAGCAATTTCATTTATTTTCGTGTAAAATAAAGAGGTTTTCCGTGGAAAATGTTGAAATGTAATAGTAGAAGTATTTTCTATTTTAAAATATTTGTGCTCATATCACCGTTATTATTTTTTAGATTCAATATTTGCGTAAGTTCGAACACTTAAGAACTTTGACAATGATCGGGAACCCTTTCTCGAATGCTGGCAGTTTCGTCGACCACGTGGCTAAAGAATTACCGCAGTTGGTTTATCTCAATTTCCAAATGTTGCGGACGAAGGATGGCAAAGACTCTCGACTTCTTCTAGTGTAAGTGTCGATATATCGATTGATCTGCCATTTGAACCTATTGAAAAGGATCGATAGGCAGAGTGTTCGCAGCGAATACCTTAATAATCGATTCTTTATCATTGCCTCAAATGGGGAAATATCGATAATCTATCATTCACGCCTCGCCCCTATAACATGACGCATGAAGCAGTCTCCTATTGTTTCTCCTTTCTTTCTTTATTCCTTTTTTCAGCGGATTCTTCGACACTTTCCTTTTAGATTGCATTTATCAAAAGGAACTAGAAGACATAAGCTGATGTCAAATTGTATTGGATTTTTTTTTTAATTTCGAAAAAAAACGATAACGATTCGGTCGATCAAAGAATCGCTATCAATTACGATTACCTCACGTGTTATAGAAACATCAATAAAAACAGACCCGTTTTCAGGGATTTTTTTTTGTACGACAAATTGGGTAAACATTACAGATCTAAGGGTTGAAAATGAAAAAAAAAATTCGTTCATAAATATCACATATCTGAAACAAAATTATTTCAAAATCAGAATCTTCTCTCGTTACATCTTCTGCCTCTTCGAAATGAATCTTCAAAGTCACGTTTTAAACCAAGGTTGAACATGCACAAACGAGTTTTTGGCCTTAATGATATATTTTCTTTGATTACAGTCAAAGAAAATTCGCCGATGATATGTCGAAAGTGAGTCATCACATTAAATTTGAAGGAAAAATATACGAGAGTGAGCTAGAACTGCATACAGATGCTTTTGTTGAGTATTTAGAGGACCACCAGCTTTTTGATTCTTTTGGTTTATCAAATGATCTAAGAGAAATATACGTCGAGACAACAGAAACACAAATCCACTGCGACAAGTAAGTTTTTTCTTTTAAAAACTTTACATTACACGTATTATACGTATTACATGTATTACGTTGGGTTAGGCTAACGGCTAATATCGTGTTGAGGATTTCTTTTCAATAAACTCCTAACTGACGAACCAAAAATCCTGCCCACGGGTCGAGTTAAGCCAGTAGACGTAGATATTTCTTGAATACAGATTGTTTAAAATGAAAAACCTATTGTTTAAAATGAAAAACCTATTGTTTTAAATAATAATACCTTTCATAAAAATCAGGTTTCAGTCGGCTGTTTTCGAGTGCACGCATCAAATTTTTGAACTTGGACTTAAACAGCTGTCTCTTCGAATTCAAGAGTTGAATGACTACAATGAGTCAATGACCAAAATTGAACAAGATTTCGCTTCTACGAGTAGCGGGTGAGTAACAAACCTCATATTCACTTGAAAGAATTGTTCGTTATTACCTACATTGTACGACTTAAACAAGTCGTCACCTTCCAGGCAAAGTATCACAAGCGCCATGCGACGTTTAAAAATTTCCGCTGCCATTTTATTTTTTTACAGAGAAATTGTTCAACGAAGCTGTCCGAAAATTTCACTGAATTTTCTTTGTGCTGCCGATAAAATTTAGTGAAATTTCCAAACAGATTCAACCAACAATTTCTCAGTAAAGAAATAAAATGGCGGCGGAAATTTTTAAACGTCGCATGGCGCTTGTGATACTTTGCCTGGAAGGTGACGAAGTGTCAAACACTATGTCAGTTGCGATCTCAGGGTTGGAATGCAACTATCATTGCTTGAAGGATGTCCGAATTGCATGCTTAAAGAATGACGGCGCTTTAACGTTCCTTACACTCGGAATACAAATGCACACTCTCTTGGCTTACAAAATTCTCTCCCCTAACAAAACTTCGATCTACTGAAAAAGGGGAACGAAAAAACATATTTTGTGCCCATACTGCCGTCCTAAGGAGAAACGCCTTATAAGCTGTTAGACGTTGCCAAATATTCCCTGATAAAATATTTACTCTTTGAGGAAAGTTATGTATATTTTTTCTTGAAATTTTCATATATTATAGATTGCGAAAAATATTTGCAATATATTTTGAATTGATAGAGTGCAGTTGATTGCGAATTGCAAACAAAAGCGTCTGAAAAATTAAATATTCAGAATTTTCTCAGTGAATTCGGTTTTTATCGAGGTAAGTGTGGCATGTGGCAACGTCTGCAGGCATGCGGCATTTTTCTCTTAGCACGGCAGCATTCTAATCGCATAACTCCAAAAATTCCATTGATTTTCGTTTAAAAATGAATGTTCTGAAGTCCATTTTGTTGCTTGAAATGCGCACAGAATGATTCAGACTAGGTACAAAAATATAAACCAAAAATCGTGATGAAAAATATTTTTCTATTCCTTCACGCATACGCATTTCGATGTTGGTTTCTGTAGACTTATTGATCAGTTCGGGGAGGAGAAGAACACCATATTTTCCGACCTAAAGAAACACATGAATAAAATGTCGAGGCACAAAAATGAGGAAGTATTGGGGGAGCTGAAGAAGTTGCAGGATACTTTTGAAACCCACTTGCAGAAAATATGGTTTGAGTTGATGCGCCTTGAAGATATTCGCAGCATTCAAATAAAGGTCAGTATAAGAGACAGTTCGAATGTTTTTATCTATCCGCCATACTTACGCCAAACTATACCCAACGGGAATTTTTAACAACTGCCATGATTTTCCTTCTTAGAGCCAAGAATATTCTGCGAAAACTTCAAGGAATAATGTCGATTTCTTCTCCCTTAAAAAAATTAAAAAGAGGCGGAGATTTTCAAACACCGCAAACGAGATACGTCGTTGCGGACTTACGACGTCAACATTAATCTTCAGATGCCCTTTTCAGAAAATTTGTTTAGGGTAAGTGAAAGGGAGTTCACTTTGACTTCAAGCAACTATTCTAACTCTCCGGAGATCAGGTTGCATACCCAACGGAATGAAGGAACTCTAATATCGCGGTGGTCCGTAGCGAAGTTTTCCATTGAACAATGACCACTTTACCATGAAACAGGGTAAGTATGAAGGGCGATCAAAAAATGAAAATTTAGAGAGTGAAAGGGGCTGCAGTAATGACAAGAAAGAACAAAATGCAGGTTTTATACTTTCATAATTTGATTTATTTTTCCTCGTATTCGGAAGGATCTGCTAGGAGTCCTCAAGCAAAACATTCAATCAATCGTGAAAGATTTCACTCACAATGCAAAAGGTTATTTCAGCCAAATCAGAGAACACGTAAACTATTTCATACTGCTGTTAAAGGACCACGTTCAAACCCACTCAGCACTAAATGAAACGGAGGCCTACAATCAAATCTCAGAACAGGCTGAAGCGGTAAGTTTTACGATTCACTGTAGTTCCGTCTTGTAGTACCCCCCCCCCCCCCCCCCNCTTTTGTAACGTAGGTCTATAACCTTTATTTTATAAAAATACAATAGCGTAACTCTCTGCAGGACCCCTAGGACCCCCCTCCCCGACCCCCCCCCCTTTAGAGCGTTACGTATTTTATGAATGGCCCCATTGGAGACTCCAAGTTAATATCCAAGATTGCACGTTTCTATTCTATTGATGGCAAAGTTAAGGATATTGGAATACATATATTCAAAATTTTCCAAAAACATGTTTTGTTCTCCTGGAATGATCAAAATGCGTGACAGATTTGTGCAACAATACTTTTGAAATGGGGCCTTTAAATGAAGAAATCAGTATCAAAGGGGCTAAATTGCATTACAGATGCAAAGTTTTACTTACCATTTATTTATTGATTTATCCATTTATTTACTGGAAAACGGTTGCAAAAGTTTCTCTGCAATTTTTGGATTTTATTTCTTTCGTGATTTGACTATATTACTGGTTGTAAAACTTTAATCGAATAAGAAATCGAGAAATAAGTTGTTCGGTAAAATTTTGCAACGTTGCTGTGCAATTAAGCCCTTGTGGCAATAACTCTGCCAAATAATCGAGTACTTCCAACTGTATGCAAATGCTTCATGCGTATCATAATTTTTCTTCTGATTCTTTTCGCATTGTATTTTGTTTATTTTGAAATACTTTACAGTTTTGGAAATTTGTAAATCTCTTTTTTTCGATACTTCCGATTTTTCTTACTTTAAGTCGACATTCTGTCAAGTATTTCTAGTTTCAATAAGTAGTCGCACTCTCAGCAGAGCAATAGAACACCTGTTGGTTACAGGACAAACGGTTTCAGGACATGTTGTCAACGATTTTTTGTCCGCGCACCTTTTTTGTCCAGTAGTTTACGCCGATACGTAAAATAAGCAACGGTAACTTGGTTCAAGCGTTATATTTTAGTCGGTATGTAAAATTATTTGAAAATATGGAAATGAGAAATTGAGAGAGAAGGAGGTATTGTTATGGTTGCTCATTTTCTGAATGAAATGTTATTACTTTCTCCTTTTGAATCATCTTTTTAAATTGTCATTGGTGAAAATTTGGTTTTATTTCTATCCTTAAAATATTCGATGTACAATATACCTTATATGTGTGTAGGTACTTTTTTTTATTTTTTTCAATATTTTCTTTACGAAATTATTACTTCATTATGAAAACATTTAAATTTTTAAAACGTGACAAATATTTGTAAAACCTTTACCAAGCGATATTAATCTCAATAAGCCGCAGCTGTGCAGACAGAAACTGCAAAAATAAATAAAAGAGGAAGAAAAACCAAGAAGCACGCAATCTTTAGTTTTAACCCATCTGTACATCGATCTTTTAGAGTCAAATACGTCAAATTTTGAGCGTTTGGTTGCGCGCACACCTCGCTGTAGCACTGTGAAAGTACAAAATGTAAAAGATAAAATTAAAGTGCCTTGGAAATCATTAAATTTGACACGGAACCACCAATATTTAAAAAACACACATTACATTGTTATTCTCCTTTGATAAATTGATACATATTTTTCCCATCAATTTAAATGGGAATAATCAATGCAGAGTGTTCAAACATTTCAAAATCCTGAGTTAAAAAACGCTGACCATGCGAGTATAAATATTAAAACCTAAGAGAGCGGAGCGGCGTGCTGCCAGCGCGAGAGGCTCACTGGCGCCTACAAACCTAAGTGGATACTTCACGCATTACACAATGCTTGAAGTATCCACTTAGGTTTGAAGGCGCCAATGCGCGTTTCGCGCTGACCGCCCGCCCGCCGTGCGGCGGCGCCTGAAGCAACTCTTTCACAACAGATGTGTTGCACAATATTATACGAAATTGAACATACTAAGAATGACAGGCATCCTTTAAAAGTACAGATATTTCCTCGCAAAATAAATCAAGATACTTATCGTGCACTGGAAAAATCTAAGAGCCTTTAGCTGGGGCAAATATAGATGTGTATCCGGTTCAGGTATAACAAGGTGGGAAAATCTTGAAAGATAATTAAGTCCTGCTACACCAAAGAGGTGTAGAGAGTTTTAGTGAATTTTGTCTCATGGAACTGACGCTCCCCCATTTTTACCAAAACTCTCAACTATATATTATTCTCCGTTGGACCAAACAGACAAAACAAACAAAAACAAAAACAAGCAAACCCTCATTCTTCCAAGACATTTTACATTTTCATCCAAAAACGTCGTGAGCAATTGTCGTTTGTATTTACATGTGGGCCAGTTATTAACTTTGGGTCTCAACTGGCACGTGGACCCAAACTCCCGTGCTTAAAAAACGCGTGGACGTAATTATAGGACAAAACAGGTGCGCGGACAAAAAATCGTTGACGCAATGTCCTATAACCGGACAAACTGCTAATACTAGTTTGAGAAAATGAGGTTTCAAATCAAAATTTTAATTTCTATGTTCATTCGATATTCTAACACTGCTGTGGATGTTCCTCTGAATTTCAACTAACAAAATTATGAACAGCTAGGAACTACGGCAATAATTTCAAATTATGTGCTTAGATTTTGGAGCGGTTAAATATTGCGAAGGAAATGATGTACAATGTTATCGACAAGAGAGAAGATACTTTGATTATTTCTGCTTGGGATTGGTACGATGACCTCTTCCAACAGCTCGAACAGTGAGTAACATTTTTATTGTGTTAAAAAAATATATGTATAATTAGGAAATATTAAAAAACGAGATACGTGGTTTGGAAGTTTCACCGTCGATATATCGATGGTTAAAGTGCGAAACCACGTATCTCCGTTTGCGACGTTTCAGACTTCCTGTCTTAATTTATTTGTACTTCGGGAAAACGAGTCAACGCAATTTCTTAAAAATTACCTACCTTGACTTGTCTTCACTTTTAACAGAATATTCTTAAAAATTTCAAGCTGTAGCGTTGAATTGTTTCTTTTCGGATAAATAAAGTAAGAGCGAACATTTTGAAACACTGCGATGGAGATACGTGGCTTTGCACTTCTGCCAGCCATATGTTTATTTTCATCACTCATTTAGAAGTGTGTCGAAATATCCTGAAAGACCATCCAGGGACATCTGGTTTTTGCTTACGAAAATTTTTCTCCTAATTACCATAAACTACTTCGCGATCATTCGATTCTTTGCCTTCATTATGAAAGGGTCGTTCTTTAAATAATTAAATCAATAACTACTCCAGTGTAATGGGGTTGCATACGCATGTTGTCAAATGCGAAGTTTGCATGCTGTTCTCATACTTAAAACCACACCACAAACCGCCTGTTGTAATACTATTGCACGATCACTTTAAATTTTCTATTCTTACTTCCTTTTTTTTTCACAGGAAAGAATTCGCTCGAAGCAGGAACATGATACTACAAATAAATACCTTCTCCGACTTCCAGCTGGTCGAGCTGTCTGCAGAGCTGTCAAACACGGCTCCCCAAGAACAAACGGAATTTTCATTCTCTGAGCTTCAAATGATCAAGGATCTTTCTCAAATTGTGTGATAAAGCAGTGTCAATAAAATAGTATTTTCTGAACATAGCGGATGATTTTAGTTCACCGAAAAAAAATTGAAGTTAATTTAACAATCTGGATGTAGAAAAATGCTGTGTATAAAATGCTAATTACCCGCCACAGCAGTTAGTTTTGCATCCTGGCATTGCTAAAGTAACTACTACAGCGGTAATTCAGCATTTTAGAAGTTCTCGCACACGTTTTTTACATCCAGAATGTTAAATCAACTTCACTTTTTTTTCGGTGTTGTTCTATTTTCATATTTTACCGATCGCAGAGCCTACACAGAAACAATGAAACCTTGAAAAATAAGAAATCGTCCGAGACTTGAAATATAGTTAAGTAGATGCGTAAAAACTTTTCATGAACTCCTCAAGCTCCATGCATGGAACTAGGCAATAGTACGCTTATGTGTACCCACTCTCAGCTATTAGTAGGAATTCCATTTTTAAGTGAGATTGACGTGAGCCTTTGACCCTTTTATGCGACATTGTCAGATGAAGAAAAGGTCAGGCTCATAAGCTAGATACAGCTTCCAGGATACTTCCCTCGGGCTCTCAAAATAATTAAGTCGTTGAGTGTAGAAAGAGCATTTCTTGGTTGCGGTGTTTCAAAATCTTCACTGCTAAGTTAATACTTCACAGCGGAAACTGTTCGGTGAATTTTCTGAAATTTTTCGTTTTCAGCATTGCAAAATCATGAAGATAAATCTGTAAAAGTTTTAACGAATTCTATACAATTTTCTTTGATTGTAATGGATGAAACATGAGCGGAGATTCTTAGACACTGCAACCAAGAAATGCCCTTTCTGCACCCAGCGCTTCGATTTCTCTCTGAGGATGCTTTAAGTCATATTCGAGTCGAACATCGCAAAAAAATTCTCTACCTCCAATAAACTTCAAGGTACATGGGCTGTCATCTTTTCGTTTTTTAGAGTTAATGGAGTATCATTTTTTCTCCATTTTCTTGGGGCTCTTTTAGTTTTCATTTTTCTCCTTCTTCTTTTTCGCGAGTTCACAAATTAACGAATGTACTGGGACTGTCCTAAATTTCTTTTCCGTATGGATTCGCAATGATTTTCAAGTGCCGATGATCCCAGTACCCCGCAAAACGTTTAGAAACAGGAAAATCCTAATTTTTAAAATTTGAAAAATAACCTCATAAGTTGAATTTCAAATTTTCTCATCGAAGTCTCGGATAATTGTTGCGGATTGTGTTAGCATTCCCTGAACAATCTTTGAAATTTCATAGAAAATGAAATTTTACGTTTCAAAAAAGGTTCTATTTGCATCTCTGGGCTTTGTCAACACTTGGAAAGGCCGATATCGCCGATGGAGAATATAAATTTGGCAACCCTGCCTAAGCGAAATCGAGGGCGCAAAGTTTGAAAGTGCAAATATGGGTAACTAGTGGCCAGAGCTGGGACGAGGGCAAGATCACGGATTCACGGGGACACTTCCTGCCCGGGCCGCCGATGACGCGGCAGGGGACAATTTGCCGCTCCTCGGACGCAAGCCCGTATCTCCGTCACCACATGAGCCCCGGGAAGCATTAATTTATACGGACGACACGGCTCACGTGGAGATGGACTTACGCCCTTACGTCAGAGGAACGACGAATTGATTCAATGCTCGTCATTATATCATCGTCATCGTCGCCATGGATGAAGGGGGGGGGGATAAAGGCAGAGGCCACGGGCGGAGGGTAAATTAGCGTGGCCTCTCTTAGCCGCTGCCCGCCACCCAGGTCGACTGGCCAAATCCCTGACGAAATTAATGCCGGATTCGGGGGCCGAACCCTCTTTATTCCCCGCTTCCGCCTACTCAATAACGCGTTGACCCGTTGAAGACGTTCGCTCACGCGGCGCAGGCGTGTAAGCATTTGCTGGATCTTGCGCTTGTCCTAATTCCTACGGCCATAAAGCTCATTTGCAATCCGTGATCCTTCAAAAAAGTCAAGTGTTACAGGAAATCTACAATGACGCTGTGGACCAAAGCCCGTCGAGCCAATAGGACCGCCCCTAAATTACGTTATGCTAAATTGCGATTTTTTGACATTCCCCCACCAAGTGTTGGGCTCCGTCACGCTATGCTAGACCCCGCTAAAAATTACGTAACGCTTGCCCGGGCCCTCTTTATTTCGATAAAAAATAATCTACGCATCACCTTACATCATTTTACTGAACGGATTGGCGTTTCTGTGTAGTGAAGAGTAAGTATGGCAGAGAATATTTCTGAGATTATTTAAAACTTCTAAAGACGACCGTTGAAACATTCTGCAGAAACTCAAGAAGAAAAATTACTTAAACTCGTTGCTTAATGCTTCGCTCTATACCCCCCCCCCCCCCCCCCCNGCGATTCGGCAGTTTTACTATCGATAAATAAAGCAGAGTGGATTATACGGAATTTTTCATACAGTTTAGAAGTACTTTTAGGAATGTTCTTACCCCTAAAAATGGTCCACTAGAATATTCCTTAAAACTAAGAGGGGCTTAGGTAAACGCAACCTTGGAGGGTTCGGGTTGTATATTTCTCCTTTTTTGATCAAAAATACATTTTTATACATCAAACGACAGATAAACTGGTTCCTTGGGATGGAGAGACGACTCTGTTTGGAACTCGCACAACCTTTGGCTACGCAAATGACAGCGTTAATCGACTCAGGCAATGTTGTCCGGGTTAATACCAATGCGCAATTTTCATTCACTGCCTCAAAAAAGAGATTTGGGGGTTAAGTCAATGGTAAAATATTACAGTCTCTTCTCATTCAACAGAATGCTGATAGTTCGCTTTCAATGACCTCCGTACTAACGCATCGATGAACAAAGTGCAAAAGCACGAATCTCAATTTGCGACGTTACGAGCTTTACGTGGCCCTTTACTTTGGTCATTAATATGTGTAGGTAAAGTTCCTATTAACAGTAGGAGTCTTAAATTGTTATGTCTTGATAGCTTTTGCCACTTTTGCACCCTTTCCATGTCATTTTTGTTTTTGTTTTTAATTATTTATTTATCTATTTGTTATCCTAAACCTTCACTTCACTTTCTCTCAATTTGCTTACCAATTTTTGTTTTATCTGTTTAAAGTGGTTTTATTGTAATACTAATTGATACATGTTAAGTTCAAATTTTTAAAGACCCGTAAGGTCTGAAAATTAGTTGGAATTTACTATTCTTTGGTTACAAAAAAAAAAAAAAAAAAAAAAAAAAAAAAAAAAAAAATGTGTAGGAAGAAAAACAATGATATGGTTTTGATTTGCAAAGAGGTGTACCGGAAGTAGCGCAGGAAATCGAATCGAACAGTCGTGGCAAAAATGAAGCCTGGGATGCAACTATTCGTGCCTCAAGGATATCCGTGTTGCATACACAAGCAACTGAAGGCGTTTTAACTTCCCTTGCCCAAGCGACGCTTGGCAAGCGTAGTAAGCTGCAAGGGTGCGATTAGGGGTCATTTTCGGATCCTGCAGTGCATGAGGCCACACCACCGCTTGTTCTCTTCGTTGGATCTGGATAAAGAACGACTATGGGTCGTATTCATCGTCGTTTCTAAAGGAGCGCCTTTCCTTGGGACGATCCACATGGTTTACAATGTGATTAATGACGGTGTGGGGAGATTCTTAACTTACCATCATGAAACGGACATTTTTTGCGAACCTGGAGTAAAATTCAGTAATGAACATCTGGAAATGGAACCTGGAAGGAGATTACAATGATTTGCTATCGCAAAAAGTACAAAATACAAAATTAAAACTATTTGATTTGAACAAAAATTACCTTAAAGTACACGAGTATTGTACTTTTTGCGATTAAAAATTACTGTAACCCCTCTCAAGGATTCGTTTTCAGATATTCCCTACTGAATTTTACTCCAGGCTTGCAAAAAATGTCCCATTTCATTATCCATTGGTGGTACACGGACTTTATGCCCACTTTTTTTACGTCCACAGACTTTTCGTCCACCATTTTTACGTCCACAGTTCTAAAGCCCACACTATTGTTAAGTGCAACGTCCACTAAGTTAAGTCCACAGATGTGAAGTCCACTAAAATCAAATTCAAGCGTCATATTTTAGTCCGTGTGTAAAATTATATTGATAATATCGAAATGAGAAAATTAAGAGAGAATGAGGTGTTGTTATCGTAACTCATATTTTAAACGAAACGTTAATTTCTTCTTTTGATTCATCTTTTCAAATTGTCTTTGGTAAATACTTGGTTTCATTTCGATCCTTGAAATTTCCTATATAAAATATGCCTTAAATGTACATTCTTTTTTTTTAATGAAATTCATTACTTCATTTTAAAAACATTTACATTTTTAAAACGTGGTAAATATTTGTAAAACCTTTTCCAAGCAATGGTATCGATATGAATCTCAATGAGCCGTAGTTGTGCTGAAAGAAACTACCCAAAAATTAATAAAAGAGGAAAAAAACTAAGAAGCACGCAATTTTTTGCTTTGAACTTATTTGTACATCGACCTCATTGAGTCAGATACGTCCAATTTTGAGCGTTTGGTTGCGCTTACACCACGCTGCAGCACAGTAAAAGCCCAAAACATAAAATAATAAATTTGAATGCTTTGCAAATCATTAAATTTGACACGTAACCACTACTATATTCACAAAAAACACATTATATTTTCCATTAGTACATATTTCTTTTTCATCAGTTTAAAAGGGAATAATCAATGCAGAGAGTGCAAACATTTCAAAATCATGAGTTGAAAAACGCTGACTCCGCGAGTTTAAATATTAGAGCCTAACACAGAGCGGAGCGGCGTGTTAGCAGCGCAGAGCGCGCACTGGCGCCTACAAACCTAACGGGATACTTCACGCATTGCGCAACGCATGAAGTATCCCGTTAGGTTTGTAGGCGCCTATGCGCGTGTCACGCTGGTTCCTTGCTGCGCCGCAACTCTTTAAGCAACTATTTCGCGTCAGATGCGTTGCACAGTATCCTACAAGATTGAAGGCGCATGAAATAACTAGTTAAAGAGAACTTTCAATTTTGACTGCATTTGATACTGAAAAATGTTTAATTTGGCATCGGAGCGTTTTCTAGGCTCCCGCTTTGGTTTTCATCTTATCATATCCGTACAGTGTACACATGAACATACTCGTATGTTTTTATCTGCTCTTGGAGTCTGTTCTCTTTCATGACTTGATTCATGAATGAAATGTTTTTAAGAATGAAGGTAGTAGTGGTATGCATTTATTTTTAAGGTGGTTCCTGTCATTTAAATGAGAAAAAAAAATGTGGACATAACATGTCCACAATTTGGACAATTTTGGACATATTCATGGTTGGACATTAAATCATGTGGACTTAATNGGGCCCTCTTTATTTCGATAAAAAATAATCTACGTATCACCTTACATCATTTTACTGAACGGATTGGCGTTTCTGTGTAGTGAAGAGTAAGTATGGCAGAGAATATTTCTGAGATTATTTAAAACTTCTAAAGACGACCGTTGAAAAATTCTGCAGAAACTCAAGAAGAAAAATTACTTAAACTCGTTGCTTAATGCTTCGCTCTATACCCCCCCCCCTCCTTTGGAGCGTTACGTAATTTAGGAACGGGTCCACATTGAGATTCGCGATTCGGCAGTTTTACTATCGATAAATAAAGCAGAGTGGATTATACGGAATTTTTCATACAGTTTAGAAGGACTTTTAGGAATGTTCTTACCCCTAAAAATGGTCCACTAGAATATTCCTTAAAACTAAGAGGGGCTTAGGTAAACGCAACCTTGGAGGGTTCGGGTTGTATATTTCTCCTTTTTTGATCAAAAATACATTTTTACACATCAAACGACAGATAAACTGGTTCCTTCGGATGGAAAGACAACTCTGTTTGGAACTCGCACAACCTTTGGCTACGCAAATGACAGCGTTAATCGACTCAGGCAATGTTGTCCGGGTTAATACCAATGAGCAATTTTCATTCACTGCCTCAAAAAAGAGATTTGGGGGTTAAGTCAATGGTAAAATATTACAGTCTCTTCTCATTCAACAGAATGCTGATAGTTCGCTTTCAATGACCTCCGTACTAACGCATCGATGAACAAAGTGCAAAAGCACGAATCCCAATTTGCGACGTTACGAGCTTCATGTCAAAATCGTCATACTTTGTAATTTTTTTTGGAAAACTAGTCACCGTAATTTCTTGAAAACGGCCCTAATTTTTCATCTCTGCTAGCAGGATATTCTATGTAAATTTCAAGCTATGTTGGCTTCTTTCTCTTCTAAAACGCGGACATTTTTAAACTACGCAATGCAGATACGTGGCCCTTTACTTTGGTCATTAATATGTGTAGGAAGAAAAAAAATAATATGGTTTTGATTTGCAAAGAGGCGTACCGGAAGTAGCCCAGGAAATCGAATCGAACCGCCGTAGCAAAAATGAAGCTTGGGATGCAACTATTCGTGCCCCAAGGATATCCGCGTTGCATACACAAGCAACTGAAGGCGTTTTAACTTCCCTTGCCCAAGAATCGTAAGCGGCAAGGGTGCGATTAGGAATCATTTTCGGATCCTGCAATGTATGAGGCCACACCACCGCTCGTTCTCTTCGTTGGATCTGGATAAAGAACGACTATGGGTCGTATTCATTTTGAAAACGTGATAAATATTTGTAAAACCTTTTCCAAGCAATGGCATCGATATGAATCTCAATGAGGCGTAGTTGTGCTGAAAGAAACTATCCAAAAATTAATAAAAGAGGAAAAAAACTAAGAAGCACGCAATTTTTTGTTTTGAACTTATTTGTACATCGACCTCCTTGAGTCAGATACGTCTAATTTTGAACGTTTGGTTGCGTTTACACCACGCTGCAGCACAGTAAAAGCCCAAAACATAAAATAATACATTTGAATGCTTTGAAAATCATTAAATTTGACACGTAACCACTACTATATTTACAAAAAACGCATTATATTTTCCAGTAGTACATATTTCTTTTTCATCAGTTTAAAAGGGAATAATCAATGCAGAGAGTGCAAACATTTCAAAATCATGAGTTGAAAAACGCTGACTCCGCGACTTTAAATATTAGAGCCTAACACAGAGCGGAGCGGCGTGTTAGCAGCGCAGAACGGGCACTGGCGCCTACAAACCTAACGGGATACTTCACGCATTGCGCAACGCGTGAAGTATCCCGTTAGGTTTGTAGGCGCCTATGCGCGTGTCACGCTGGTTCCTTGCTGCGCCGCAACTCTTTAAGCAACTATTTCGCGTCAGATGCATTGCACAGTATCCTACAAGATTGAAGGCGCATGAAATAACTAGTTAAAGAGAACTTTCAGTTTTGACTGCATTTGATACTGAAAAATGTTTAATTTGGCATTGGAGAGTTTCCTAGGCTCCCGCTTTGGTTTTCATCTTATCATATCCGTACAGTGTACACATGAACATATGTTTTTATCTGCTCTTAGAGTCTGTTCTCTTTCATGACTTGATTCATAATAAATGAAATGTTTTTAACAATGAAGGTAGTAGTAGTATGCATTTATTTTTGAGGCGGTTCCTGTCATTTAAATGAGAAGAAAAAAATGTGGACATAACATGTCCACATAGGGTAGGCATATTCATGGTTGGACATTAAATCATGCGGACTTAATAAAGACTGGACTTAACGTTCAGTGGACATAAATAGCGGTGGACATTTATTTAATGGACGAAAGGTAGGTGGACATAAAGTCCTGGAAGCCCATTGGTAACTTATCAAAGTACTCATAGTCTAGTTTCAAGCCTTTGTTTTTTTTATCAATTACGTATGCTTCCCCTCCCCTTCTTGCATATAACATTCACCAACCCTTTACAATGATATTATGATGCCTTTCCTCCACAAATTTCACAACAAGCCCTCCATAATCATCATGTAAATCATATGGGAACGAAACGGCTTTGTTTGAGGAATGCCTAGGGCCTTGTCTCCACGAGCCGTTTCACGAGATTTGTCCCAGGTAAAAATCCCACTTATGAAATTGGGAAAAATATTGAGTTAATCAATATTTTTCCCAGTACCAAGTATGGTACTTGTACCCCTAGGACCCACTGAGAGAAGAAGAAGAAGTGAAAACGAATTGTGCAATATTTTATTCATTACTACATTGTTAATGTTTGTTTAGTTAAAGTAATGTGTCTAATTGTCAATTGAGTGCAATTATTATTTTAATCCCGGTTAAATACTCGACTTTAACCAACTTATCTTCCCGCGAAAACTAGTCGCAGGACTGTATGAGCCCCGTCCCGTGGAGACGGTAACTGGGAAAAATCCCAGAAGTTTCATTCCTGCGATTCGAACTTGGGACAAATCCCATGAAAACGTCCCGTGGAGACAAGGCCTATGAGTATGAGCCTAAAATTTGGAATTAATTTTTCTTGGTTCCAACTTGACGGGGGCTGGTTCCGTGCCTCCGAACTGATTTCAATTGACGGCGCCACTGTGTGACGGGGACAGCGCGGGCCGAGATCCGGCGGGAGTCGGGCTCCGGACTCCGGGTCAGTGTGTGCGAGGAAGATGGACGAGGAGGCTGCCGCTCCGGTCGGGCCTCGAACCGTGGACCCCGAACCCAAAACCCAGTCCTCCACCCACCGCGAGCGGGAACAGTGGTCCAAACAGATCGAGTTCGTTTTGTCTGGCATCGGATTCGCAGTTGGATTAGGCAACATTTGGAGGTTTCCTTACCTCTGTTATAAAAATGGAGGAGGTGAGTGGTGATCAAAGACATGAAGACGGAGTGCTCGTATCTAAAAGCACGGGGAAAAAGTGAAGCTAGGTTCGGCGCTGCGCGCTTGTGTGAGTGTGTAAATGAGCGCGGGAATCCATGGCGGCAAACGGAAATTTGATTTGAACTTGTCCTCTTGATTTTTCCACATTTCTTCTTCGAAACGTATTTTAAATGCCTAAAACGAATAAATTAAGAAAGTTGGGAATGCGTCCTATTATAATACACCTACTTTTGCTCGGTAACAGGCAGTAATCTCAGATAAAGTTAGTTTTTCTTCTGCTCATGGTGGTTCTGCCGGTTCAAACAGGCCGTTACAGTTCTAGATGACCGTTACTCCCAAATGCATTAATCGGTCGACGACGGACCAAAGCTAACCTAAAGTTAAAAAAATATGAGTGGGTAAGTGAATTTGGGCAAAAATCAACCTAAAATACTTTGTTTCCGCAATTTTATTTAGTTCCCGCGCCCGCCCTACATTTGAATTTCAAACTTGTCCCGATTTCGCCGCCAATCCTCTAGCCAATCGTAGAGGTGGTTGAAAAGAAGCTTCATTTTTTGCTTTTAGCCCTCCGTCCTTATGTCTTTGGTGGTGATGGACCAGAAGACGAGGTACGAGTCGAAGGCATTCTCATACATCGATGGCTAAAAGACAGAACCACGTATCTTCATCGCTGTGTTTAAAAGCACCCCAGTGTTATTTTCTTTCAGAGAAACACGCCAATTTTATCAATGGCGGGGCGTGAATAATCGAGTGTCGATGTTTCCCCATTTGAAACTATATATAAACATATCTAAATAAAATTAAATTGACAGTGGATTGTGGATTACAGAGCAGATTCCTCTGGTTAGGTTAAACTACCCCTAAATTTTTTTAAGTTTGAAGATTTCCTTTTACTATTTTAATTATAATTATTAATCTCATAATAGGGTATCTAATCCTAGTTTTTAATATAGATTGTAAAAAAAGGTGTTCGTTGCGAAAATCCTATTTATCGCTCCTTTTCCTTAGATTTAAATAGTAGATCAATCGATACACCGCAAAGCACGCCACCTTTATAGCTTGAAATTTAAACAGAATATCGACAGTGAAACTGCAAAAATGCGTTTCTCGGTTGCGGCGCTTCGAAATCCCCGCTCCTATTTTATTTCTTAAAAAGTGACCGAACCAACATCATAATTTGAAGTTTTCATAGAATATTCTGCATAAATAGAGAGAAATCACTGAAGTATAAAAAAAATGACGAAAATAGTTTTCCATTTAGAATATAAAGTATGACGTGAAGTCTGCAACGTCGCAAATCGAGATACGCATTTTTGCAGGTTCACCATCGTTATTCTGCCAACATGAGTGCAAAAACCTAGGAAGTTTTCAAGAAATTTATTCACTAGTTTTCCGCGGAAAAATAAAATGAAGTATGACAGGAAGTTTGCGACGTTAGAAACGGAGATACGTAGTTTCACACTTTAGCCATCGTCATATGTTCCTTGACCAAAATTTAACGTGAAACACGATTCGCGCAACAAAAATTACTGAAACCAACGGTATTAATGTCTTAATTTTACATTGGTCATGGGGATTTTAAATTGCTCGCTGCTCGGTCACAAGAAAAACAATACTCTACGTGAATCAAATCGCTCACTACAACGGTTCTGGCAGCCTTCTAAATAGGCAGCGTTCCTTCCCACCGTGTGTATTTCAAAATGTATACAACGTGCAACAGCTAAGCCGAAACGCTGAGTTTGTGCCATATTTTCATATCGCAGAGACTGTCAAGGTAATATTTAGTGTGCGATTAACTCAATTTGATTATTGTTTTTTCTATGGGCGGAAAGTTTGGACGTCAATATTTTAGTTAAGAGCTAATTTCAGTAATTTTCAGTGCGCGAACTGTAGTCTACATGAAATTTTGACTGAGAAACACGTATCAGAATGCTTTAATCCATACCTTGTCGACTGGTCTATTTTGGTTGTCTTAGACCATACTTAACAGTTGAAAATTGAAGGGTGGAAATTACCTTTAAGGCAATTAAAAGAGTTATTTAGCTGTTTTTCTCATTTGAGCAGAATGAATGACCCTAAAATTTACCATGCTTGCCTTCAAATTGAGAGGAATCCAGAGAAAATTATTGTTGATGGTATTATTCATCAATATTAATAGAACATGTTATTTACCAAAGTTGAGTAAGCTCTAACTTGTGATTAATTTTTTTTTTTTTTTTGTGGTTTTCCCTTGAAAGTGCGTGATGGCTCCAAAAAATGTCTTAAATGTAAAGTGTGAATAGCATCATAACATAGGTATACGTGTCAGTGAACTCTCATAATTTTCGTTTCGTCATTCTTTAATAAAGCGTGCCAACATTTCATTGAGACTAGTCGAGCTGAAAAATTGCTGTTTTTCCAACAAGGAGATAAGTCTATTTAAGAATTAATGGAACACGGGTAGTAAAATTTGTGTGGTTAAAATTCGTAATTCACCCCTTGTTTTTTTTTAAAGAAAAACGACCGTTTAAACACTTCATTTTATTTCTATTTTTTTAGGTGCTTTTCTAATCCCGTACTTCATTTGTATGATTACCGGTGGCATCCCAATCTTCTTCCTTGAGATTGGATTGGGCCAGTTTATGAGTGAAGGTGGCATAACAGCCTGGAATATTTGCCCTCTCTTCAGAGGTGAGTCTTTCAAAAGCTTTAAAAAAAGTCTCTTTCTACTCTAAGGATATAAAAAAAGTTTTTTCAACGCAATCTTAATAACAATCACAAACATGAAAATCACCGAACACATGCCATAACTGAATTTTATCCCACACTTAGGTAACACTAACCACAAGTAATATTTTGTGTGGTGCTAGGTCATTTTTCCTAATTTTTTTTTCCTACATCAGGTTTTCCTAATACTTTTTTCCTACTCGTTTTTTGTCCCATTACAGTAAGTCCTACGAGTGAGATGTCCCACTGGCTTTTTTCCTAAGGATGTTTGTCCTAATAATCCAATAATAATTGAAACGTAAACATGAGTAGAGTAGAGGGAAATGTTGCAGAAAGAGTAAAGTTTTCTCAGCGAGCCGAATATAAATAAGGAGGAGGATGAAGCTCCACTACTTATACGGGTATGCGGCCACAACTCTAACTTGTAAGGTACCTATGTTGTTTTTTTACTTTCTCGCTCCCCCAGTTTTAAAATTGAATTTAGGACAAATGCCCCTAGGAAAAAAGCCGGTAGGATATCTCACTCGTAGGACTAATTGTGATGGGACAAAATACGAGTAGGAAAAAAGTATTAGGAAAAATTGCAGTAGGAAAAAATGTTTTAGGAAAAATGACTTGCCACCTTTTGTGTGTATGATCGCTTCTTTATCAGCTATATGGACGCATTTAAATCAAAAGGAACGGTACCCGTTGTGACATGAGCCCTGCCATGCACGCAAACTTATAGATCTCAGGGCTCTTGATAGAATGGATATAGTTCTCTTCATTTAGAATAGTCCATACGATCGCTTGATTAGAGACTTTCCTCGATTGGATTCGATTTTATAAGAATTATCAGAATCGTGCGCAAAAATGTCGAGCAGTATCTCCCTGAAAAAATGAAGAACGAGTGGAGATTTTCAAACCGAAAATTTTACCGTGTATATGAGATCCATGATTTGGTATTTTCGCTACTGCTGCAGAAATTGAGCACCGGCGCGGCCCGCAGCAGCGCAATGTGTGCACTTCGATGCGAGCAAGAAAAACCAGGGCGCCTTCAATTTCTTTTCATGCAACACGCGCATCCATGGAGCACGAATAGTTGTATCCAGACGCCTTGTTCTTTCGCGCATACATCGGTTGCAATATAGAGAGAAACGGAGAGCAATTTATTATTAATGTATTTTGGAAGTGTGTGCCTTTTGGTGTTTATAAATCTTCAATCGCATTCAATTTCTAAAAACAAAAACTTGACAATGTTTATGCTATAGCTCTGATTACTATTCAAATGTCTACCCATTAGGGAGAAATTGAGCGAACTCCCGCCAATTGAACATCTCAATTTCGGAAATAATACAAAGCATTTTTAAAACAATGCTTTTTTTAAAAAAATACATAACATTGAGGAGGAAAAACAAGAATGAAATATGGTCTCTATGACTAATCGCCCCGAGTATACTGTCAAAAATTGTGGGGTGAAATTTTGTGCCGGTGTTTATGAGTCTAACTTAAAATCCGCGAGTGATCGGAATTTATTCTGCCTAGCTAAGGAGAAATGCTGTATGAAAATTCGAGAGGTGCAAAATTTTCACCGATAAAATGTTTATTTTTGAGGAGAATGATGAAATATTTTCTTTCAAAATTTTCTTATATTTTAAATCCGTTCGCAAATAAAATTCTCCAAAAATTCGAAGAAAAATATTCACAGAATTTCATGAAAACTCATATTTTATCAAAGGAAACTTTGCAGCGGCTGAAGACTCATACAGAGTTTTTCCTCAGAAAGGCTGTATTCTCCGTACGGGTTGACTTACACTTTTACGGAGCGGAATCTACTCTTTTTTCAAACAATTTTATGGTGCTCATTTCACTTCACGTGAATACCTCTTGCGGATTTTAGGCGCTAGACAGACCTCGGTACCGAATTTCACCCCTCGATTTTTGAAAGTGCATGCAACCTCCCTTCCCCCCTCTCCATTATTTCTTACCATTTTCAATACAGTAGCGAGGCGCGCTTTGCGACGTATCGATTGATCTGCCATTTAAACCTATGGAAAAGGATAGATAATCAGGGTGTTCACAACGAACACCTTAATAACCGGTTCTTTACCATGGCTTCAAATGGGGAAATATCGATAATCGATCATTCACGCCTCACTACTGTTTGAAACGCGTCGAGTTTCGAAATCGGAGGTTTTCAGTTGCGTTTGGAAGAGGAAACCAAAGTTTTCTAATGTTGGGAATGATCCAGGCTGATTTTGAATCGAACAGGGATCGGCTACGGGACGACAATAATCTGCTTCCTGCTCAACATCTACTACATCGTGATCTTGGCGTGGGCGGCCCATTTTTTCTACAACTCGTTCACTCTCACGCTCCCGTGGTCGTCCTGCGACAATTGGTGGAACACGCGCCATTGCTTTCTCGCCGGTGTCCACAACAAATCCTCTCGGACTAGCGCCTCAGTCGATGCTGTCACCGAATACTGGGAGTAAGCTTCACCTCTTGTATTAATATTAGAATGGAGAGGTATTGATAAGGGCCATTTTCGGGCCCACCCTAGCTGAAATTCCTCAATTGGACGTATTTCTGCCGAGCGGAACTATGTGCATTAAGACATGAACCCTGAGACCCACAAGGATATTTGCGTAACAGGGCTCACGTCGTAATGCGGATCGTTCCGTTTCATAGAAACATGTTCAATTCTACGATTTCCAGCTCATTGGGGATCTAAATTTTACGGAATGCATCATGAATTGGCCAAAATGGCATGGAAACGTAACTTCATTCCAAAATTGCAAAATTGACTCAAACAATTCAATATTCTACAAGAATGTTCCTATTTAGTTTTTATCCATAATTTTCCAGATTTTTCAAGAAATTTGTTCCTGGGCCGATTTTCTGAAACTGATCTACTTTCTTCATTTCCAGGAGGAGAGTACTAGGCCTCAGCACCGGCATTGATGACGTAGGCGGAATACAATGGGAATTAGCCCTATCCTTATTTGTAGTATGGATAGCCATTTATTTCTGCGTTTGGAAAGGGATTCAGACCTCCGGCAAAGTCGTTTACTTTACTGGTGTGTTCTCTTTTCAACTGCTAAAATTAATACTAAAACAGATACAAATATATTGCATAGGCGATGCATATAAAATTTGGTTAAATGATAAAATAACATATTTGGACGTATACTTCTGCCAAACCAAACTATGTGCATTATGACATGAGCGCACTGAGACCCGTAAAAATATGTGCATAACAGGGCTCACGTCATAATACACATAGTTCCGTTTGGCAGAAATAGTCCATTTGGCATAGCATTTCGTCCATAGACATAAATTCCACAGTCGGGGGCCTCGGTGGGCTGAGGAATTTCATCGATTGATATACATTCCACACTCAGGGGCTCCAAAGACTGGGCCCTGGCAAAGGGGTTGTTGCTGTAGTAGCGGAATTATGCAACGATTTTAAACCACTTCTCCACTATCTACCATGGGCAAACTAGACCAAAGCTGAGTAAGAAGTTAAGAACTCATCTTTATCTTTAGACAGACCGCACAATCGCCTTCAACTTTGTGGATAGGCAACCCCGAGACGGCGGTGTTCGAATAGTTATCGCTCAGACTATCCGGAAGCTGTTTGAAGGAGTCACGTTAAACATAGAGTTGGGATATTAAGTGCCCAAAGTGGGTTTAGTTTATTTAGTTCGTTTATCCTGACACAATTGATCTATGAAAGTAGAAAATCACGTTCCTTGAATAGGAAAGGTCAAAATAAATACTCTCGCCTTATCCTCCGAGTTGAAAACAAACTGTAATCATGCATGCAATTTTTTAAGTATATTTTCACATACCTTTCAAAAAGTCCTACGTGTTTTTACAACTAAAGACCGATTTTGTTAGATTAAAATAAACCGTGTCAAGGTTGTTGCAACGTCACAAGCTGACGTGATTTTTCTTCTAGTTTTACTGACGTAAATCGCTTAAGGTTGTCAACAGTACGAAGCTCAGTTTCGGAAAAACGTACAGTCGCCTTCAAATTTGTGAACAGACGGCTATGTGTTCGAATAGTTGGACCACATTTTGCAATGAGGAATCCCTATTTTTGGCTCATTCCAAAAATAACGTATGTGCCATTAGTTTCACTATGTAGATAGGTGCTTTTACAGTTGGGCGAGAAATAGTGGCTCCCAATTGTAACATGTAGTCCAGTTATCACTCAGTCTCAGATGGTGAATTTAGTTTTCACGTAAAAAAATACCTAAGATACAGCTACATTAAGATACAGCTGATAATGTACCTAGTCTCAACAAAATCACTTGTATCGGAAGTATACTTTTTTTACTACTTATTCATTTATCCCGAATTCCCAATTGCATGCTGAATGTTTTAAGCGAACTCAGGGTATATTAAAGTTTAGTGGATTCAGACCTATTTTTATTTTTTTACATTTCAGCTATTTTTCCATATATCATGCTCACAGCATTACTTATAAGAGGAGTGACATTAGACGGTGCTCTGGAAGGTATCGAATTTTACTTAAAACCCGACTTTTCTAAGCTAACTCACGCCCAGGTAGCAATATTTTCATACCATTCTTACACATTAATTTGTCTTAATAATCTAAATATGGAGATGAATGTTATTTTTTCAGCATTGTAGATCAAAACTACAGTTCAAAAAAACAGTTTCAGCGTTTCTCATTAAAATAAACTAAAATTTCATGGGGAATACGAATTTATGCCTCTCCCTAGTCATGCCAATGCACAGACGAATCTTCCACTGGATTTGTAGAAAACTCGTGTATTCCTTTATCATTACTAACAGATCCCCTATGAATTTTTTCTCTGCATGGAGTATTCTAAAAGAAACTATCATGAAGGTAAAAAAATTTCGTAGTCTAAAACCCTCGAATGAACTTTTCAAGGCAAATGATCAAATATTCTTATTTATATTGAAATTCTGATTCTTTTGCTGATTTTAAGCAAGAAAATTCATTGCTTATATAAGAAAGAATCCTCCTCAAAAAATGTGCTTTATGGGTGGTATTTTACAAAGGTATTAGTTCCTGAACGTAAATAATTTATGATTAAATTTGAAGCATGCCATAAAATGCAGATTTTTTTTTAAAATTTTAACACTTAAATGCATGAAGAGCATTTGAAGAAGAAGAAACAAGAGTGGCCATAGATTTGCGTTATTTTTGCCAAAATATTGAAAACTCGTGATCTTTTCGACATAAATTTACAAAATGTCGTAAATTTTCAAAATTTGACTATCTACCGAGGCATATGATAAAATGCCTGATTTGATTAACTGCCTGCGACATCTCGAAGTTTTCACATTTTTCTCTTCAGAACGAAAAGGTTGCAATATGACGGCAATTGCTGCAACATAGATAAATCTGTCATTTATTTTAATACAAACTCAGAACAGAATGAATTGTCTTCTTCTTCCTCCGTTTCAGGTGTGGATTGACGCTGGTACTCAAATTTTCTTCTCCTACGCTATAGCTCTGGGCTGCATGATTGCGTTGGGCTCGTACAATCGATTCCACAATGACTTCATAAAAGACTGCTTGTTCATTGCCGTAACTAACAGCGCAACGAGTTTGTACTCCGGATTTGCTGTGTTCAGCGTCCTCGGATTTATGGCTCAACAGCATGGAGTCCCAATCGCAGAGGTTAAGTCCTAAGATTTGTTTTCGTTAAAGAGGGGCCGGTAAATCTTACCCCAAAATCCAGGTACTTTCATCAAAACCACGTGGATAATAATCGGTGTTTTTAAGTTTTCTTGAGACCATTTTATCTTGAAATTATGGGATGATTAAATTCATATTACCCTCTATGAAAATGATTTTTTGCAGTGTGTGCGTGGGTTTTTGTTACGAATCAGAATTGACCATATTTTTTATGAGTATATGATGAATATTTAACTTTGAAAATATGAACCGCCACCACGCAAAAAAAAAAAAATGAAAAATATAAATTCACAAGAATTGCCTGATTATATTTTCCTGGTTTAATTTATTATTGAAACAACCAAAATTCCCGCTTCTCCGATGGTGTTCTGTTTGTCCTATCAAGGGCTTCATCAGGGCAACAGGAATAAATCCGATTGCTCCAAAAAAATAATCCGATGAAGAAAATATTGATAATACATTCCTGTAAGTGGTGCAGAGATGACTGTGGATGGATTAGGTAGGCTTCGTTTGCACATTTCATGACTTCACAAAGTGAGTTTTGTGTGTCAAGAAGATAGAAAATTTACAATGCAATAAAAAACTGTAACTCATTTCAATTATATTGCAATTTCAATTTAAAGTGTTCCTTCAATCAGGAGATAGGCAACATACACAACACTCCGATGCAATATTAATAATTTTACCATGTATTTATTGCAATCTGTGGCACTTGGTTTAATGGGCTTCTTGCAGTTCAATCATTCATATCAATTCATCAAGTAGGGTATGGTTCCGATCAACAAGAATCGATCCTCGTAAACAGATCGACAAATGATTAAAAAACTGAGGTCGATTTGAAAAATTCGTATTCGGCATGGTCTCGCATGATCTCCTTCGACAGTACACTGTGGGTCTGGGCTTTTGATTATGATGCATGTTAACATATAACAAATTCATGTTTTATACGAAGGTAAATAAATAAATACAACTTAAATACGCCCTATCTTGTGTCGGAGGCCAGAATCTGCTCAGGTGTCGGAGGGTTTTAATCTACAAAATTGAGGAGGTTATTCCGGAGGTCATCATACAATTTTATTCGTAGCCTAGGCGGTTCGGGAAGTGGTGGAACACGTTAGTGGTGGAAACTTCAGGAATTCTATTTCTAAATTTGAATCAGTGAGAACGCAAACACACCAACTCGGAAAAATGAAAATAATCAAGACGCACACAAAACTGCATAGTAGGTGAAGAAGTTAGTCCAAGAAAAAGTTTTTTGATGCCGAAGGACAAGCACTTAAAGACACTTTAAAGGTCCAAGCTGGAATAGATGCCTTTATGGAAATTGGCTGTCTTTAATGAAAATTGAACATTTCCGAGCTACAGAGTTGGTGTGTTTTTGTTCTCACTGATTCATTTCTGTCATACAGTGCGTCCGCGCTAATAAAGAAGGTCGTTTATAAATTTGAATTTTGCAATTAGATTTCTGTATCCTCATTCCCCCAAGACAAGTATTTCTTTCCAGACAATTTTATCCGATCAACTTATACGTACGATAAATACATTTCTTTGAAAATTTCAAGTACATTTCGTTCAAGAGCAAAGAGAATCCCTAGAAGAGAAAAATATTCTTAAGTTTTCTAGAAAATTCTCGCCCTATCAGCTGAAATTCGAAAAATTACAAATAATGATAAGACCTTTTATTAAGCACGGCAGAGTTGAGTCTCCATCATGCGCCCTGATCCGGATTAGATGCGAAGTACGGTTTTTTATGAAAGAGAGACCGACGTGAAAACGCGTTTTTTCAGGACTTACGTTTGGCCAGTAAGTCTGGAGATCAGTACGACATTAACCTCTTCTGTCACACGGATAAAAAATCAAAGAAAATGAGTAAGAAAGGATCAATAAAATTCAAATTTTTAGCCTTGGTTACCCATTTTGTGCGCTTTTTGTCCTCGTCACATTTCGGGCTAAATCATCGTTGTTATTGCGTTCCCTCTATTTGTATATCGCTGCTGATTGTCTGTAAGCGAGCAATTTCGCTCTATAACGAAAGTAATCTTCCTTCGACCAAAATTGGACGCATTTGACTCAAAAGAAACTACATCCGTTGGGACATAAGCCTTGCCAAGCATGCATTCTTATGGATCTTAGGGATTATGTCAGAATGGATTAGTTCCTTTTAATATGAAGACGTTCAATTCAATGTGCTTCCTAATTTCTTGTTTTTTTTTTTTGTTTTTTTTTTTTTTGAAACACTGAGGACAAGTGAATTTTCTGCGTGTGAAACTAGAAAAAGCTGTTTTTC
>NW_017547096.1:1085275-1224084 GCF_001854935.1 Bemisia tabaci
AAAAAAAAAAAAAAAAAAAGTTAGTAGAAAAAGAGGAGGAACCAACACCGGGAAGTGCGTTAAATCGCTAAAAGACAAAGAGAAAAGAAACCTCAAAAAATAAAAAATAACAAAAAATTAGAACTAGCATGCGATAAGCAACACATAACACACACGAGCAACACGTAACATATAAAAGCAACATATAGCACACAAGCAACACGTAACACGCAAGGAACATGTAACACGCAAGGAACATGTAACACACAAGCAACACGCAACACACACAAGAAACACGCAACACACACAAGCAACCCGCAACACACATGCGCAACACGCATACGCAACACACATACGCAACACACATACGCAACACACATACGCAACGCGCATCAGTAGAAACATATAACACATAGATAACAAATATAACACATAAAAAACATATAACACATAAATAACATATAACACATAAAAAACATATAACACATAAAAACATATAACACATAAATAACATATAACACATAAATAACATATAACACATAAATAACATATAACACATAAATAACATATAACACATATAAAACATATGACACATGCAACACATAACACCTTTACCAACGAGTCCTGGCCAGGGACTGCCCGATCCACCCCCTGGTGCCTATATTTATAACGTACGGCGTGGTGCAAACAAAGCCCGGGAGCATTTTCAGCTGTGACGTCACGTTGGCTATCACCGTAAACCAATCAAATACGTTGAAAAAAAAACATCGAAGTGAAAATAAAGCACCGAGGTTGGGAGCCTATCACGATTGAGTTTGCTCTTGGAGGTCTTAGAGCCTGAAAGGGCAGCCAACTTTTCTCCACGAAATATTCGAAACCGAATTGTAGTTGTTGCCAACCTTTACTTGACCCATTGAAGTGAAACCAGAGTACACCTAGGTTCGAAGACTTTCATAAGTAAAATCGTTATTTGGAGGCCGTGTAGGGCTTGAAAGGGCTGCCAACCTCTCCACATGAAAAATTCAGTCGTTGCCAACCTATAAATTCGAAGGGAAGATCCATCATAGTACCAAACCTAGTCAAGGAAAAATCCCTAGTTTTCGGAAAAAGAAAAAAAAAACTAGTAAATCCATCCATGCTCCATGACGACTCAAACGTCATCAGACGTTTGTCATTTGAACTGACCAACCCCAGCATCGTTTTTTTGGGTGACGTTATTCTAAATTCCAGGGTCCGTGGTCACACCATCAATATTTTCCTCATTATCTCAAGGTCATGTAGTCAAAAATATTGCGTGGGCCACCAAAAATTGACGGAAATGGTGTATAATGTGACGTCAATGTCGGTTAATCCACCGCGTGACCTTGAGACATCGACCGAAATATTGTTCATGTGACCACAGCATATTTTGATCAGCATATTTGAAGGAATTTGGAACTAGAATACCTCCACTGCAGCAATGCATTGTGGGGGAATACTTGTAAGACCCTCGTACACGGTCAAATTGCGAACAAACTTAAAAGTCCCCGATGACCCGAAATCACATCACTGGCCAGTGAAGTGTGATAGATGACATCTGAATTTGTTCGTATTGTAATCGTGTGATGATAAAACCAAGAGTTCTTCATGAATTTCAAGACGGACAATTGGACGTATTTATGCCAAACTGAACTATGTGCATTATAACGTGAGCCCTGCTATGCATACATTCTCATGGGTCTCAAGGCTCATGCCTAAATGCACATAGCTCCGTTTAGCAGAAATACGTCCAATTTTTTCTCCTTGCCCGAAAAGGTCGGTGGCCGTAGAGGTTCACTTGGACTTGGAGCAACCATGATAACTCCCAGGAGATCAAATTGCATACTCAACGAGATGAAGGAGCTTAGAATGGTTGCGATGAGTTGAAGTTGAAGTAAGGGCACCTTACGGCTTGTTCCTTTGACTTAATTTGATCGACACCGATTCGATTGACAACCGTGGGCCTGTGAATCGATCGACAAACTCGTGAATCGATCTACAAATCCGTAAGTCGATTGAATTTTGTCGATCGATTTACGTCGATCGAGTCGTTTCTTGTGTGTCTCGTGGAGATAAAAAATCTGCAAACAGATACCAAATTTTAACCGACTGTCACCAACCTCATGAAGGTTTCATGTACCTCGCGAGAGATAGTTCGGCCCGATATAAGGGTAGGGCGCTGCCAGTCAAAAGATGTTATGTAGGTTTGGCCGGAAAAATAATAAACAAATTTGAAAATTTTCCAATGTCGTTCTGAGAACAAAAACGATTGAAAAAATAATAAACAAAGTTCTTATTTGAGCAATCCTCACTAAGTTTACTGGGGGAAAACTAATGGGCCGACCTCGACTAAAAACAGGTTGTCGATTGAATGGACACCGGTTTTTTAATCATTTGTCGATTGGTTCACGTCGGTCGGTTCACGTTTTTTCCCCGATCGATTCATGTCGATCGAATCCCTACCCTACGATGAGAAACAACTTAATCAGCCAAAATACACATAATAAAAGAACAATTTAATTTGGGGAAAAGGCTGCAAATAAAGAAAAAGGAATAAACAAAACCCGGAACGTTTCAAAATAATTACAATTTCATTTTCTGAAAATGATATTGTAATTATTTTGAAACGTTCCGGGTTTTGTTTATTCCTTTTTCTTTATTTGCAGCCTTTTCCCCAAATTAAGTTGTTCTTTTATTACTACCCTACAATTTGTTTCAAAGGCTAGTGGATTTTGCAGGTGGCTGAGTCAGGTCCTGGACTGGTGTTCATCGCCTACCCGAAGGCAGTGACCCAAATGCAGGGAGCCCCGGTGTGGTCGGCTCTGTTCTTCTTCATGATAATCCTCATGGGGATCGACTCGCAGTTCGTCGGGGTCGAGGGCTTCGTCACGGCCGTCGTGGACCTCTTCCCTGGCTTCCTCCGCAAGGGCAAGCGTCGAGAAGTCTTCATCGCCCTTGTCAGTCTTCTCAGCTTCCTCATCGGCCTTACCATGGTCACCAAGGTAAACTAACCCCCAACTCAATGGCCACTCTCCATCTGAGTCCCTATATACCCAGAGTTACGACATCTCAATTCTGGTCGGGCTGAAAGTGGCCTAAAAAAAAATCCAATTCTGATTGGTTCTCGCTCATGGAGTCACAAAAGAGTGCACCAAGATGACGGTGGCTCGAATGTGAAAAAAAATAATGAAAATATTACCTAATTGTGATTTATCAAGAGTAAATTGTTATTTTCATTGCACCAAAATGATATTAGATTAAGAAATTATTCACAAATCAATCTCGTTTTATTTTATTACTATTTCTTTGGTCAGGTTTTGATCAGTTTTATTGATGTTGTTGTTTTTGGATGACAGGCATCGCAGGATTCTTTATCCTTATCTCTCAATATCGTTCGTTTGGGTGCACACTTCTGTGACACCTTGACCAGTCCAGGCCAGCTGATAATCGAGATGTCTTATCTCTGGGTATAAAGGGACTCTACTCTCCATGGACGGAACTGGGAACTGAGGGGAGCCAGAAATGCAGCTCATCAAGGGGGGTTTGGGGAAGGCACAAGAAGACATCAAGCTATACTGCCGTGCACAGGAAAAATGCCGTAACTCCAATCAGGATTTTGCACTGTTCTTCCACACATATTGTTGTATTACGAGAAAACCTGATCACAACGGTGCTTGATTTTGTAAAATTGAAATCTCAATGGTGTGCCACGGTTACTTTAGAATTAAGAAGGATCTATGGTCATTGGTTTCTTGGTACTAAAAAATTTTGTCCGTAAACAGCAGACTAAATCTAGAATGGAGTTACGGAGTTTTTACCGAGAACGGCAGTACAAAGGGAAGGTCCTATTTATAGGGAGGTCTGTGCTGCACTGCTGCCGTGCCAAGGAAAAACGCAGTATGAGCCCTCTGACGCTGAAAAATGAATTTACTGGGAAAATTATTGACATTTTTCTTCAATTTTTCAGACCATTTTCGACCGCAATTTAATCTAAAAATCTTAAAATTTTAAGAAAAACAGCCTAACTTTCCTCAAAAATACATGTTTTATCCAAGAGAAATTTGACACCTTTCAAATGTTCTTACGGCGTTTTTCTTTAGCACGGCATTGTGGGATTCCTCCAGCTCAAAGGAAAGCTCGAGGAACTTCTGTAGATTGAAGGGGAGGTCCAGAGGGCCTCTCCCGGAAAATTTAAAACAAATTATGTCATCTCAGGATCATTTTTGAGCTATTCTAAACGAAAAATTGATCCAACTACAATTTCGAAGATAGAAGATAAGTCACGCACAGACTTGGCATAGTCCTTCACATATTTTCGAAGGGGTCGAGTAGATTTCTTGGGGGTCAGGCCCCTCCCGAGAGTTCATTAATTCATAAAATTGGGAGCGATTTTTTTATGTATCTTTAAACGACCCTCAAAAATTTCATGCCAAGATGATAATTGATGTCTTTTTTTTAAAAGAAAAAAAAAAAGTCAGAACAACAATCATAAAAAAAGATCTACCAGGTTTTTTAGTTCCTTCATTGCCATTTTTTCCATATTAACGATATCTCAATTTCATTTTTAGGGAGGAATGTACGTGTTCCAAGTATTTGATTACTACTCTGCAAGCGGCATGGTGCTGTTATGGTTTTGCTTTTTCGAGGCGGTTGCCATGGCTTACTTTTACGGAGTTGATAATTTCCTGGCGAATATCAAAGAAATGGTCGGCTACAGGCTCATACCATGGTTCAAGCTTTGTTGGCTCGTGTTCACGCCTGCTCTTACAATGGTAAATCCATGGCCAAAGTGCAAAACCACGTGCATTTCTGACGTTGCAGACTTCCTTTCATATATCAAGCTATGAAGTTGGCTCACAATTCTTCGAAAAAATAAAATCGAAGAGGAAATGTTGGAAAATAATAGTAACAATTTATCTCCATTTCAAATAGAGATACGTGGCTTCGCGCTTAAGACATCGAAATCAGTTTCTGTATTTATTTTCTTTCGCTTCATAGTAAGAGACTTTGGTAACGAAGCCATAGTTCTTCGTGTTTACCATGATGAAACTGAACAAAAGAGAGGCAACTGAAATGATTCGGCTGTAAAATGAGCTTTCAAAGAAAGCTTTACTAATTATAAAATGAACAAACACCAAATTGAAACACTGAGTTCGCGGACATCTGAAACATACCGCTCAAATTTTGGTCCATCATCTACTCCAAGTCCGTTGATTAATAGTTTATAGGCTCGTTTTTATTTCAATTCATAGAAACTCATTCTTCACCGTTCATTTGAAATTTGTTTCAATAATAAGTGGAAGATTCATCGAGGTTACAGCGTATTATTTTTCAGTACATTTCAATGAAACAAACCAAAAATCGTCAGATACGTGCAACGTGCATATGTGTCTCAGGCAATTTGCAAGCAGTATGCGTGTTAACTCGTCAAATTATACACAAATTTATATTCACACGGAAAGATTTCATTGGTAAAAACACACCAAAGCACGACCTGGAGTGCCTTCAAATCCCAGCGATACTCACCGCTTACCGGGAAGCTAGTTTAGTTGCTGAATACAAAAACGAATCTCTTCGGAGCCCCCAGTCCAGTATCGCAGTGTCCCCAGACGTTGGACCCATCCGCAAAAGCACGTATCTGCTTAGAGAAACTGATCACATCTGTCGTTTCTACAATAAGCCACAAATTGTAGTTCCTTACTACAAAATGTGGTCAATTTAACCTGATTATTTTTTTGGACAACCGGAACGTCCTACTAATAGACTCTCTCAATGATTTCAGGGGATCTTCTTGTTTTCTGTATTCTCGGCGTTGCCTCTCACATACAATCGCACATACATCTATCCAACTTGGGCAATGGTCATCGGATGGTTTATGGCTTTGGTGCCTATGTCAGCGATACCTCTTTATTTCTTCTATTACCTATTCTCCCAACCAGGATCCTTGAAAGAGGTAAGCAAGCTACCTAAATTCGTTTTTACACCCCCCAACCGTGAAGTGTGGAGTGGTATCATGATCATGTCGTTGCTCCTCTGATATAAGAGCGTATCTCTATCTCCACATGACCCCAGCGGGCCGATTATTGAAACTGATAGGCAAAGCCATAGACAAAGGAGACAAAAGAGATACGGAGGGATCCTAATGGTGGAAGCGGGTGGTTGCAATGGACAAAGGAGGTAGGTAATCGACTAACTAACGGCAACCCACGAGAGACCCGACAGTTTATCATTTTCTCCCTTTGTCTGTAGGAACCACCCGTTTCAACCAATAGGATCGCTCCATACTCCCTATGTCTTCCTTGTCTATAGCTTTGTCTATCAATTTCAATAATCAGGCCGCTGGAAGGTATGGAGTTATATGGACCATGGGGCTCACGAAGAAATCGAGATACGCCCTTATACGTTAGAGGAGCGAAGATCTAAGCTAACTAAAACAGTGGCGTGGCGTGCTTTCCGACATATCCATTGATCTGCCAATTTAAACCCATGGAAAAATATCGACAGGGTGTTCGCAACAAACACCTCAACAATCGATTCTTTACTACAGCTTTAAATATCGATAATCGATCACTCACGCCTCGCCACTGGACTAGAACTTGAGCTAAGCGCGAATAATAGTCCAGGCGCCTGGTAGCTAAAAATGAGGCTATACCTGGAATTTCGGGTACACAGCGATTTTTTAGGCTTACTTCATGTTTTTTGGGTCGCTGAATCCGAATCTGAAGTTTCCTACCGCGTATCTGGTGAGCATTTTCCGCCATTTTAAAAAAATGGCCTAAAAAGGCCTTTTTGGGGTTTTTTTTAAATAGCGGCTACGCATGAGAGAAAGTCCCGGATTTAGTTAATGTTTCAATAGCTGACATAATTTGGAAGAAAATGGTGTATACATATGCTACATTTGCTTATAATTTGAGGAAGATACAGCATCGTGAACATCGCGCCCATTCACGTTTTCGCGCGTCAACGCGCGATCCGGCTTGCCGCGGTCAGCCAAGTTCCGAAGCGTTCCAAAGTTCCGAGATCCGAGGTTCCTCAATTTTTGAGCAATCCTAGCAGATTTATATATCATATTATTCCAAATTTTGTCAGCTATTCAAAGCATTAACTGAATCCGGGACTTTTTCTCATGCGTAGCCGCTATATAAAAAAAACCGCAAAAAAAGGCCTTTTTAGGCCATTTTTTCAAAATGGCGGAAAATGCTCACCAGATACGCGGTAGGAAACTTCAGATTCGGATTCAGCGACCCGAAAAACATAAAGAAAGCCAAAAAAATCGCTGTGTACCCAAAATTCCAGGTAGACTTACCAGGCGCCTGGACTATTTAGACAATAGACGTAAATGAAACATTCAAATTGAACAATCGCACTGTTATTATCAGTTCGCTAGCAGCACATTCAAATTATATATTTTATTGTATCTTGGAAAAATCATGGCAGATTTTAAAGTGTTCAAATTCGTTTACTGGTTCAAAATAGGCAGTGAAAAAGTTGCAACGTCGCAAATTCAGGTATGGATATTTTTTATTTCACCGTCGATGATGAGAAAATGTGTAACTACGCACGCGTTAGAGTGTAATATCGGCGGCAATCGTGGTCTTCTGCCATCAAGTCGAGGCGAAACTCTTGAAGGCGCTCTGAGCAACTATACCACCTCGGAAGTATTGCACAGTATCAGACGAAATTGATGGCGCACTAACGTAGGCAACTTGACTGGTAGCGTTTATCGTACGATATGCGGGATCGCTTCATTTTCCCTATGTCTCGTTATCTATCGCTTTGTCTACCAATTTAAATAATCAGTCTGTAAATAGAGTTATCCAATTATCTTACGGTTCAGGTTTGAAAGCCGCCAATTCCAAGTTTTTGGTAATAGGTAAAGACAAACTTAAGCGGGCTGATAATTGAAATTGAAAAACAAAGCTATAAACGAAGAAGACAACGTGAAAATGAGGCGTTTATATGAGTGAAAGCGGGTGGTTACAATGGACAAATGAAGTGAGTAATAGACTAATCAACGGCAATTCACGAGGGATCGTATAGTCAGTTCATCCTTTTCTCCCTTGGTCTACAACAATCACCCATTTCAACCAATGGGATCGCTCTTTTTTCCCTATGTCTTCTTTGTTTATCGTTTAGTCTATCGATTTCAATAAGCAGCCCGCTGATCTGCGAAGTTACTCATCTATGTTACCAATGCAACTTGTTCAGGTAGCTTTGTTACTCGCATAGATTCACGCATGCCCACCTATGCGTGTGGTAGAATTAGTGTCATTATGTACATCTCTGGAGACTTAAACGCCGCACGGTGGAGCGAAGCATAGGAATGCCCGGTCATCGCCTTGCGCCCCAACTTGTTTCGACTATTCCACTCGTTCCAATGGCCATTTCGTGATGAAACTTGGGCATCTTATGGTATTTTGATCGTAGAATTCATTTTTGACCTTACTTTACTTGATTTATTGACGGAAACACATAATTTTGGTGGTTCTTTTTAACTTTCAGTAGACACGTGAAAACATAAGTTACTCAAAGATAAATTTCACTCGTTCCTGTGGACATTTCGTGTTGAAACTTCCCTGGCTTGTGGTATTTTGATCGTAGAATTCATTTCTGACCTTACTTTTCTTGATATGTTAACGCAAACGCACGATTTTTGTGGGTTTTCAAACTTTCAGCGGAAACATAAAAAGATAAGTTGCTCAAAGATAAATTTTACTCATTCTTGTCGGAATTTCGTGTTAAAATTTGGTGCAATCATGGTATTTTGAANATCACACGTGTTTTGGCGGATTGGCGTCGGCCATGATGAGTATTGCCGACGATGGAACGACTCCTCTTACAAAATGTTCACCTGTGCCGTAGTATCGCTTTTGAAGCGGGAAGCTCAAAAAACCGCAAATTTCTTACGCAGACTGTGAAGTTATGAGTGCATTTCAGACTTTGCCGATGCGCTCATCGTGATTTTTGAGGCATTATCTATAAGAAACAACTCTTAGTTTTGCTCTAGCAAAAGTTTGCAACAGGCCCATTAGTCTATCATTTTCTCCCTTTGTCTATAGGAACCACCCGTTTCAACCAATAGGATCGCTCCATACTTCCTATGTCTTCTTTGTCTATAGCTTTGTCTATCAATTTCAATAATCAGGCCGCTGGAAAGTATGGAGTTATATGGACCATGGGGCTCACGAAGAAATCGAGATACGCCCTTATACGTTAGAGGAGCGAAGATCTAAGCTAACTAGAACAGTGGCGTGGCGTGCTTTCCGACATATCGATTGATCTGCCAATTTAAACCCATGGAAAAATATCGATAGACAGGGTGTTCGCAACAAACACCTCAACAATCGATTCTTTACTACAGCTTTAAATATCGATAATCGATCACTCACGCCTCGCCACTGGACTAGAACTTGAGCTAAGCGCGAATAATAGTCCAGGCGCCTGGTAGCTAAAAATGAGGCTACCTCGAATTTCGGGTACACAGCGATTTTTGTGGCTTACTTTATGTTATTTGGGTCGCTGAATCTGAATCTGAAGTTTCCTACCGCGTATCTGGTGAGCATTTTTCGCCATTTCGAAAAAATGGCCTAAAAAGGCCTTTTTTGCGGTTTTTTTTTTTACATAGCGGCTACGCATGAGAGAAAGTCCCGGATTTAGTTAATGCTTTGAACAGCTGACAAAATTTGGAAGAAAATGGTGTATACATATGCTACATTTGCTTAAAATTTGAGGAAGATACAGCATCGTGAACATCGCGCCCATTCACGTTTTCGCGGCGCACCCGTCAACGCGCGATCCGGCTCGCCGCGGTCAGCCAAGTTCCGAAGCGTTCCAAAGCTCCGAGATCCGAGGTTCCTCAAATTTTAAGCAAATATAGCTTATGGATACACCATTTTTTTCCAAATTATGTCAGCTATTCAAAGCATTAACTAAATCTGGGACTTTTTCTCATGCGTACCCGCTTTATCAAAAAACCGCAAAAAAAGGGCCTTTTTAGGCCATTTTTTTCAAAATGGCGGAAAATGCTCACCAAATGCGCGGTGGGAAACTTCAGATTCGGATTCAGCGACCCAAAAAACATTATGAAAGCCAAAAAAATCGCTGTGTACCCAAAATTCTAGGTAGACTTACCAGGCGCCTGGACTATTCAGACAATAGACGTAAATGAAACATTCAAATTGAACAATCGCATTGTTATTATCAGTTCGCTAGCAGCACATTCAAATAATATATTTTATTGTATCTTGGGAAAATCATGGCAGATTTTAAAGTGTTCATATTCGTTTACTGGTTCCAAATAGGCAGTGAAAAAGTTGCAACGTCGCAAATTGAGGTATGGATATTTTTTATTTAACCGTCGGTGATGAGAAAATGTGTAACTACGCACGCGTTAGAGTGTAGTATCGGCGGCAATCGTGGTCTTCTGCCATCAAGTCGAGGCGAAACTCTCAAAGGCGCTCTAAGCAACTATATTACCTCGGAAGTATTGCACAGTATCAGACGAAATTGAAGGCGCACTAACGTAGGCAACTTGACTAGTAGCGTTTATCGTACGATATGCGACTTCTCATCGATCAATTTTTTTGAAACTCAATACCACGTGGTATTTTTTGATGGAAACCCTGAATTTCAACTCAGATTTTCATTATTCAAAATTTCAAGATAGTGAATGTGGTCTAAGATGCTATCTCGGCACCTATTTGATTCCTTTTTGTGAGCCTTGGCGGCAATGGATGTTTTTCACATAGAGGTCGAATTTTCATACAAAATTTTAAATTTCAAAATCCCACATGGCGTATGTGGTCCAGAATAGTATCTTGGTGCCTTCGAAATTATCCGACTTTTCGATAGAGGTTTTAAAAATTCCTTTTTAAGTTCAGTTTCAAATCGATGTACTCTCAGCTAACTTATACCTCGACGTCGGCTCGCTCTTCGACCGTTATGAAATGAATCTGTTTGTTTTGTTTGTTTTTTTTAATTAGTCATGTATTTCTTTTTTTATTGCATTTCCAACAGGAGTCGCATATCGTAAGATCTGTAGGACTCTACGGATGCCAGTGAATTTACATACGTTAGTGCGCCTTCAATTCCGTCTGATACTGTGCAATGCTTCCGAGGTGATATAGTTGCTCAGAGCGCCTTCAAGAGTTTCGCCTCGACTTGATGGCGAAAGATCACGATTGCCACTGATATTACACTCTGACGCTTGCGCAGTTACACATTTTCTCATCACCAAAAATGAGATATAAAAACGTCCATACCTCAATTTGCGACGCTGCAACTTTTCCACTGTCTATTTTGAACGAGTAAAAGAACATGAACACTTTACAATCTGCCGTGATTTTTCCGAGATGTGGCAAAATACATTATTTGAATCTGCTGCTAGCGAGCTGATAATAACAGTAATTGTCATTTAATACGTTTCGGGCTCATTTACGTCCAGGTTTATAACATTTCGGGTCTGCTTTTGTTTGTTCGAGGGTTCCTATACCCCGACTTATTTTTCCCCTGTTTAATTAAAGCATAGACTTTTAGTCCAGGCGCCTGGTAGGTAAAAATGAGACTACCTCGAATTTCGGGTAAACAGCGATGTTTTTGGCTTACTTTATGTTTTTTGGGTCGCTGAATCCGAATCTGAAGTTTCCTACCGCGTATCTGGTGAGCATTTTCCGCCATTTTGAAAAAATGGCCTAAAAAGGCCTTTTTTGCGGTTTTTTTTATATAGCGGCTACGCATGAGAGAAATTTCCGGATTTAGTTAATGTTTTGAATAGCTGACATAATTTGGAGGAAAAAAGTGTATACATACGCTACATTTGTTTAAAATTTGAGGAAGATACAGCATCGTGAACATCGCGCCCATTCACGTTTTCGCGGCGCATTGTGATTCTTGCATTGACGTCTTGATGACGCATTCTTTGTGATTTATATTGACTCCTGATTTTAATTTTCAGAAATTCAAAAAAGCACGACAACCAGTCAATATGAAATCTCGCCACTAAACAGAAAGGCTCCTATAATTGGAGGAGAAACTGCACAGAATTGTGTTTGTCACTTAACTTCCTCAATTTTCCTCACATGAAGATTATTTGTTGATAGTTCTGTTGTTTTTAATGTTTAAGATGTTTGTTTTTATACCTCTCAAAAGAATACTTACATAAAAATGTAATAAATTATTGACTTTAAGTTTAACCTAGCTTTTTTAAACCTAATCTGACATTTCATGCGAAAATATTCATAGTTTTTTTAAGGTTTTAGGCTCCTGAATACAAAAATGACCTCATAAGTTTTTCTTCACTATGCAGCGGTTTTTCGGGAAATTCGTTTTTGGGGAGACCCTAGATTTTCCGGATAGTCTTTTCGGAATGGCGAAAAACAGTTGTCATTTCAGGTGCTCCCACAATGGGCTTGCCATACATTCTAGATCAGTTCCAAAATGTGGCCAGGTATGAGTATATCGAGTTTTAATGAGGATCGATTATAGACTGTAGGAACGTAGTCAATGGGTCAGAAGAAGACTTGTTTTTCCGTGTGAAGCATTTTCCAAAAGTACCCCCTGCCCCCTCCCGCCCCCTCCCAGCCGGAGCCACCGCTCTCGAATTTGCTGGATTATCATCGTTTTTTCATATTTTGATGACGGTTATGGACCAAAAATCATGAAAAACAACCATAGCGCCAAATTCATCTATGGTCGCGGATTAAGTATATCCGTATACGGGTAGTTTAAACAAAGTTAAAGGGAAATTCGCAACTCTCAGATCTGAAAGCCGGGAACGACCGTATTTCTGAAGAAAATAGACAGCAAAATGAAAATCAACCATTAATTTGATTGAACTGTTTTTTTCTTGGTGGAAAATTCGTTTTTGCACCGTATTTTGATGAAATAAATTACACTAGTCAAAAAAAAAGAAGGAAAAAAAAAACAACTCGTGATCTGGGTTGAGGGACATTTCGACAACGATTTTTTGTCCGCATACCTAGTTCTTCTGGCAGTTTATGTCCACGCGTTTTTTCGGCAGAGAAGTTTGTGCCATAGTACCTTGGTTCATTTTGCGAGGAAAGCTTCGTACTCTCCAAGAACGCCCATCATTCTTAAAATGTTGGAGCGCCTTCAATTTCGTTTGACACTGTGCAACACCACTGTTGTGAAATAGTTACTTGAGGCGCCGTGGCACGCTGCGGCGCACACTGTGGTATTTGACCGAAAAACCTGGCCAAAACCTCAATTTTAATTTTTTTTTTTTGGAAAACCAATGTGATATTCGAAATCTACACTGTTTTTTACCCCAGTAGCCATGTATGTGCCATTTTTCGAGTGGCTCAATTTCCCGCGAAGAGACCACGAAGTTACCTATTTCTCAGCGATTTTTTTGATGTGTTTTAACGCGCTACTCGTCGATCAGTTTACTTCAACTGTGCGACCATAGGAGGGAAGTTCGGCGATATGCAACACATTCTTAAGGGTATATTCTACACAACTAACCACAGTATTTTCGAAATTTCCTTTTTTAGTGATTTTCACAGGAGGTTGAAAAGTGATGTAAAAGTAAACGTTTTTTTCGAATTTCACAGTCCGATTAAAAATTTCTCTCAACTGTTCTCAAGCGGTTTCAGGCGGAATGTTATAGTCCGAAGTGGGTATTTTCAGGATTCAGGGTCGACAGACTGAGGAAAACTGAGGAATTTGAAATTTTTGACTTCAAACATGGACTTTTGAGCGATTTTCACAAACATGAATGGGAAAAATTATGTCGATANTTTACCCATTTCGTCCCACTGTGCGCCGGGAGTAAGAAAGTAAGCGACGATTTCAAAATTGCGATGATTACTTCAGACTAAAACTGATGACTTTAAGCCAAAAAATGTGTGGCGATTTTTGGAAATTGTTAAGAATGTACAGCTCATAGTGACGTTTCATTAAAATACTTCATGGAGAATGAAATATTTTTACTGTTTGATAATCATTCAAAAGTTCAATTGTTTTCCGAGATTTTTGATGACGATTCCTTCCTAATACAGATACCTACCAATTTTTGATAATTTTGAAGGTGCTAAGAGAGCACTCCAAGCCACTTCTGCCATCTTGGAGTTTTAAAATTCAAAACTTTGACTGAAAATTCGACCTCTGCGTGAAAAACATCCACTGCCACCAAGTCTCACAAAAATAAATCGAACAGGCTCCGAGATAGCATTTTAGGCCGCATCCAGTATAATGGATTTTTAAATTATGAAAATTTGAGTTGGAATTCAAGGTTTCCGTCAAAAAATGCATCCTTGTACCGAGTTTCAAGAAACGTCCTGGAGTGTATTTACGGCGGCAATCGTGATCTACTGCCATCAAGTCGAGGCGAAACTCTTGAAGGCGCTCTGAGCAACTATATCACCTCGGAAGTATTGCACAGTATTCGACGAAATTGAAGGCGCACTAACGTAGGCAAATTGACTGGTAGCGTTTATCGTACGATAAGCGACTCCTGATCGATCAATTTTTTTGAAACTCAATACCACGTGGTATTTTTTGACAGAAAACCTGAATTTCACTCAGATTTTCATTATTCAAAAATTCAAGATAGTGAATGTGGTCAAAGATGCTATCTCGGCACCTGTTTGATTCCTTTTTGTGAGCCTTGGTGGCAATGGATGTTTTTCACATAGAGGTCGAATTTTCATACAACATTTTAAAATTTAAAAATCCCAGATGGCGTATGTGGTCTAGAATACTATCTTGGTGCCTTCGAAATTATCCGACTTTGCGATAGAGGTTTTAAAAATTCCTTTTTAGGTTCAGTTTCAAATCGATGTACTCTCAGCTAACTTATACCTCGATATCGGCTCGCTCTTCAACCGTTATGAAATTAATCTGTTTGTTTTGTTTGTTTTTTTGAATTATTCATGTATTTCTTTTTTTATTCCATTTCCAACAGGAGTCGCATATCGTAAGATCTGTAGGACTCTACGGATGCCAGTGAATTTACATACGTTAGTGCGCCTTCAATTCCGTCTGATACTGTGCAATACTTCCGAGGTGGTATAGTTGCTCAGAGCGCCTTCAAGAGTATCGCCTCGACTTGATGGCGAAAGATCACGGTTGCCACTGATATTACACTCTGACGCTTGCGCAGTTACACATTTTCTCATCACCAAAAGTGAGATAAAAAAACGTCCATACCTCACATTGCGACGTTGCAACTTTTCCACTGTCTATTTTGAACGAGTAAAAGAACATGAACACTTTAAAATCTGCCGTGATTTTTCCGAGATGTGGCAAAATACATTATTTGAATCTGCTGCTAGCGAGCTGATAATAACAGTAATTGCCATTTAATACGTTTCGGTGTCTTATAACCTCTTCGGGCTCATTTCCGTACAGGGTTTTAAAATTTCGAGTCTGCTTTTGTTTGTTCGAGGGTTCCTATACCCCGACTTCTTTTTCCCCTGTTTAATTAAAGCATAGACTTTTAGTCCAGGCGCCTGGTAGGTAAAAATGAGGCTACCTGGAATTTCGGGTACACAGCGATTTTTTGGCTTACCTTATGTTTTTTGGGTCGCTGAATCCGAATCTGAAGTTTCCTACCGCGTATCTGGTGAGCATTTTCCGCCATTTTGAAAAAATGGCCTAAAAAGGCCTTTTTTGCGGTTTTTTTTTATAGCTGCTACGCATGAGAGAAAGTCCCGGATTTAGTTAATGTTTTGAATAGCTGACATAATTTGGAAGAAAATGGTGCATACATATGCTAAATTTGTTTAAAATTTGAGGAAGATACAGCATCGTGAACATCGCGTTCATTCACGTTTTCGCGGCGCACCCGTCAACGCGCGATCCGGCTCGCCGCGGTCAGCCAAGTTCCGAAGCGTTCCAAAGTTCCGAGATCCGAGGTTCCTCAATTTTTGAGCAATCCTAGCATATTTATATACCATTTTCTTCCAAATTTTGTCAGCTGTTCAAAGCATTAACTAAATTCGGGACTTTTTCTCATGCGTAGCCGCTATATTAAAAAAAAACCACAAAAAAGGCCTTTTTAGGCCATTTTTTCAAAATGGCGGAAAATGCTCACCAGATACGCGGTAGGAAACTTCAGATTCGGATTCAGCGACCCAAAAAACATAAAGTAAGCCAAAAAAATCGCTGTGTACCCAAAATTCCAGGTAGACTTACCAGGCGCTTTGACTATATTATGTTACAAAGAACTGCGAGCAGTCGGACTCTAAAATAAGGAAATGATGATGAGTTCATTGAAAAATTTTTTTGAAGGGGGACGTAGCAGCCATAGAAAGTCACCGAATCAAGGGAGGTTTGGCGGAATTCTCCTAACTTCACAGAGGGGCTTGTGGCGAGCATCGTGGCTCACAGGCGGCATTCGCGGGGGTTTGAGGGAAATCTTGAAAAATTTTGTCGACTCAGAGACAATTTTAAGCTGTTATCACTGGGAATTTAATTGAAATACGATGAACGAAAAGTCTGGCCATCGAATACCTGAATATCAACTGCCTGCATATTTTTCAAAAGAATGGTACACTTTCAGACATTCGCACTCCTTTCTCTCATAAAGAGTCTGTTTAAAAATTTTCTGCTGATTCTTTCTGATTCATATAGACTTCTGATTTCAATTTTCAGAAATTCAAAAAAGCACGACAACCAGTCAATATGAAATCTCGCCAGTAAACAGAAAGGCTCCCATATTTGGAGGAGAAACTGCAGAGAATTGTGTTTGTCACTTAACTTCCTCAATTTTCCTCACATGAAGATTATTTGTTGATAGTTATGTTGTTTTTAATGTTTAAGATGTTTGTTTATATACCTCTCAAAAGAATACTTACATAATAATGTAATAAATTATTGACTTTAAGTTTAACCTAGCCTTTTTAAACCTAATCTGAAATTTCATGCGAAAATATTCATAGTTTTTTTAAGGTTTTAGGCTCCTGATTACAAAAATGACCTCATAAGTTTTTCTTCATTATGCAGCGGTTTTTCGGGAAATTCGTTTTTGGGGAGACCCTAGATTTTCCAGATAGTCTTTTCGGAATGGCGAAAAACAGTTGTCATTTCAGGTGCTCCCACAATGGGCTTGCCATACATTCTGGATCAGTTCCAAAATGTGGCCAGGTATGAGTATATCGAGTTTTAATGAGGATCGATTATAGACTGTAGGAACGTAGTCAATGGGTCAGAAGAATACTTGTTTTTCCGTGTGAAGCATTTTCCAAAAGTGCCCCCTGCCCCCTCCCGCCCGCTCCCAGCCGGAGCCACCGCTCTCGAATTTGCTGGATTATCATCGTTTTTTCATATTTTGATGACGATTATGGACCAAAAATCATGAAAAACAACCATAGCGCCAAATTCATCCATGGTCGCGGATTAAGTATATCCGTATGTGGGTGGTTTAAACAAAGTCAAAGGGAAATTCGCAACTCCCAGATCTGAAAGCCGGGAATGACCGTATTTCTGAAGAAAATAGACAGCAAAATGAAAATCAACCATTAATTTGATTGAACTGTTTTTTCCTTGGTGGAAAATTCGTTTTTGCGCCGTATTTTGAAGAAATAAATTACACTAGTCAAAAAAAAGAAAGAAAAAAAACGACTTGTGATCTGGGTTGCAGGACATTTCGACAACGATTTTTTGTCCGCATACCTGGTTCTTCTAGTAGTTTATGTCCACGCGTTTTTTCGGCAGGGAAGTTTGTGCCATAGTACCTTGGTTCATTTTGCGAGGAAAGCTTCGTACTCTCCAAGGACGCCTATCATTTTTAAAATGTTGGAGCGCCTTCAATTTCGTTTGACACTGTGCAACACCACTGTTGTGAGATAGTTGCTTGAGGCGCCGTGGCACGCTGCGGCGCGGCGGGCGGCGGGCCATCTCCCAACGCGCAATGGCGCCTACAAACCTAAGGGGATACTTCAAGCATTGCGCAATGCGTAAAGTATCCCCTTAGGTTTGTAGGCGTTAGTGGGCGTTTTGCGCCGGTAGCACGCCGCCGCTCCGCTCTGTGTTATGGCTCGTAATATTTAAAATCGCGGAGTCGGTGTTTTTCAGTTCATGATTTTGAAATTTTTGCACACTCTGCATGGATTTTCCTCATTTAAATTGATGGAAAAAAAATTGTATTTGAGGAAAATTTAAAATGTGTTTTGTACATATTACGGTGGTTCTGTGTCAAATTTAATGATTCCCAAAGCACTTTAATGTTTTCTTTTATATTTTGTACTTTTACGGTGTTTCAGCGAGGTGTCCGCGCAACCAAACGCTCGAAATCGGACGTATTTAACTCTAAAAGATCTATGTACATAGTCATACAGGTTAAAACTAATGATTGCGTGCTTCTTGGTTTTTCTTCCATTTTTATTAATTTTTGTATAGTTTCTTTCAACACTTTTATTTTCCGCGTAGGCGTAAACTACTGGGCAAAACAGGTGCGCGGACAAAAAATCGTTGACGGAATGTCCTGAAACCGTGACCGGTGCTCTTCACAAAGTCTCAGGTCCGGGTCCAACATCATGGAAGAATGCAATAGTGTATTTTCTTCGGATAATACACTAAAAACACTATGAACCGGAATATGATGGCTGAATCTCATGTAATATTCAGCATTGAGTCCGTAAATGACCTCAGTTTTTCTCAATACGAGGTGTGGTCAAAAAGTTCCCGGGCTGGTGCCGCCCTGGGCTGAAAAATGGTCCAAACGAGCTAAACTTAGGCTCGTTTGAAAGCTTACTCTCACGAGTACACTCCTTTTTAATTTTTGAAAAAATATTTATTAGTTTTCGCACAGCGTCAACTTTACGGAGACGTGTTTGCGCCGTGCGGCGATTTTGTCTGCGAACAAGAAATGACCAACATCCACTTCCAATTGGACGTATTTCTATCAAACAGACCTATGTGGAGGTGAGAAATATGGGGTATGCTCGTTAGTTCTCTGGCCGTAAGAGTGAATGAGAATATTAAAGCGCCAGTGACGTCAGCGGCAATGAAAAAGCCTCCCGGCGCAACGTCGTCGTCGTCGTCGTCGTCGTCGGGGGGCATTAACTCATGAGCCCTGTTCACAACGCTCTCTTGCCATGCCTGCGGCTCATGAATCCCGCATTCAGTTGGCACATAGGTCTGTTTGATAGAATGTAATATCCCGCTTTTCCAATTCTTCAAAAGGAATCACGCCCACTTTTACATNGGTTAATATTGCTCAAAAAAATCGGGGAAAATTCCTGTGAACTCTGTGCACTCTCTAGTTTCCAAAAATGCAAGAATTACGAATTGCTGAACAAGCTCATTTTGAGGTGGCTGATAAGACAGGTGCATCCAGCGATCACGCTGATATGAGTCTATCCTACCTCTGGTGTACTTGCACAAGATAAACCACTATTGTTTACCTGAAATGTGTCACTTGGAACGCATCAAGATGCAATTTTTCGAGGCCTTTTCTCTGAACGGCCAAATTTTTCGAAAAATCAAGATTTTCCTTAGAAAAGATATTTTTCGAAGAAAATGCAGTTTTCCGGGAGATTAGTGCATGATAGCGGTAAACCAAACGCCATTTCTTATGTCAGCACTTCAGGATACATGAGTGAACGTGTGTTATGCGTGTAAATGATTCATCTCACTGCGGCTGATAATCTTTTTGGCATCCAAAAAAACATGCGTTTTTAGAAATTTATCGTGCGATAGATAGGAAAAACCAATGATCTTTTTAGATTCCAGCAACGGAAATGAAAAGGATATAGACTAGGCTAATTCGACATCCGAATACAATAATTTTCTCTTCATTTCAGTCGCCACGTCGGCTATCGCCAAAAACTGTGCAATTTACTTCTTTACAAGAGAATGCATGCACGGATTCCTTTAAGAATTTTGAGAAATTTGCTTCGAACCATGCAGAAAACCCATTGAAATTTGCACAAAAATTCGCACGACCGTTTTCAAGTAATAAATTAAGTTACCCAATTAAAGTAGGCGATGGCTGATGTGGCTTGGTACGCGGTCCAAATGAGGGTATCGGTTTATGGATGAAAAGTTTGAAAATAAATTTTGAACTGTATCAAAGCTGATATAGATATTCTGTCATTTTTTGCTTTATTATTTTCCTCTTCGATACAATCACAGAACCAGAATTTTACGTTAATCCACTGTAGAAATCAGGTTTGCTCTGTTGGGATTTCGCACGCCTTGTCGAAGTTGTCGATAACGACATGCTGCAGTGCCGATGAGAAAATATCAAGATCGCACATAGCATCAGTTTCCTTGCCCCGACTGCAGCCCTCAGTTTTCAGCACTATCAAGTCGTCATCGAGGTGACTTCTTTTGAAAAGTATCTGAAATGAGATAAAATACGTTTAAGTTACGTGACTGAGCAGCGGAGGATAGGGTAAGCAATTGGATAAAAATAAGATAAGTATAGTCAGCAAGAGACGAGTGCAAAATCATTAATATTATAATTCGTATATTAGCTTTCTCGTGTAGCTCCAGGGTGGGAATCATTTAATTGTTTTTCCCCCTCTGCTTTCAATATTCACTCATGAACGAGGAGTTCAATTCTTAGGAAAATTCTCAATATGCTTGAATAAGGCATTAAATGTACTCTTGGCTTGTTAGGTGGTCAACAACAATCACTTTTTTTACGTAATTTTTTTTTTAAATGACCGGGAGAGGATAATTTGATTTTATGGCTGCTCCTCAACTGACAATTATCTGCAAATCTCGGCCTCCTATGGTGTAGTAGTTGTGGCGCTAGCTCTATGATCGGGAGGTCCCGAGTTCGATTCCCGGCCAGGCGACCCGAATTTGATTTTCTCAAACAACGATTGCCTAGGACTGGATGATCAGTAGGGACGGAGGGATTCAGGGCTAAAGCGCAGGATTATCACCTGTGGGATATTTGAAGTAGTGCAAAAAAGAAGAAAAAAATGTGCAAATTATTGATGCATTATAGTAAGCCACGTGTGATGTGACAGTAGGTATCCCGTGTGATCTTATATTGATTCAGACCTATCACTTTTTTATACATGGCTTTTTCCATGCAAAGTATACCATGACCAATAGGGCCCCTTTCCATTTTCCTTCATTCCTCTTCAGTATTGAAAAAAAATTATCCTGAACGTTGAGTAGCCCTGCGATTTTGTGAAGAAATTTGCAAGGTCTAGATTTTTAAACACATTCTCCTTGGATTAATAAACAATTTAAATAGTTTTTAAAATATAAACTTGGAAAAGTTCTTGATCGGTGCCCCCGCTTCTTCCATGCACGATTATTAGCAAATCTGCATTGAAAATGCTTTTTTCTTGAGATATTATCTTCACTTAAAGCGTCGTTTCTCGTCGACGAAATTTAGTTTTATTTTTAGTCAAATCCGTGCGGGATTTAACTTGAAGTAAGTTTTTTTTTAAATTAAGAAACGCTGTTTTTTTATCGTTTTTCCAACTTAAACTTAACGATATCAAAACGACGTCTTTTCAACTAAAAACAACTGATGTTCAGATGCATCCGCACGGAATTAACTAGATAAAAAAAAATTTAAAAAAAAAAAAAACCTTTGTCGACAAGAAACAACGCTTCAAGTCAAAATAATAGCCCCAGAGTATTCTTTTTCAGTGTGATAATGAATACCATAATATGGAAAAAGACTAACAGCAAATCCCATTGTCTAACTGACGTCTCAACATTTTGAAACAAAATTAAAATAGGACTTACTTTCACTCGATATTTCCCATTGATCTCGTGGAGCTCAATCATGACCGCTGCTCCATAGGAAGGGAATAAGCTCTCTATGTCTGAGGTAACGTTTAGACCTCGCCAGATATTACCAATGGTACTATCGTGTGCAGAGTATAAATTCATCTGACGCTCAAATTTTTCCCTTGTGTTTGCTTTAGATTTCATATTCCTTAAGATCTCATTTATGAGGACACCTGCAAAAGCAACAAAAAGAAGCACCTTCATGAGTGAAACAATTAAAAAACTTACTAACCGAAAAGATCTTAACGGACCCTGAAATATGAAGTCATCCAATTTTTAAGATTTCGGAATTAATTTCGGTGATTTGCATTTAGCATTCTTAAAACAAATAATTAACTCTCAATATACGAGGGTCATCCAAAAAGTAAAGCTCCCTACCTTGTATCTTCCGAGCGAAAAGAGATAAATCAAATCGGTAAAAAAGCACATATTAGGCATACTCTAAGCTTTAAAACAAGCTCAAGTTTTTGAAAATCGGTCAAAGGATTCGCGAGTAAACTTAATTTTACTGAGACAACCTCCTGTCGCCGCGTGCCCACCTCCGGGGTCAGGATGCACGGAGAGTCGATTGTTGAAGACTTCGGTAATCGCCCTATACATCACATCAACAAGGAATTTTAAAGTTTTCATTAAGCAGGCCTTATACCTTACTTTTTGACGTAGTCTCCTTATCTTTTTTGACATTTCTGGCATCATTACAGCAGCTTCTTGATGCCCTTCGTCTAACAGCTTTCGCCTTGACTCCGAAACCAGTCATTGACAGCGATCTGCACTTCCAAATCAGTTGCTTTGCGTAGGGAAATTTTCCCCCGATCCTTCAAACTCTCTTACTTTAGCTTCATGTGACTTTCATATGTTCCCGAACGGAAAAACTTTCACGATGGAAGCGATTTTCAACCGGGTCAGAGGTACACATAGCTGTCAATGACTGGTTTCGGAGTCAAGGCGAAAGCTTCTAGACGAAGGGCATCAAGAAGCTGCTGTAATGATGCCAGAAATGTCAAAAAAGATGTGGAGACTACGTCAAAAAGAAAGGTAAGGCCTACTCAATGAAAACTTTAAAATTCCTTGTTGATGTGATGTATAGAGGCGATAACCCGAGTCTTCAATAATCGACTCTCCGCGCATCCTGACCCCGGAGGTGGGCACGCGGCGACAGGAGGTCGTCTCAGTAAAATTAAGTTTACTCGCGAATCCTTTGACCGATTTTCAAAAACGTGAGCTCTTTTTTAAGCTTAGAGTATGCCTAATATGTGCTTTTTTACCGATTTGATTTATCTTGTTTCGCTCGGAAGATACAATGTAGGGAACCTTACTTTTTGGATGACCCTCGTAGGTTGCCAGGAAGATAATATTGAAACGATAGGTCTGTTGCATGCAAGAGATAGAACCAACTGTATACTCTTTCTAAGTGTAAATTCCCTCAAAAATCACGTTGGGAACTTCAAAAAATTTTAAATCTACTCCTTAGCGTGCAATCTGCGTAGTTTATAACACGCTTTTTAAATGTACCGCACGTGCGGACAGTTTTTCTTGGTGATCGGCTGTCAGGTTTCCTCCGAAAGAGACCTAGCCTTATTAAACAACCTCGGGAACTGTTATAAACGCTCCTTGCGCAAGATTTAAATCGATTCCAAGCTTTGGCTTTTGAAAAATAATGAGAGATAAATTAAAAAAATTCTTAAAAACTATGGAAATCATACAATAGAAAATGTTAGTGAAATCGTTTGTTTATTCATGGTTAGTTTTCTCTTCTCTTACACCTCCGCCTTTTCAAACCTGGTCTGCGCTAACTGAAAAAACTGCCCGCAGACGCGGGAACTCGGAAAAGCGTTTTGCGTACTACGCACATTCCGAGCGAAGGAGTGAATTTCAGACTTTTTTGACGTGCTCAACTTGACTTTTGTGGGATTTTAGAATCTCGTCAAGAGAACACTTATTTGGCAGTAGCCCTTGCGTGCAACAAACTCATTTAGTTTGCTGAACTATGGCAAATTGTTATGAGCGAGAAAAATTGCTCGATAGGTGCATGGTTTTTAGTACAGCTAAAATTGGACGTTTTTCTGCCGAACGGAACTATATGCATTAAGACATGAGCCCCGAAACACATAAAGATAGGTGCATAACAGGGCTTACAATATAATGCACATGGTTCCGTTTGATAGAAATACGTCCAATTAACCGAGTTACGAGTGGCGACTTTCCATTTTCATTGGTCACACACTGCTTTTTTTATTAGTTTAAGTAGTTGTTACTTACAAAAATAAAAATAAAATAAAAAAATAAAAATCTGAAATGAGGAATTTAAAGCCAGGAACAATACATGTTGAGGCGCTCAGCCACTGCTATACCTTCCCTAAAGTGTATAACTATAAGATAAAGGAGCCATAGCCCACTATTATTTATGCCGCAATCAGACGCTGGATTTAGCAGCTGAATGTGGAAGTCAACAGTCATCGCCCAACGGCTGAAATTTAGCAAATTCGAGTTATTTTCATCCAGATGTGTATTAAATCTACTCGAATAGTTCAGACAAATTCAAAATTGGTCCGATGGTTGCTGAGAATCGTTGCTGAATTTTGCGCGTCACGCGCAAAATTCAGGCATCGGGCCGATGACTTCCACATTCAAGCCACATTCAGCTCCCACATTCAGCGTGTGATTGCGGTGTTAGACAAAATGACGAAATAAACTACTACTATGTCATGTATGCTGTACTGCCGTGTAAGGAAAGAACACCGTATGAACATTAGAGAGTTGACGAATTTCCCTTGATAAAATGTTTATTTTTGAGGAAAATTATGAACATTTCTCCTTGAAATTTTCAGGAACTTAAGATGAAATTGTGAATAAAATTATCTGAAAAATTGGTAGGAAAATATTCAAACATTTTACTAGGAAATTCGCGTTTTATCAAAGGAAATTTGGCAACGCCTGAAGGTTCATACGACGTTTTGCCTTAGAGCAGCAGTATAGCTAGCTGATGTATGTGTCAACAATATTTGGCTACCTGATTTGAGTTTGTTCATGGCGGGTGTTGCAAAGTGTTTAAAAACTCCGATATTGCCGAGTGATCGGAGTCTTTCCCGATCAATAGTGTGAGCCCACTGAGGCAACGGAAGTCCTTCCTCCTCCTGTGAAAATTAAAAACTCGTACACGAATAATTTATGAATACATCTAAGTTTCCTTTTGCGTTAAATTCTTTACTTTCGGCACAGGATGGATCAAAAACAAGGTGTTGATTTTTCATTTCAGTTACGAAAGAAATTCTGGTGAAAAAATAACCTTTGATAAATCTTTATTGTTTTTTTTTTTTTTGGCGCGTATACGTAGTATACCGCCTTTGCGATCGTTTCGAACCCTACTCGATACAATAACCGAGTCCCTTAGTTCCTTACCGAAAAGTGACTACCGCGAACTTCTGAGATTTTCCAAAGCGTGTAAAAAGTTTACTAATCCGTCAATAATAATGATTAAAATTTGTTTCTCATTCTGGGGCTCGCTAGTTTATGTGTAATGAATACCAAGAGTCTACGTTTCTTGGTTTTTTTTAAAAAAACCTTAGAATGGGGCGCGCTGATTTAAAATATGCATATATAAGCGGAAGCAAGCGAACTGATTCGAGGATGGCTGACCAGTTCGGCACTCCTTGAATGAGAATTTCACTCACTCCGTTTTGTTCACAACGTTGCTTTGACATATCTCCACAACACTGTTATCCTTTTCAAAAGTTGGTACTCCTTGCTCTGATAGCCGGGGCCACCAGGATAGTGGTAAGTGCAATCTGTGATGAGCCTCGAGACTCATTAGACCATTTGCTAAACGTGGCTCATACAGGAGTCCACTAAGCCCTCTCGTCCCCACGCTCCTGATCACTGCGTCGGCGTCACGAAGAACAATGGGCCTTGGGTCCCAACGCGGCCGATACCCGTACCCCAATTACTCACGCTTCATTAACCATTTCACCGTCACGCTAGGATTCATCCAATTTTCAAAAAAAATTGTTTCGCATGTATTTAGCAATTTTTTCCTTACTCTCCGTTAAAACACAAATAAAAAGAGACCTCATTCATAAAAATCGGCCGAATAGAAGAGAAGTTACAGTAATCGAAATCCGAAGAAATCAACAAAACCTCGACTCCTCGATACGAAAAATAAAATGAAGGGGAAAAAAAGAAAGTATAAATTACAATTAAATATAATTGACCTCAAAATTTGACAAACAATTCATTTATATACCTAACGCTGAAAAAACTGGGAGAAATTACAAAAAATTTGCCTCTTGCAAGGGGCTTCTTTGTAAGAATTTTGACCTGAAGACAACGGTCGAATAACAGCAGTACNTTGAAATCTCTGTAAATGAAAACTAAAGGGGTTGATATGTGCGAGTTAATGACGCGCCTTATCAACACATTGTGTTGGAGTTCACTGCTTGTTTTTTTTTTTTTTTTTCCATTCAAAGATTGCATGCCTATTCTGTCGTGCTACGGGAGAACGCCGTAGGAACATTCGAGAGTTACCAAATTTCCTTTGATAAAATGTTCATTTTTGAGGAAAGTAATGAATATTTTTCCTTCAAATTTTCAGAATCATCAGGTAAAATTGTGAACCAAATTATCTGAAAAATTGGGAGAGAAATATTCATAAATTTACCAGGAAATTCGCGATTTATGAAAGGAAATTTGGCAACGCCTGAAGGTTCATACGACGTTTTCCCTTAGCACGGCAGTATTTTCAGAATACGTTTTAAACGCCATTGGAAAATTCGTTCTACGTACCACGACCCTCAAATTGTCATCTATGAAGTAGACATCCAAGATTGTTCTCATTTCAAGGCCAGTGCCCTTTGAAATGTTTGCAAGAAGTTCTTGGTTCTCGACCAGTTTCAGTTTGGTGACGTTTTGCCAGTCGGCTTCCTCTTTCGACAAGAGGGGACAGTGTTTAGATACACGAATTATCTGTAGAGGAAAATGAAAAACTCACTGTAAAATCACGGAATACTTGTGGTCTACCTGACAGAGAGGATTTAAGGTGATTCGACAGTTGCCATTTTTTGTGTCAGAGTGACGTGCGATATATCGCATCAATTCGTTCCATAATTTCAGCTACTTGTCATTTTTTCAAATTTTGAGATGACATTTCTGTTATCGTGAAACTAAAGAATTAATGTATCAAATTTGACAAAGAAACTCAACGTATTAAAGGTAGGGTATTTTTAGAGGAATAATATCGTATTCGAGTGCAGTTTCGGTATCAGTATCGAATGCGGTATTTCCCCCCTAAAAAAAACCCTGCCTTTTTTTCGTTGAATTTCTTTGTCAAATTTGGTACATTAATGTTTTAGTCTCATGACAACAGAGGTGTGATCTAAAAATTCGAAAAAAGTGACGAGTAGCTAAAATTATGAAACAAATTGATGCGATGTACCGCACGTCGCTCTGACACAAAAAATGGCAACCGTCGAATCACCTCAAGTTAAACTTTTTGTCGTATCTTTGAAAATAGCACACATATCGACAATGAAACTGCAAAAACGCGTACCTCGATTGCAGTGTTTCAAAATTTCCGCTCAATTTTTTTTTTTTTTCATTTAAGGAGACCGCTCATAAATTATGTCTTGAAATTTTCACAGAATATTCTTCACACAGAGGAAAAAAATACTGGAGTTTTCAAGAGATGACGTTGAGTAGTTTTCAATGTAGAAAATAAAATATGACAGGAAGTTGCAACGCCGCAAACCAAGATATACATTCCTACAGTTTCGCCATCAAAATATATCTGTGTACTTTTGAAAGGAGTTTTAAATTATTTGTTTTTGTTTAATACAATTACAGCAAAAATTATTCTTCAATCACGAAGAAAAACACCTCCTAAAAATCTCACAAATAGTAGACTAATATACGGGCAGCAATTATTATTAATGGAAAATTATGTATCCATAAGTCTTTTTTATTCTGTCAGAATTTCGGTATATTCAGTGCTTCACAGGCCGTGCTAAGTACGGGATTAAATCGTCATAAATACTCGGATACTTGCCGTTAATCAGTCCCGTGGAAAAGGAATGAATGCAAGCCAGTCCTACAGAATTCTTACCGTATTGTAGGCGCTAATGTGAGTTTGACGCCAATTGACCGACTGCACTGCGTTTGGCGCAATGCGAGAAGTATTCATGCAGTCTTGTAGGCGCTCATATGGGCTTGACGCCGACCGCGCTGTTTGGCGCAATGCGTGAAGTATTTCGAAAGTCTTGCAGGCGCTAATATACGTTTAACGCCGTAACGTACGTTTTAAATATGTGTTTAATGTTTCGAAATTACATGGATCCTAATGACGGAAAAAAAGTTCAAACTTACTTTTTGATGCTTAAAAATTATAATTTGGGAGCGATTTTTTCTCAGCACGAGCATCAAGACTGGTTGAACATAAAATCAGTAATATGTCAATAAAAAAAAAAAAAAAACAAACAAATACACTAATGCGACTTGTCCTTCAGGCCCCTGAACCACTCTTAATGCATATTCTGTGAAAAATTAGCTCCAAAATTCCAAATTTTAAGCATACACAGCTTAGTTTGAACTTTATTTTCACCGTAAGATTCCATGTAATGTGATTTCCATGTTCAGAAACGTATTTCTCGAAATATGAAGAACTGCACTTATGCGCCTTATCCTCCAAGCCTCTCAATTGACATATTTTTTTGGTGAAGTTATTTTGTCGTATAATAGCATGAAGAAAAATTACGTCTAAGCTATGTATCTATTACACTGAGTGATATTTGTATTAAATCGCTTTAACTTACATCATCGTATTGTAAAGGAACAGTATGAACAGGAATCGGCTGCCATTTCAAATCTGGGTTCCAAAGTTGAAGCCCAACGGGCGGATAGAGCCCCGCTAAGACGAGGCTTGCGCTCATCAAACATCGATCATAAAAACTCGAAAAGACGAAAATCTGAGATGGTGAGTACTTGGCAGACAGAAATCCATCGTAACGTTGCCGTAAGAAGTTACCCAACCTGTGCAATCCGATTTTCCCCCGCTAAAACACACATCGAAAAACAGCTATCGAGACGAATGATTGCTAAGACGAATTCTATGGGATTTGGTGAGTAATTTGAACAAAAACAGGTGCTAGGATCGAAGGCGTCAAAAAGAGAACATGGTCTTCGAAATCATTACTTTCTTGAAGAAAATTTTTCATAAAAGCCGCTCTTGATCTTTGGTGCTCTGCGACTTCTAGACGCCAAAGTCCCCCTTCCTCCCGAAGCCCTTCAGGGTGTTGGCACTCCCTCATTTCAACAAAAATCCTCAGTCGCCACCCTTTCACTGGGATGAATACTTGTTGAAGAAAATAACACTTTCTTGAAGGAACACTTTCAGATTCTAAAATAACAATCAAATTTTTTTTTTTTTTTTTTTTTTTTTTTTTTTTTTTTTAAATGAAATCAATTTGAAATATCAATACTCTCAGAATAATTTTAATTTGTTTTCATTTGTACAAACCCAAGATGGTTTAAATTGTTCACCGGGCAGAACATGATTCTCATGTGGACGTAGTTCCGCTAAACGGGACCACAGACAGGTTGGAAAGGAGAGGTGTGCTCAGTAGTCGAGGGCCGTAAGAATGAATGGGAATTGTAAAGCGCCAGTGACGTCAGCGCAGCGGCGACGCGACAACGGGGATGCTTACAGTCAGGGAAAATTTAACTCATGAGCCCTGTCCACAATGCTCTTTTGCCGAGCCCAAGGCTCATGAGTGTCGCATATACTATTGGCTTTTAGTTCCGTGGGCGTAGAATGTAAAATTCCGTTTTCCCAACTCTAAAAGTAACATGCCTCTAAAATATAATATGAGGGAGCTATTTCCACATAAGTCACGTAATTAAAATTTTAAAAAAATAAATAAATAAATAAATTACTAACTCATTTGGGACGAATTTATTTGGCGGGAAACGTGTTTCGAGCTACGGCTCATCATCGGTGCGACGCATCGCATCGGGTCGCACCGATGATCTGCCGTAAGGAAGAGCGCCGTATGAACATTTGGGAGTTGCCAAATTTCCCCAAATAAAACACGCATTTTTGAAGAAAGTCATACGTATCTTTTCTTGAAATGTTCAGATATTTCAGATTAAGTTGCGAACAAAATTGTCCAAAAAATTTGAAAAAAAATATTCACAATTTTCCAGTAAATTCGGTTTTTCTTTGGAGGAATTCTGCAACGTTCGAGGGTTCATACGGCGTTTTTCCTTAGCACGGCAGTGATGAGCCGTTGCTCAAAACGCGTCTACCGGCGAAGGAATTTGTTGCAAATGAGTTAATAATTTTTTTTTTTTTTCTTCTTGAATTGTAATCACATGTCTCTCCCATGCCTCCAACTCGTCTGTACTTCCGTTCAACAGAAATACGTCCAATTCATGTCATTAATGTTCATATTAATCTTGGTTACCTGTGATAAAGCTCCGAGTCCATCCGGCCAAAACGATTTGTCTTTGTACGGATCAAGAGGATATGAACGGTCAGGGGCTCTGTCACCATGTCGATGAACCTAGATATATCAAATGAGTGACATTCAGCGAAAATAAGCCAAATTATTCGGGACAAATTTTAAGCTAATCCAAGGTATCACTATGAGAACAGTACACACAATTACAGAGCCTGACTTTTAGTTCATATCAGTAGCGTAGCGTGATAACGATCGATTATCGATATTCCCCGTTTGAAGTTTTTGTAAAGAATCGATTATTGGAGTGTTCGTTGAACACCTTGTTTATCGATCCTTTTCTATTGGTTTAAATGGTAGATCAATCGATAAATCGCAAAGCACGCCACGCCACTGATTCACATCTTATCATTTGAACACTAAAGGAATGTAACCAATGCAACACCCGAGAATTTGCTTTTACGTATTTTGTCTTTTGAAAGGAAAATCTGGTGGCTTTTCAAAAGCATAATGGAGCCACCGTAAGCAGCATGGTTGGCTCCACCGTAACGTATTTCAAAAGGATATTTGGCTTGCGCATCGATATGCAGGTGCGTTACGGGGAGCCCGGAGGAAATGCCCAAAAAACATTTTTCAACAAAAAAATCGCGATGATTTGAAATTAAGTTGCGATTTTTATTTTCAATTTTTTGGCGATAAAATCGCTGGGATCATCAGCATTTGAGCGATTATTCTCAGTCTTATCGTAGTTTTATCTCTATAAAATCGCGTTTGATAGAATCAACATTTTATCTCCATTTATCACGATTTTACGTTCGATAATATTGCAATTCGTCGCTTGACTGACATAAGGGCGTAACTACTTATTAAGATGAGCCCGGAAAACATTGAAATGTATGGAAGACAGGGTTCATTGCAGAGTTTAGTTATGCCCTTTTGTCAGGTAGGCGACGAATAAATCGACGTCGATAAAATCGCGATGCGTTCTCCGATCAAATCAAAACTGATTTCGATTGCAGCTACCTGGGGAAAAGCGTTGCTCTTACAATGCCCATTTTGGATTCAATTTCTGCCCTATTTTCTACAACTGAAATCCAAAAAAACTGTATTACTGCTGGGAATCAAGCATACTCACTATGCTAACGAAACGTAACGTTGCTTCAGCGGGAGATCCAGCCCTGAAAACGTAGAATCCAACGCTAGCAGTAATAACGGAGATCACCAGGATCATCACTAGAAACATGTTCCATCTTTTCGGTTTGTAGCACTGCATGATGCTGTCCTTATTCCAATTATTTTTTTCAAAAGTAAGTAATGATATAAGACGAGTTTAGTTCATTTTTTAATGCAATAGAGCGCACAGTATTATTTAAGTGGCAGAGATCAAAGTTCACAATTGATGTTTTCGAATGTTAAATTTTTCCCCTCTGTATTGCTTTATTTTCTTGAACAGCACGTAAAGTCAATTTGTTACAGTCAAAAAACGGTAGCTATGTTGTATTATAATATTAAAATATTTTTAACTTTATTATTTTAAATAATTAGCAGGCTGTATTCTAAAAAGTATTATTTTATAATCACTGGGGAGGAAATGAACATTTATGCCAGCATAGGAACGAATACGTATTTAATATTGACCATAACCGAGAAATAAATGTTTGTGTAACTGTTTCCTGTCAAAGTTGTTCCTTTAGTTTAATGAAAGAAGTAAAGAGGAAAAAGGCGTAACAATTTGCTTTTTCGCAGGTGTACCTAATGCACTGACAGTTTCGAGTGTAAGAATTCTACTGAAAATATCAACCTTCAATTGTTCATTCTTTGAGCACTGATTATTACAGTTCAAACCGACACGGAGAGTAAATTCTGTAAGTATGACTGTCAAATTGTGATGTGGATGGCTTGATGGTTAAATATATACATTTTTTGATAAGATGAGCCATACTTGTGCTGAAGTATTCAGACGAGAGTGTTTAGCGGTGATTGATGCACGACACTTAAAATGACTGTCTCGGTTTTTTTGATCTTTTTATTGATGAATTTTGACTACAAAGGGGTACTATCTTTTCAGTATCCTCAAAATAGATTAAACATCTTCCATGGAGTCGCGCGTACCTTGCGTTTACTCTTTAAAGCTTAAGAGAGGACATTTAAGACGTATGCTCGATCATTAGTTTTGAGATGCTGATTTTTTGGCACAGGTTTTGATTCCCGAAAAATATACGAAAGATATTGTTAAAAAATTTGAAATGGAGAAAACTGATTTTGAGGGTTACTTGCTTTCTTCAAATTAACTCTGCGATGAAAAGAACCTGGATTGTATCATCAAATCATTAGTCTGTTGTACAATTGAAAAAGCCTTCTTTGCACTGAATATATTTATTTCTCGGTAAGGTCTCTTGATCCACTCACGGCGTACTAAAAAAAGAGATAAAAAACGGAGACCCTCTAATAACTTAATCCTGCAAGTCCTCGACGTTCACGTGGAAGTGCGGATATATAAGTTCAATGTCACATGCTAAAATTTTGTCACAAAAAATGTGATTATACTTACCAAGAGAGATTGATTTTTAATTTTGAGATAAATTATATTGCCGAGTACTTTGCGAAGGTATATAACGACAAAGATATGCTAAATTTGAGCGCATGCGAAACATTTGCTTCACCAGCGGTTAAAGTATTTTCAAATAAAAAAAATAATGTCACATTTTTTGGTGGCATGGCTTAAAAGTTTATATAGCATTCTGTATGACAAGTGCATTCAATCTCCCACACGACAAAATTCGCGCTTTTGTGATCTTTTCTCAACCTCCAAAGCAATATTCGAATTCCCCATAGAGTGACATAAATGATTGGCATATATTAGGAATTTTTCTACAAAAACTTAATCGTTCTTTTAATGTGGTCTGCATTGAGCAAGAATGAGCCACGATTTCTGACTGAAGCATATAGGCACCTATATCTGCATAGGAAAACTACAAGCACATGAGATGTTTCTAAAATGAATCAGATATTGCTCATTTCAAAAACCAGTCCATATGAAATTCTCTCAAGCATGCATCATTTTTAGATTATCAAGGAAACCAGTGTCAAGTCCGATTTCGCACGAGATCAATTTCAATTGTTTTAAAGTAAATTAAGACTATAAATGTAAACTTTCAATTGAATTTTAAAACATAGTAAGTCAATGAGCAATAAGTCACTTAAGTGTTCTATCATTCTCCCTGAATTATTTTCGCACCTAAATTGATATCTATCGTAAACAAAATTAGATGAATTTGAAACTTTAAATTAACCTGTCATAACATAAGAAGGAGAAAAAAAGAAGAGGGAAAGAAAATTAGTTAAGCTCTCAAGTGCTATAAAATGAGCCATACTCATATCTGAAGTATGTCAGAACGAGAGTTTGGGTCTACTCTACGTCACGAAGACGTTTTAAGAGGGAGAGGCAAGAAAATATGCTTTAAGCACGTAACATTTGAACCATCCTCAACGCATACAGGTTTTGTATAGAGTACTCGTTAGAGTACCTGTATAGGGAGAGTAGCGACAGATCTGAAACTCCGAAAGTCCATCAGGCCTTCACCGATGCCTCCGCGAATAAAGTTAGGGCCCAAAAGGGCAGCCAACCTATGAATTTCGAATGTCCAGAGCGATTTACAAACACAATTGTTACGAACCGTCGTTTAGAAAGCATGTATTTGGTTCACTTTTTGCGTAAATTTACTTATTTTTGCGAAAGAACGCTCATTTATGTACATTCTTAGCCATCTTGGTTAGAATTGAAATCTGTGGGCTGGCAGTGAAATTTTGTGTGTTAGAAGTTGCTCAAAAGGGTGGCTGCACTTTTGGGCCCTAAGCCCTCCATGAACCGATCTGTCGCTACTCTCCCTATACAGGTACTCTAGTACTCGTATGAAATTAAACAGTACATTGTATAAAAACTAATGTTTATTTTCTGTGATTTTTATGTCTTATTCATTTCCGATCACAAAATGAAAGAATGAAGGTAGAGAGTCAAATTTGCTCATTTGGGACTTCACAGGCCTCGTCAAAGTTTTCAATGACGACAGGTCGTAATGCTGATGAGAAAATACGGAGATCGCACATTGCGTCAGTTTCCTTGCCCTGACTGTCCTTGCAGCCCTCGATTTTCAGCTCTATCAAGTCGTCATCGAGGTGACTTCTTTTGTAAAGTATCTAAGATGAGAAACAGTAAAGTTGACGTGAAAAAAATGGAAAATAGCTTTTATGATTATATTGATCCCTTCAAAAATAAGTTAATACAAGATCACGAATAATAATAAATCGCATTTTTGGCTTCTCACCTATTCCGAAATATTAGGATCAATTTCATTGTTTTTATCTTTACATTCTCTTATATTCATCCATTAATGAAGAGCTCATTTTTAAGGGAAAATGCGTAATGTTTAGATATTGCATCAAGTGTACTCTCAGCTTGACGAGTGGTCAACAGCAACCGCTTGTTGAAATACTTATTTTTTAATTACCAGGAGAGGATCATTGACTTTTATGGTTGCACTTCAAGTGACAATGTGTTGCAAATATGCAATATATTACTGCAATAAAAAAAAAAAAAATAGGTTTGAAGTGTATGTTTTCTCTGTATTCTTCTTATGAATCTAAACTTTGCATGTTTCTAACATAACGACGGCGTAGGTCCGCAATCACATCGTTTGCGGCGTCTAAAAATCTCCGCCTCTGAGTTATTTTTTTAAAGGAGAACAAATTGACATCATTCCTTAATGTTTATGCAGAATTTTCTTCGCACAGAGAAGAAAAATTATGGCAGTTTTAAAAATTGCTATTAAGTAGTTTTCCGTTTAGAAAATGAAGTATGACAGGAAGACTGCGACGTCGCAAACCGAGTTATGTAATTGCTGACTTACACCGTCGATACGTTGTTTCACTAGCTGTTTCTGTGCAAAATATGAGACTAGTAATAGTAGTAGCTGTTATTTTCTCAATTCTTCAATAATGAAAAAGATTATCCTGAATATAAAGCAACGCTGCAATAAATGGTGAAACAGTTCACGGGGTCTAGTTTTAAAAAAATGTATCCTCTGATGATGATGAAAAAATGTCAATTATTTTTAAAGTATGAGCTTGGAAAATATACCTATCACCGTCTCTGCTTCTTTCATGCACGAGTATTGACAAACCTGAAAATCAAAACCATAAGCTGAACAAAGATTGTCAGCAAATACATTTGAATGAGAATTAAGATGAAGCTTACTTTCACTTGATATTTGCCGTCGATCTCGTGGAGCTCAATCATCAGCGCTGCCCCATAGGAAGGAAACTCGAGCTTTTCGGTAACATTGAAACCACGCCAGAGATTAGCAATGGTAGGATCATGGGCAGAGTATACATTTATCCAACGCTCAAACTTTTCACTTGCGTTTGCTTTCTTCTTCATGTTCCTTAAGATCTCATTTATGAGGACACCTGCGGCAACAACACAAAGGAGAATCTAAATGAGGCAAACAATTGAAAAACTCAGTGACCTAACATACCTTAAGAGATATTACTACATACTTAAAACACAATAAAAAAATTCCCAAATTGTTACAGCTTTGCAGTAGGTACGTGGTATTCAGGCATTACCACGAGGGAAGAATAGATAATGTATCAATTTCATGTTTTTTATAATACTCGTAAAATATATGATTATTCGAGAGGGTTGCGACGAATCACGGATTTTCCGCAGAACTTTCCAGTACTCTGCGAAACTTTCTGATGTACATGTACTGTCTGATGCCATGTGCTTCAGTCTTGTGATTTAAATGTTAATAATATGTTGATACCTGATTTAAGTTTAGTCATGATGGGTGTTACGAATGGTCTTAAGGTAAAAATATTGGCGAGGAAATGGAGTCTCTCCCTATCGATACTATTAGCCCACTCAGGTAATGGAAGTCCTTCGTCTTCCTATCAAAATAGGAAACATGCACATAAATTCAGTCTAAATACCCCTGCGAGTTGAACGTAAATAGTTACTACTACTTAAAATAAATAAATTACTTAATAAATTACTTTTAGTTAGACTTATACGAAAAGCGCTGTACAGTTTATTTAAAATACCATTTTCAATGGGAGGGTATATTCTATAAACATAAATCGATCGACATGAATCCATCCGGCTCATAATCGGTTCACACCAAACCTGAGTCTTCTCAAGAATCTTTTAAGGAATTTCAGTGTGTTTAACGATGGAAGCGTATTCCTGCTTAAGATCTATTTTTTTTTTTCGACAAGATTAAATGAAGGCATCTTGTAAAAAAAAGGAGAGATAAGTCTATGAAATCAAGAGAAATTCTGAACGATCCAATTAAGAGTGAACATTTAATGCAATACCCATTTTCTTACCCTATCTATTTGTTCATAAATAAATTGTGTGTTCATCAATGCATTGTGTGTTCATTAATACATTGTGTGTTCATCAACAGTGGATTTCTAAAATACATATGTGTTATGTATCCTTGTACGAATCATTTTAGCTTACATACCACAATCTGCAAAATGTCATCTATTTCGTGGACGTCTCTGATTGAGCTCCTGTCGAGGCCAGTGCCTTTTGAAATGTTTGCAAGGAGTTCTTGATTTTCATCCAATTTCAGTTGGTAGATGGATTGCCATTGAGCCTCCTCTTTTAACAAGAGCGGACAATGTTTTTTCACTCGGATGATCTACAGGAGAAAACCAAAATTTACGATGAATCTGCACGTCAGTGGTGGCGCATGTGTAGGGCGAGAGGACCCTAGTAGCATGATTCACTTTCCCCTTCCTAACAAACGTATAAGGAATTAATACCGGTTATATAATCACCATTTTAACTAAAGTTTATATATCGTGTATATAAGTTTTATATAAAATGCCCATGAAAATAATTATTNTTTTCTTTCCTTCGTTTCCCCGCTTTCTCTCAAAAAGCAATCGATGATGTTGATGTTCGGTGCTGGAATATGTGCGTCGCATCTCGTAACTCGTACCGAATGTTAAATAGGGATACAAACTCATTTTTGTAGGGCATGGGGTTTCAGGACATTCTGTCAACGATTTTTTGTCCGCGCACCTTTTTTGTCCAGGAGTTTACGCCCACACGTAAAATAAGCAACAGTGACTTGTTCCAAGCGTATATTTTAGTCGGTATGTAAAATTATATTGACAATATGGAAATGAGAAATTGAGAGAGAAGGAGGTGTTATTATGGTTGCTCATTTTCTAAATGAAATGATATTACTTCCTCCTTTTGAATCATCCTTTCAAATTGTCATTGATGAATATTTGGTTTTATTTCTATCCTTAAAATATTGAATGTACAATATACCTTATATATGTATGGGTACTTTTGTTTTATTTTTTCTTTACGAAATTATTACTTCATTTTGAAAACATTTATATTTTTAAAACGTGACAACTATTTGTAAAAACTTTTCCAAGCGACATTAATCTCAATGAGCCGCAGTTGTGCCGACAGAAACTGCAAAAATGAATAAAAGAGGGGAAAAAACCAAGAAGCACGCAATCTTTAGTTTTAACCCATTTGTGCATCGATCTTTCAGACTCAAATACGTCAAATTTTGAGCGTTTCGTTGCGCGTACACCTCGCTCCAACACAATAAAAGCACAAAATGTAAAAGAAAAAATTAAAGTGCCTTGGAAATCATTAAATTTGACACGGAACCACCAATATTTAAAAAACACACATTATATTATTATTCTCCTTTGATAAATTGATACATATTTTTTTACCATCAATTTAAATGAGAATAATCAATGCAGAGTGTGCTAACATTTCAAAATCATGAGTTAAAAAACGCTGACTATGCGAGTATAAATATTAAAGCCTAAGAGAGCGGAGCGGCGTGCTGCCATCGCGAGAGGCTCACTAGCGCCTACAAACCTAAGTGGATACTCCACGTATTGCACAATGCTTGAAGTATCCACTTAGGTTTGAAGGCGCCAATGAGCGTTTTGCGTTGACCGCCCGCCCGCCGTGCGGCGGCGCCTGAAGCAACTATTTCACAACAGAGGTGTTGCACAATATTATACGAAATTGAACGTATTAAGAATGACAGGCATCCTTTAAAAGTACAGATTTTTCTTCGCAAAATAAATCAAGATACTGATCGTACAAAAGAAAAATCTAAGAGCCTTTTGCTGAAGCAAATGTAGAGGTTTATCCGGTTCAGGTATAACAAGGTGGGAATTTCTTGAAAGATATTAAGTCCTGTTACACCAAAGAGGTGTAGAGAGTTTCAGTGAATTTTGTCTCATGGAATTGACGCTTCCCCATTTTTACCAAAACTCTCAACTATATATTATTTATTATTCTCCGTTGGTCTAAACAGACAAAACAAAAAAAAACAAGCAAACCCTCATTCTTCCAAGACATTATATATTTTCATCCAGAAACGTCGTGAGCAATTGTCGTTTGTATTTACATGTGGGCCAATTAACTTAGGGTCTCAACTGGCACGTGGACCAAAACTCCCGTGCCGAAAAAACGCGTGAACGTAAATTACTGGAAAAAACAGGTGCGCGGACAAAAAATCGTTGACAAAACGTCCTATAANTTAAATCAAGCACTATTTCTTTGCGTAACAAATTATATACGGGTAGGTTCAAACCAATTATTTATTCAGCTTAATTTAACTGATTATGCGTTATTCCAGAAGGGAGAAGTTTGAATTCACTGTTCATAATGTGAACTACGAACGTTAATTTTTCCAGCAGAGGGGACTACCCCTTCCTTCCAAAGATTCATCTGGCCCTTCCCAAGAAACGAGAGGAATTTTGCTAAATAAGATCGTGGCGTGTCTTTAATTTATAGAATATTGCTTTATTCGATTAATTATTAAGTAAGAACAGCTCAAAGTTGTCTATGGGACGAATCAATGTTTTAAAAAAATTTCGAGCAGGACCCCTGGACCCCCCCTCCCCTCCTTCCCCGGGAGCTAGAGAAATTCTGAACGATCCAATTAAGAGTAAACATTTACTGCATTACTCATTTTCTTACCCTGTCTATTTGTTCATCAATAAATTGTGTGTTCATCAATACATTGTGTGTTCATCAATAGTGGATTTCCAAAATATGTGTTACGTATCCTTGTATGAATCATTTTAGCTTACATACCACGATCTGCAAATTGTCATCTATTTCGTGGACGTCCCTGATTGAACTCCTGTCAAGGCCAGTGCCTTTTGAAATGTTTGCAAGGAGTTCTTGATTTTCATCCAATTTCAGTTGGTAGATGGATTGCCATTGAGCCTCCTCTTTTAACAAGAGCGGACAATGTTTTTTCACTCGAATGATCTAAAGCAGAGAACAAAAACTCACGATGAATCTGCACGTAAGTGGTGGCGCATGTGTAGGCCAAGAGGGCGACGGCGGCTGCCCCATAATAAGTTTTGGAGGATTTTTTTTTTTTTTTTTTTTTTTTCATTTTTCTTTCCTTCGTTTCTCCACTCTCTCTCAAAAAGTAATCGATGATGTTGATGTTCGGTGCTGAAATATGTGCGTCGCATCTCGTAACTCGTACCGAATGTTAAATAGGGATACAAACTCATTTTTGTAGGGCATAGGGTCTCAGGACATTCTGTCAACGATTTTTTGTCCGCGCACCTTTTTTGTCCGAAGTTTACGCCCACACGTAAAATAAGCAACAGTGACTTGGTACAAGCGTTATATTTTACTCGGTATGTAAAATTATATTGACAATATGGAAATGAGAAATTGAGAGAGAAGGAGGTGTTGTTATGGTTGCTCATTTTCTAAATGAAATGATATTACTTCCTCCTTTTGAATCATCCTTTTAAATTGTCATTGATGAATATTTGGTTTTATTTCTATCCTTAAAATATTGAATGTACAATATACCTTATAAATGTATGGGTACTTTTTTTTTTATTTTTTCTTTACGAAATTATTACTTCATTTTGAAAACATTTATATTTTTAGAACGTGACAAATATTTGTAAAACCTTTTCCCAGCGACATTAATCTCAATAAGCCGCAGCTGTGCCGACAGAAACTGCAAAAATGAATAAAAGAGGAAGAAAAACCAAGAAGCACGCAATCTTTAGTTTTAACCCATCTGTACATCGATCTTTTAGAGTCAAATACGTCAAATTTTGAGCGTTTCGTTGCGCGTACACCTTGCTGCAGCACAATAAAAGCACAAAATGTAAAAGAAAAAATTAAAGTGCCTCGGAAATCATTAAATTTGACACGGAACCACCAATATTTAAAAAACACACATTATATTATTATTCTCCTTTGATAAATTGATACATATTTTTTTACCATCAATTTAAATGGGAATAATCAATGCAGAGTGTGCTAACATTTCAAAATCATGAGTTAAAAAACGCTGACTATGCGAGTATAAATATTAAAGCCTAAGAGAGCGGAGCGGCGTGCTGCCATCGCGAGAGGCTCACTAGCGCCTACAAACCTAAGTGGATACTCCACGTATTGCACAATGCTTGAAGTATCCACTTAGGTTTGAAGGCGCCAATGAGCGTTTTGCGTTGACCGCCCGCCCGCCGTGCGGCGGCGCCTGAAGCAACTATTTCACAACAGAGGTGTTGCACAATATTATACGAAATTGAACGTATTAAGAATGACAGGCATCCTTTAAAAGTACAGATTTTTCTTCGCAAAATAAATCAAGATACTGATCGTACAAAAGAAAAATCTAAGAGCCTTTTGCTGAAGCAAATGTAGAGGTTTATCCGGTTCAGGTATAACAAGGTGGGAATTTCTTGAAAGATATTAAGTCCTGTTACACCAAAGAGGTGTAGAGAGTTTCAGTGAATTTTGTCTCATGGAATTGACGCTTCCCCATTTTTACCAAAACTCTCAACTATATATTATTTATTATTCTCCGTTGGTCTAAACAGACAAAACAAAAAAAAACAAGCAAACCCTCATTCTTCCAAGACATTATATATTTTCATCCAGAAACGTCGTGAGCAATTGTCGTTTGTATTTACATGTGGGCCAATTAACTTAGGGTCTCAACTGGCACGTGGACCAAAACTCCCGTGCCGAAAAAACGCGTGAACGTAAATTACTGGAAAAAACAGGTGCGCGGACAAAAAATCGTTGACAAAACGTCCTATAACCGGGCATAGTCTAAGGAGGATGACAAAATTGCTTCCCTTTGGGATTCGAAAAGTAAAAGGATAAAAGTACGACAGTTTATACCATGAAAACGACTGAATTTTCTGTTGATATTTTTCTCTAAATATTGTTTCCGTGAAGTTATTTTTATCGTAAAATAGCATTAATAAAAGCTCCGTCTAAGCTATGTATAGCCATTACACTGAGTGATATTTGTATTAAATCGGATTAACTTACATCATCGTATGGCAAAGGAACAGTATGAATAGGAATCGGCTGCCATTTTAAATGTGGGTTCCAAAGTTGAAGCCCAACGGGCGGATAGAGCCCCGCCAAGACAAGGCTTGCGCTCATCAAACATCGATCAGTAGAACTGGACAAGATAAAAATCTCTGCTGGCGAAAACTTGGCAGATAGAAATCCATCGTAACGTTGCCGAAGAAAAGTTCCCAATCTATATAATCCAATTTTCCCGCGCTGAAACACGAGTAAAAAAACTGCGATCCGGATGTATGATTGACAGGATCAATTTTCATGGGTGTTTTTGGAATAAATTAAACAAAAGAAGGCAGAAGGTGCTACGATGAGAGGCTTCAAATAATGAACATGGTCACTTTTCTCGAACTCATTATTTTCTTTTAGGAATGGTTCCAGAATATTATGGGTTTTTTTTCCATTTAAAAGGCCTACAGTCGGCTTAAAGGTTCGAGGACATAATATTTATATTATACAAGATTACGATTTGAAATGCATGGAAAAATAAAGTTTCACAATATCCGCATCCTGAAATGCTTAGCAACCAGAGTCGAGATTCTCAGTCCTGACGACCAAAAGCTTGGCACACTGTATCAAGTTTCGGGAACCAGCACCAAAAATTTCGGTTCCAGCTGCAGAGTTTTTTGCAATGCGAATATTACTAAAAACGTTATTATTAACTACATGGTGCGGATCACTGATTAGATAGTGCAGGCCTCCCCTCCCTCCTATCTCCTCCGTAACTTTCCTTCCTTTTTTGAATGTTTCTGAGGTAGCATACTGAGGACACGTCTCTTATTTTTCAAACTTTTTCCTAAAATACCCAAACAAATAATTCATTAGTGGGAAAAAGTTATTTTATATTAATACGATGTTTTGTTTTCACTCATCATTGCAAGCCAATTACGTACAAGAGAAATAACACTGAGAAAAAACTATGGCTTATAAACCTATTAGAGGTAAATATGGAACACCACTAATAGTAGTACCTCTACATATAATAATAGCACATATACCTTAGTTATGGTCTCTGTACCTTAATTAGGTACAGAGACCTTAGTATGGTTCACAGACCGAGAATCATTAGTTTATTTACGACTATTATAGGTGTTCCATATTTACCATAGGTTTATAAACCATAGCTTTTTCTCAGTGAAGGGAACAGGGCCGGATTTATCTACTTGCCGCCCGTGGGCCGCCTGCATTTTGCCGCCTCCTTCTCATTCGTTTTGAAACATCAATAAAAACCATCAAATGAACGTGCCAGCGGGGGAGGGGTGCATAAGACGCGTTGACTTGTGTTTAACACATTTTTTGGGAAAGCCCTGTCAACACTACTGGCAAAAGTTCACGGAACTTTGCGCGAAAGTTAAGTCTCGTAAACCTATCTCTGTGTGGACAAGGCCTTCCATTCATAAGAAATGAACGAAAAAATTATGGAAGAACAAACATAAATGTGGATCAATGATTTTAACTTCCGCCGCCGCGCCGCGCAGACCGCGCCTTGTTCGCGCAATGCGTGAAGTTTTCCGGCAGTCTTGTAGGCGCTATGAGTTTCACGCGACCGCTGCTGAACGCACTGAGTTTGACGCAATGCGTGAAGTATTTACGTAGTCTTGTAGGCGCTATGCGTTTCACGCTGATCGCACTGTGTTTGCCGCAATGCGTGAAGTATTTGTGAAGTCATGTAGGGGCTAAAATGTGTTACATGCCGATCGCCGCGCCGAGGGCTTCTTCTTTTCATCTCAAGTCCTTCATTGTTTCTCTATAAGTCGCGCCGTTCCAGGCCAAATTGTGTGTTTGATTCCTCTCTTAACTCAACTAATTAAAGGTGCTGTCTCTTGTAACACTGAAAGACGACAAAAGTAGAAATTACTATACTCTCAGAAAATTAGAGATTTTGTCGCCTTTTCTAGTTTGTAATTTTTTCTTCTAAATTCGAATTTTCTATACCTACATTTTTAAAAAAAATAAAATTTGCCGCCCCATATAGATTTGCCGCCATGGGCCGCGGCCCACGTGGCCACCCCCTTAATCCAGCCCTGTAAGGGAACTTTAAGTCTCGTCAAAAAGTAAATTAACGGGGAAAAAGTTACACAGTGGTTTTGGTAATATGAAAAGTAAAGTTTCAGAGAGATACGGGAAAACGTAGATTCGGGAGTATCTCTGGTAATGACTCACACTGGAAAAAAAAGTCTGCTACGGTCAAGCCGTCTCGGAATCTTGAGAAAAAATCAGCTTGATTCAAGAATTTTTATCTTAAAACAAGCAATTTATTGCTAAATTCAAGATTCGAGATTCTTAATTGCAGCTACCTTATAGCTTGAATCACCTGCTAACTTGATTTAAGCAGCACTATACTCGATTCAAGATTCCTGGTTTCAAGCATGACACGAATCTCGGAAATAGCTGAAAAAATTAGACTTAAATTAAGTTTGCAGCCAACTTCTTGAATAAAGTTTCCATTGGATTGTAACCACTCCGTCTTCATTTTCGACACGGGCATTAAGTTATACATTCCTACATTCTCAAGTCATTTTAGGAGATCTCCTAAAGCCGCGCATTTTAACAGTGCTGCAAACCGAGAACAAAACTCGCGGCAACGCACGACGACTTCAACATGATCCATGTCGAAGAATCAGTAACGTTTTATCCCTACGTTACGGAATTTTATGAAAAATGAATAAAACTTTCAGTATTTAGTATTGGATCTGAGCGTTAAACGAAAAATAATTAAGATTCCGCCGGGTAGCTATAATTTCAAGCAGCACGGCCATGCTTCTTTCAAGCTATACGTTTTCTTGGCGGCAAATTTAAGATTTTTTCCAGCTTGCTTCAAGCTGATTTTGATTTGTTTCAAGCTACTTTTTTTTCCAGTGCAGAGTGCGAGCATACAGTTATAATAATTGGTTTTTAATGTTAATAATGGTTACCTGTAATAAGGCTCCAAGTCCCTCCGGCCAAAACGATTCTCCTTTGTACGGATCGAGGGGATACGAAACCTCCGGAGCTCTGTCACCATGCCTATGAATCTGGATGCAGCAAATTAAAAGACATTCAACTAAAAGGAGCCAAATTGTTCCAGAAAAATCTGAATATTATCTGACAAATATAAGATTTATCTATTCTTATTCCAAAAAACTAAATATGCAAGAACTTTGTATTTCTCACCATTGTGCATATAAAATGTCACAATAAGAGTACTCCAAAGAATTAAGAGAGAGAAAAATGTAGAAACTTGAAGTTCTATGCGTTTATTGCAGAGTTGTCAGAAGTATAAAAGGAATATAGAGAATTGACTCTCTGTTAATATCTTGGCATTCGTATTACATAGGAATACAATTTTAATGGCGCTCGAGAACAGATTTTGCCTATCTTGCCGCTTGAAGGCAAACATAAATAGCTCCTGGTAAGTACAGCTAATGATCAAGAAAAATATGATTATCGACAGAAATTTAATGATCTCATGGAGGAGTAGGTAAGACCTCAGACCTTGTTTTTCAATTACAACTTCATAAGGTACTGGTACTGTTACACCCTAACTGTCCCTTAAAATGACGTATAAGTGCGCCCTGTCGAGAGGATGAGGAGAGGGGAAGCGGTCAGTCATAGAAGCTTCAAGAAAAATAATTTGACAGAGAGGGATTCTGCGTAACGCATTTCAGTAGGAGGGGTGAGTGTTGTTGAGTTCAAATTTATCCCTTAAAAGCCCATAAAATTTAAACTTAAAAGAGATAAATAAAAAGTAAACCCTGCACATATTTCTCTTTTATTTTGTGAGCCTCATTCTTTCGAAAATTTGGCAAGAAAGTCAACCTGTCATGAACATCGAGGGGGGTTCTACAGGAATCATCCTGGAATCGGGGAGTCCTTGTGGAACATTTTGGTACTTTTTCTGTGCATTCTCAAGAAATTCAGTAAGAAATTAACTGGTAGCAGAATCGCGATCTTGCAGGCAAATACTGCTCTAAGAATCAACGCGCACGGGATTGCATACTTTTTAGGGTTTATTAAAAAACAGGCGTGGTATGAAGGGAAAAATTCCGGACCTTCTTGCGGAATCCCGCACTTTTTCCGTTCTTCCGGACCGACCTTTTAAAAATCAGTACTATTTCCAGACTAATAGACACCCTGAATAAGTTTTAAAAATAGACTTTCGACTTTCGCGAAAGTTACAGAAAATAGAGGAGCAAAGAAAGGAGGAGAAAGATACCGCCACGACTGAAAGCAAAAGAAACTCATTAGAATCATTGCTCAGAATCATACTTGCTATACTGACGAAACGTAATGTTGGTTCAGCAGAAGAGCCGCTTGTTAACATATGTATAGAATCCAACACAAGCAGTGACGACAGAGATCACCAGGATTATTACTAGAGACACGCTCCATCTTTTCGGACTATTGCACCCCATGGTGATGACCTTATTGCATCTATTTCCTGTATTTCTTTTTTCCATCTTATTTCTTTTTCTCTTCACGTGTATGTTGGCATACAGTTCAATATTGGTTCGTTTTTCACAACAGCACGTCCGATATAAGTTTAGAAATCAAAGTTTACAGATGATGTTTTCATGTATTATTTCAAGCTTTTTTTTTTTTTTTGAACAGGAGGAAAAATTTTAATTAATTATTGCACAAAATGGTGTCCATACTATTTTATTACAGCAAAATTAATCCCAACTAGACTATTTTTTAAGAAATAGCACGCTGTAGCAGCGAGGTGGAATATTTGTATCAGAAGACAAGAATTTTGAAGTAACTGTTTTTATACCTGACTGTTTTCTGTTGAAGTTCTTTTTTGATAAGAGGAGACGACTATCTCATTTTTTCGCAAATGTGATGCGATGACGGTCTCAATTAGGATGCGATGCTTTCTACAGTGAGTAAAAAACCTCCTGTCGCGTACATGCCTGAGCACTGATTACTAAAGTTCACATCGATAAGGGGGGGCAAATTCTCTATGATATTAATGGGAAAAAACAATGGGCTCACGGTAACTTTCTAAAATAATCTTGAGGTTGTTTGGCGCAATCTTAAGACTTGTTCAGTTTAAAAGCACGTACCTACGTCAGAAGTGGATTTTAGAAATATTGATAAAAAGCGCTCGAATTCACGTTTATGTAATTGCCCAATTATTGTGAGCTGGTAGTTGAAATTATTTTTTTTGTGATAGGATGAAGTACACTCAAGCTTAAGAATTAAGACAAGTGGGTGGAACTGTAATAGATTCATGACACTCAAGATTATTTTCGCGGATTTATAAGTTTTGACTGATAATGGATTTTTAGTAAGCTCGTAAGTGATCCAATAATTTCTTTTGGGTCACGCATATCTTACGTTCGCGTCGTCAAGAAAAAATTTAAAACGCATGCTTGATAATTAGTTACTTATAGTTACTTCAGACACTGATTATTTGGGCTTCATTTTGCAATCAGGAACTACAATTTATGGCGCATTCGTAAAAACACCTGTCTGCGTAGGGAATCTAATGGCATGTAGGTATGTTGTTTCTAAAATGAGCCAGAAGTTGTAGTTCCCAGCCGCAAAATTTAGTCCACTTTGTACAGCATTTGAAAACAGATAAAAATAAATAAAGGAATCGACTAAAAGTAAGTAATTAATGATATTTTAGTGCTAATTTATAAGTGCAACTAACACTATAATTAATCAGTTATTTAATTCCTCTCTTAAATACCTAGCTAATATTACCATATACATTCGACTCCATTCTATCATTTTACTGATCTTATTTTATTCATTTGAAGGCGATCATGATATACGTAAGGATGGTTTTCGGATTGTTCGATCCTTCTCTCCCTCGACTGGTATCATCACAAACGCAAAATGACAGCTTTTTACCTAGCGGGAGGAGGTGACTACAACGTCATGCCAGTTTGCCTTCAATTTTTAGAATAGGCAACACAACCTCCTACATGGTTGAATAGTGGTATCATCTCCCGCTCCCGCGTAGGAGTTCGGCGACTTCTGGCAACAACTCTTTTGCAGACACGATAACTTCCGTAAGAAACGCGTCAACCTATTCGATTTTCTCATGGTATACCATTAAGTCTTATGAAGGTTGAGTTCGAATTTGGGCTGAAGCGGGTTAATCGTTCATCAGTAATACGTTTGGTGTATGAAAACTTCACTAACGCTGTTTCCACTGAACTGTTTTTTTTTTTTTTTTTTTTTTTTTTTTTTTTTTTTTTTTTTTTCCATCCGAGAGGGAGATGAAAAAACAAAGGAAAAGAAGAGGAAGGAAAGAAAAAAAACAGCAAAGAGGCAAAGAAAGAAGGAAGAAGGAGAAATAAACTAGAAAAGGAAGGAGAGGAAAAGAGAAAGGAAGAGGAGGATGATGAAGGAAAGAGAAAACCATCATTCTCTTTAGAATCATCAGCTATAGAGTTGTCGTTTTTGGAGGCGTTTGTCCAGGAGATAGCGATGTCATATAATGAAGTTAAAAAATGATTTACTTTTGCACAAACATCATTTATTCAAAAGCTTCAAAAATTATAAAAACAATAAAAAACATCTCTTGTTAAATAAACATTTAGGTATTGAGGAGAAAAAGACAAAAAAGTATGGGTGCATCAACAAAAACTGTATGTACAACTACTTACATTTAAAGTAACGTCTTTGGTATACTCTAAAGATACTTTACAATAATCATTATTGTAACTAACAGGCTACAACACTAAGATGATTAGAATATTCTTTGCAAAAATATTTGCTTACAAAACAAGGAAACTGACGATGAGGTCTAAGTCTAATAAGGAAAATAACGGCGATTTCAAAATGTTTGGCTCTTAAAATAATGGGAGGAAAAAAAGATTCAGGAACCAATACAGTTTTCTCATCTGCTGAAAGCTTGAAAGTGTTTTAGTTTGTACATCGCAAACCTTTCATTGGACTGAATGACCCAGCATATCGACTGTGAAAGAGCGCAATCACGTATCTCGGTTTGCAACGTTGCAGACTTCCTGCCATACTTGATTTTTTAAATGGAAAACTACTCGACGGGAATTCTTCAAACTGCGGTGATTTTTCTTCTCTTTAGGCGAAGAAAATTCTTCGAAAATTTCAAGGGATGATGTCGATTTGTTCTCCTTTAAAAAAATAAAATAGGAGCGAAGACTTTCAGACACCGCAAATGAGATGCGTTATTGCGAAATTTTACATTCGATATGTTGTCTACCCTGAGAAATACGTTCTCCTGTGAAACCGTAATTGTTGAAATATGAAAATTTCATATCAGTGCCGAGAGCAAAAAAACTTAATCCCCATATAAATAATAAAAATTCCTATCAGGCAGTTCAAATTACCTGAAAGCCAAATAATTACAAAGGACTAGCAAGCAGTAAAAGTTTGGGGGAAAATTAGGAGCTGACATGGACAGAAATAAAAATGCCAATTTTAAGTGAAATATGCTCTTAAAATTACTTAAAGTAGCCTTAAATCTAAACTTCTCTCTCAGAAAATTATACGGTAATTGGTAACAAGCAAAGCCAGCCAGGACTAATTTAGAGAAAAGACAACTTCTGCTGAAAAATTCATCATAGGGAGCGTTCATAAATTACGTAACGACCTTTTTTGGCATTTTTTACCTTTCCTCCCCAGCGTTCTTGTGACATAACACCCCCCCCTCCCCCATAACCCCAAGAACGTTACGTAATTTATGAAAGATCCCATATGTGATTAATGCACAGAGATGACATGCCACATGCTATAAATTATGAAAGTGCTTTCAAACATTATATGATTGTTATGCTAATTTGTAGTTCCTCTTGAAGAACTCTAAATAGTTGCGTTTTTGTGAGTCCTATAGCATTGACAGATGAATAAATCCATAGTGAACAAAAATGGGTATATTCCGGTAGTAATTCTGGGAGTAATTGTGGTACTAATTTTTCAAAGTGCCTTCAAATTAAATCATCACACTGTTATCTATGGATAATTTTTTTTTTTAAATTAAGGTCCATAATGAAAAATACAGAGAGAAACTAATAGCTGTACTTCGATAGGTAACATCAAATCAATCTCATGGAACTTAGAGTGCTGACTGCCTTCAAAAGATACGGCTGCAATCAGCCTTACACGTGAATGAAGTTGCAGCAGGGGCATTTGAAGGAAATTTGTGAACAGAAAAATATATGTCACTGCTGAGTGATTTTACTCCAAGCTTGTCATTTGCTTTCAATTTTTTCTCAGACCAAAAAAGAATAAAAAAATTTAGAGGCACCCTCAGAGTACTTTTAAGTAGAATTTTTTCATTTCATTTTGTTACTAGTTACGATATAAATATTTATATTTCCTGATTTAAGCTCATTCAATGGAAATCGCATCTTCTACACTAAATTATAAAAACTGACTGGCATATTAAATTCCATGGATGAGAAACTTGTTTTATGAAATTTGTCTTAACATAAACCTACGACTAGAACAAGTAAATTGTTACAAGAGAAAACATTACGACAACATTACATTCTAACTCGGTATTTAAACAATGACAGGTCTGTACTGATCAAAATTAGAATGTTATGAGCTCCAGTTACACGGAGCTGCACTACTGTAGAGAAAATTTACTGACTATAGTATACCCTTTACTAACATAAAGAATTTATACGTGGTTCAATACAGAAGGAACAAGCTAACAACTAGTGAAACAGTTTGAAAAGGGAATGGTGTACATTGGAGCTGGTTGAAGAATTCTGGTTAAAGAGTTGCATATCTGACAGATTTGCTATTCTAGTTCTAAAATCTATGTTTTTTCAATACATTTTGAACTATAGCTACCTTTTTTTCCAATATTGTGAGGACATCAAACCTGTGATCTCAATTTTGAAAAAGGAGCATCTCTCCATAAACATTTTGTGAGCCTCTGAGACTGATAAATTCAGAAATCAACCCACTCTAACAATACAAAATTATTTTTGGTGCTCTTGGCATTCTTCCGAGACATCATGAAAAACCTTTGTAAGTTTGATTATTCTAAAAATGTGGTGCAAACTCATATTGCTTTTGCACAGGCATGATGGATTCGGATATTAACATTTAAAAAGGCAAAGAACCTGCATGAGACGAATTTTCGTCTAAATTTCTCAAAAAGATGAAAGATACAGTAGGTTTTTATGATGCATGTTGCTGTTTTACAGAAATATTATAAAGATATGGGGTTCTAATTGATTCTCTAAATTTAGAACATTAACTAAATGGGTGAAATTGAAATCAAACCAAATACAAACGAGACTTGGAGGAGATGAGTTTTTGATCAGGAACACCACCTAAAGAAGGCTGCTTATAAGCCTAAAGGTTCAGTCGAATGAGTAACATAATCTGGAAAAAAAACAACAAATACAAAATAATTAAAAACTGAACTATTATGATTGAAAAAGGTTTTAAGTTTAAGTCAAGCTGCTGATGAGTCAATCAGGCCCTACGCATCATTTTTGAGGACATTTTATATTTTTAGAGAAGAACGACGTCTTTTCCCCCTCCCTTGAAAAGTTTTTATTTGTTTCTGCAAGCATGAAGCAAGTTTACGGGAAAAAATTTCTGAAAACAATTTAGAAATTCTCATGAAAAATTGAACAATTCCAACGCTGCATGTAAAACGTAACTCATTGACACTGTTGCATTTAGAGAGAAAAAACTAAGGTGTTTCTCAGATAAAGCTTAACGACTGTTATCAATTTTGAACTCCAGTCCCAATAATTTTGAAATTCAGTAATGCACCTACAAAATACCCTTAATTAAGGAATATTACGAAATATTTAGACAGATTGGGAGTCTTACAAATGTTTCAGATACTGAAATACCATTAAACTTAACTTATTATTAAAGGGTTTTTGTCATGAAAATACTCATATTTGTCATTTTCATTTGGTGTTTGTGTCTACGCTCTAATTTTTTGATAAAAAGTTGGGGTGTCACCAAAAGTGCTGAGGTATATCTTCAAATAAAAAAAACGCTTTTAGACACATGAAGATGACTTACTTGGTAAATAAGAGTTCTTAAATATAAAAATAGTTGTCAAAATCAGCCAGAACATTGTCACCGTCTTGAACAGATATGCTTTGACGAGATGAGCACGGTAAAGATGCAAGATCAGCAGCCCACACAATCTGTAAAAAATCGCAAAATTAATAATCTGTTTAATAAAAATTATAAAATAGAGGCCTTAAGAGGACGGGAATAATCTTTGAAGTTAAGAGAATTCTGTTGGAGGAAGTTTCAACACTTTCTTTTTACGGACAAGCAATACTCAGAAATCTTCTACTCAAAGGAGGCAGCTCACTTCAATGAGTGTATTAAAAGGCTTGGTGAAAAAATTCGACACATTTGAAACTGTAGGTTCGCAATTACTGACGCTAAAAATATAGGATACTTTGAGGAGTATTAATAGAGAGACTATGGAAGTACCTTTGGTGATCTTGGTCTGAAGTCAAGATTCCTGCGTATGAGGAAATGAAATTCATGGGGTGGACTCCAGCACATTTGAACCATCAACGGCCTGTCATCGGGATGAAGTTTCCTCTGATATTCTTGGTTTTTACAAACCTGAAACAAAGATATATATTTAGTTATGCGAATTGGACAAATTAACCATTGTCGAGCATTGGCGAAAAATATGAGCAAAAATATTTCAGCGAACATGGGAATACCGCCGCGCCGTTGCAAAGCAAACTCGTCTGACAAAGATCAAAACACGAAAGCATTTTTTATACATATAAGTTCATTGAGTCATGCCAGAAGTCATAAAAAGGAGCTGGAAATATTTTAAAAGACGCTAGTAAGATTAATCATAAGTTTGAAGTCGGAATGTTTCCACGGCGCCTTCAACTTCTCCTGATACAACAATACTTGACTGTGCATTGCGTTTTGCATCACTATGAACCGGAGGCACTTTATCGTGGGAGCTATTTGGACACATCTTGCTCGAGATCAGTCTAATGGACTTAACTATTAAGTTGACCATAAAGCATCGAAGTGAATTGAAAATAAATAAAAACTAAATGAAAACGCGCTCTATTGGTAATCAGGATGACGTGAGCTGGTGTTTTTTTTTTTTTTTTTTTTTTTTTTTTTTTTTTTTTTTTTAAATTGTGTTGGGTTTTGCGAGAGAGTCCCAAGTCTTCAATTTCCAAAAATCCAATGTACGTCTCAGTAGGCGGGTATTTCGATTCACCTGAACTTTTTATAGAGATCAAGTTCTAACAATTTTTCCCCCTATGATCAACATGTCTGCGAAAAAAATGATCCCTGACTTCCGGGCATGATAAAATTAAAAATCAAGATTTAGACTTACCTTTAATTTTTCGGTCCTGATTTTTTCACTTGTCAACTAATCAGGATCACAAAATAAAAAGTAAGTCTAAATATTGATACTTGAATCAACCTGATAAAGTATAATAAAATCATTCAAAATAAAACTAATTAATTGATTTATGAAATGAATCACCGCATACCTCGTAAAGAGAAAATTGCTCGACTTGTTCTTTGCTACCATAACACGACAGGAGGATCTGAATCAGTTCATCTACGGTTGTCCTCTCGGAAATGAGCAAACTTTTGTACTGAGACTGAAAAATAAGAAACAAAAAACAAAATAAATACCATTGAACAGGACTTCGTTTTGTGTTTTTCATGAGTTTTGGACTCTGGAGACATTTCAAACGGGATTAATTTTATTAGGTTAAATAATGTTCCGAAATTCAATTTTTACTTAAAATATCGTCTGCCATACTCTTCGTGCAAGTTTAGTGGTATTGAGCGACAGTGTAGGGTCGTGAAGTCACGAATTTTGAAGTTCAAGATGAGAACGCTTGTTGAAATCTTGGAACACCAAAAACGAATCCCGGAGAAAAGCCTCTCTCATTAATTTACAGGGCATGAACGATTGGATCGATTCATCCTGAAATCATCTTAAGACCCAACATGTTCATTTTCGCGGGAATGGAGAATTTGCAGGTGTCTGAATCTGAAATTAGGTATCCTTCATGTTCAAAATGAAACTACTAAAAAAACTGAGCACGAGGATATCGTTGGTTTCTATATTGGAGAATTATTGGAGGAAATGTGACAAAATAACCTAATCTGCTAAAATACATGTGTTTAAATGGAAAATGTTGCCAGTTGATGACACAAGGCACTTAAAGATGTACTTTTTTCGAATTTCATCCCATCCATCGCACAATGGACCTATTGGGTCCTAGCATCGAATGATTTAACTATCAGAGTATCTACACGATCTGACTTATTATTGGCAATTTGTATTTGTTCTGCTGATAGGGACCTACCCCTTGCATGATAGCGCTATCGAAAACTTTGACTAGTCCACCTCTTCTGGTCTGGAGGGCAAACCTGGACTCGCCGCGAGGGTGACATGACTCAAGCACAGCAGGTCTGGCTTCATCGTCCAACACAAGAACTGTCCTTAAACCTAGAAAAGTACAAAATAAGCACAAATTAATAATTTGGATAGGAGTTAAGATTAGAGGCAAAGAAACGAGACTCATTGAATTACAGATAACGATGCTCTCATCGTATTGGAAAAAGCAAGTACTTTCAATTTGCCGTCAAGAAGTTTTCCCCTTGAGTCAAGAATAGGATCCCTTGAATCATGCAGGTTTCTGCTTTACACAAAAACGTATTTATTCTAAAAGGAACTATGTCGCACGCAAAACCTACGCACATAGTTCCTTTTAGCATAAATACGCCCAAAAGTGACTTCCTTAAGCGCTATTTGCCTTGATCCGAGAAAATTTTCCTCTCAGCTGAAAAATTTTTCTAACAAGTCACTTTTTTTTCGCAATCGAGGTAAGGCCCCTCGAGAATACGGAAATAGAGAATTGGTATTTTGTGCGTAGGGCGTCGATATTGGGCATAACATAGTATCTGCTTGGGTAGGTATCATTTTTATTTATTTTTATTTTTATTTTTATTTTTTCTTAATTTGGCTAATTTGACGTATTTATGCTAAAAGGAACTACGTGCACAGGGTTTAAGTATGACATAGTTCCTTTTAGCATAAATACGTCCGATTAAAAAATTGCCGCGATCAAATTTCATGACCAGGCAACTCATGAATTGCAAAGTTACACATCTTGAGATCCATGACTGAGAAATTGCTCAAGACATCGCTCCTGTGACATAAGGGCGTAACTCAATTTCCGCATTGCTTCAGAGAGCATGGATTTATACGTATAATAAGGCTCACATGGAAATTCACATGCGTCCTTACGTTTGAGGGGCCACGAAAATATCTCTTTTTCACAATTCAGCTCACATTTGTTGCAAACATTATACCCTCTTCGTTTAATACGACGCGCTGGCAAACTCAAGATTTCTTTTGCTCGTGCTGACAGCTCGAGGAGTCAAAGTTTGGAAGTATTTCTGCCAAACGGAACTAAGTGCATTATGACGTGAGCCCTGTTATGCATAAATTCTTATGGGTCTCAGGGCTCATGTCTAAATGCAAATAGTTCCGTTTAGCAGAAATACGTTCATTTAAGTCTAGGTCCTCGGAGAATCAACGGTCGGCTCCCGGCCATTAAACGATTCGTAAAAACGGATCCCGAAGTTGTTGAACTCCTACGAGAAAATTTCAGAGCCGGCTCGAGCTGAGGCTGAGCTCTGCGTAAAAACGGAAGAAAGTGCCGAAAACGATATAAAAGAGACAGAAAACCGCTCGCCAGAAGCGTAATGGCCAATTCGTGATGCCGGGATTTCGTGACTGGAATGCACCTAGCTCAATTTTATTCTCTTTCATTTTTAATTAGTCTTTTAATTTTCATCTTCATTTTTCGAATCCGCGCGTAGATGTCCCGTTAAAAAAACTAAGGAACGCACTTTATCATTTCATCGTTTCCCGGACAAAAGAGCGTAACTCCATTCCAAGGTTGCAAAATTGACTCGAACAATTTCATTTTTGACAGGAATGTGTCCGTGCAATTTTCGCTTAAATTATTCTAATCATTGCATGAGATCGGAGGCAAAATCGGGAAAATTTTCAGTTAGAGATGCCCAAGATTCTCCTGGTAAAAATGCAGTTTAGGCGAGGAAATTTGGCAACATTTAAATTTAGTTACGTTCTTTCGTAAGGGAAATGAAGATTTCTTCCTAGATGCCTGAACGGAATAATGATATGAATTTTTCTCTAACTCCTATGCTGTGTTTTATGAAGACCTCCTCATACTAACTTCCGATTACTCCCAGAAAAATACAAATCTTTAGCTATGTGAACACGTAAACGGACCGCGTTTGGCAAAAAGGAACCAAGCGACCTCAGCTATTGCCAAATTCAACTGGCAATTTACTTTTTTACGAGAAAACGCTTGGACGGATTCCTTTGGAAATGCTGAAGAACTTACTTCAAACTATGCAGAAAATTCACTGAAATTTTCACAAAAATCTGCACACCCATTTTCATGTAAAACATTCAATTGCCCGATTTAATTTGGCAATTAATAGCTGATGAGTCTTGGTTCCTTTCTGCTTAACGCGGTCCAAATGAAATCATTATTCAGAATCGAACACGATACGAAACTCAATTCGAAATAGTCTCGAGAATCAAGGAAAATGATGTTCAGGAATAGAATTAGACATGGAATGAAATCAGCATACTATTTCAAACGGCGTGGCGGGAGTTGATCACGTTTTAATTTGTAGGTATTTAATTTTGATAGCCGGAGGTATACCTTTCAATCTAATTAATCATGCGTTTTAAGAGAAAGTGTTAATTTGGGTTTCACCTATACTGCATATTAAGGAAACATGTTCTTGATGGACTTCACTTAGTTCCTTCGCGTTGATTAATAAGGAAATATTAAGCAGCAAAGATTGGTTGGGTGTTTTTGCCGAGTTTTATTCTTCATCTATCAATACATCTATGTTTGACTTCACGCAAAGTCGCTACTGCGTAATTTCAGTGGCGATTCTTGAACGCTGGCAACACTGTTTTTTCTCCATTTAAATGTATGTAAAACAATCGATTCTTGGTGAAGCAGCTTGCCTCGCTTAAAATCGATATTATCAATGGATTTAAATGGGAGAAAGGCGCTGTTGCCAACTTGCAAAATCGCCACTTCGTAATTTCTCCGGAGACTTTAACGCCAGGCTAGGAAAGTTAACGAAATTGATCCGATATTATATTTTTGACGCGTGTATGTGAAAAAACTCATGGCATTAAAGGGATCCATCTATATAAGGTCACTCACCTAGTGAGCAATCTTACACACTGATAAAAATTAGTTAGGTAGCTCGGAAACTCCAGCTATTCGGTCGCGTTAATTATCTGCTCGTTGCACTACTCAGGGTTTGTCGAAACAATTTGGCTCTGTCAACTCAGCTCATTGGAAAAGATTGGTGGAGACACGCAAAGAGGGATCTAACTGGCTTAAATGCACCTAACTTTCTCTATTAATTGGATGAGTTTACCAAGGATCAGCGTAACTAAAGCACAAACGTTGCTTATATTCATCTCATGCTTTAATTTTTTTACAGTAAACTGAGCAACATTCTAGACTAAAATTTTGTGACAATATTTTCCATAGGCCATGAAAAATTCGAGAAAATTTCTGAGGCGTCACTTTATTAAGTTTTTTGGGAAGAACTAAACATGAAAGAAAAGGACGCGACGTTCAATGCAGATAGGCACGGGTTCAATTCATCAAGTTGATTTTTCCCGGCAGACCTTGCTCGGTCCGATCAATTTTGCAGTATTTCAGAAGAAGATAACTTCCAAACATTTTTCTCTCGATTTTAATTTGGCTCCTTTCTTCTAAACGCAGTCCACTTTTTGCACCGTCAAAAAGTCAATTGATAGCATTGAAAATTAAACGCAAAGCTCATTTTTCGGTTTATCGGATACTTTGACTCTTTTCGAATAGGCATGTTGAACAAACATCGCAAGAACCTCTTTTGATCGGTATGTTTAAAGCGTTTAGGAGTTACGATGACGCTGGCGCTCCCATCCTGCTTTGTAAGACACCTACTAATATCGTGATCAAACACGCAGTTCCTCAGGCAAAACCTACTGTTTGATCCTTGTATTACCCGCTTTTTCGTCGCGCAATGGGCAAACTTGCTAGAGTTAACATTTTTAATTATTTAAAGGAAAAGATAATCATCCTGGAGGAGAGCTAAAGTGACTACTTCTTCAACTGAACTTGGATTCTTTCGCCAAATAACACTGTATATTGTGACGAACACAAAATATGGACATCATGCATTCTCGATCAAGCGCGATGAGTTCTTGTTGAGCCAGTAAGAATGCGTTGCCCACAGAGCGCCAAAATGGCTTGGACCGTCCCCTTAAAAGCGATCATCGCCTCTTAATCAGTGGCAGGGCGTGCTATGCGATATATCGATTAATCTGTCTTTTAAACACATGGAAAAGGATCGATACACAGGCTGTCCGCAACGAACACCTTAATATTCGATTCTTCACCTCAGCTTCAAATGGGGAAAAATCGATAGTATAATCGATCACTCACGCCTCCTAATTGCCGGGGACTGAGAGAATTCGTTGACGCGTTCACGCTTCGATATATAAATCATAATTTATAGTAATTATGGTTGGAAGTCGGGATTCATAGTTGTGCCTCGCGGGAATACTGCACGAGCCTACCGGATCTACCCTGCGAGTGCAGGGAAAATAGCAGACATGTTTCGTTCCTCAACGATGTTTAGCATGATTTTTCTTGTTTATGGATGAAAATAATTGAATTGAATTATTCACGCATGAGCACTAAGAGCATGCACCCATAATAAATCTACAGTTTTTCCGCATCAACGTAATATCATCCCCCTCTAGCCAAATTATCGCAAGGGCCATGCAGCGTTTAAAAATTTCCGACGCAATTTCATTTTTTTACAGAGAAATTATTGGTTGAATCTGTTTGAAAATGTCACTGAATTTTATCGGCAGCACAAGAAAAATTCAGTGAAATTTTAGGACAGCTTCCTCGAACGATTTTACTGTAAAAAAATAAAATGACGGCGGAAATTTTGAAGCGTCGCATGGCGCTTATGATACTTTGGCCGGAAGGTGATGCTATTGCGATTTGATTCCGTTTTCGTATTCTTCTTCGCTTATTATTTTCCTTTCATACAATACAGTGGAGTAATGACTGCTCGACTGGCGATGACACTTACCAACTTTTCGAACGGTGACTTCCATGGTGAGAAAAAACAGATTGGGGTCCCGGTGCCGCATCCTGTATTTGTTGAGGAGCATCTTGATGATGTCCCTGCATGTCGTTTGGTAGGTGATGCTCAGCGTTTTGTACTCGATATCCGGCCTCAGACACCGTGCGTAGACTTTGATTATCGTCTGAAACAACACAAGATGCTTCGATTAAAACGATGACACTCGCTGTAAAATATTTTTTGAAGACATGTTAGCAACCGTCAACTACGAAGATTATCGCAAAAATTATGGGGGCAAGTATAATCGCCTGCAACTCGTCATTTCGTCGCTCCTCTGACGTAAGGGCGTATCTCGATTTCCACGTGAGCCCTAGAAAGCATAGAGTTACACGGAAAACAGGGCTCACGTTCAAATTGAGATACGCCCTTACGTCAGAAGAGCGACGATTTCTCAGACAAAGGAACGTCACTCCATTCCAAGGTTGCAAAATTGCCTCGAAGAATTCAATTTTTTACAAGATTATACCAATACAACTTTCGCCGAAAATTTGCCTGATTTTTGCACGAGATCAGAAGGAAAATCAGTGAAATTTTCAGTCAGAGATGCCCGAGATTCACCTGATAAAAATGCAATTTTTGAGGAGAAATTTAGCAACATTGAAATTTAGTTACGTTCTTTCGCGAGGGCAACGACGGAACTGTGAGAATCTTTGCTGCGGTGTAAGAGCGGCTTTCATCGAACCCGCGTATGGATTATCGACCATAGGAGTTTGTGGTTATACCGTAGGGACAGTGGAATGGAGAAGAAGGGGGGGGGGCAAGAGGACCCCTACAGCTAATCCAGAATAAAAACAAAAGGCCGCCGGTGGGAATTACAAATTAAAGTATACGATTTCTCAATTTCACGGGCGACCGAGCCTCAGGATCAACTTCGGGATTTCGAACTAATATTCCGGGGGGATTTTTAATGCGACCACTCATGGGGCGATTTCTCACTTGTGGTTTGGGCGGTGTTGCTACTTGCTCTGGGCTTCCTACGATATTTCATATAATTTTGAATGGAAAAATAGAGCTTTCATGCGACGAACTGGCAACCAAGGGTCAAAAGGTAAGGGCAAGACCACAGTGAACCCACTGACCGCGGGGATTGGTCAGGACTGGCTGTCATGAGACGTTAAAAATAGGGAGCAAAGGCTTTTTCACACAGTCAAATTGGAATTTGGAGATTTGGCAACGCTGATTTGAAGAAAAGGTTAACGGTGTTGTCATGCGCGTGAAAAATATGTTCAAAAATGCTAACCGCACGGTATAAATCACCATTACCGAAGGAGAAGATGTCGCCAAGCACATGACGGAAAGGTTACGGAATATTTTACATGTTATACATTGAACGAGTTTTCTGTGGAAAGCGAAGTATTTTAGGTGGTGTGCGTTATGTATGTTAATTTATTACACTGATTTAATGTCGAAAACGTTGGTCAGTCAGTCCGTTGACTATTAATAAGTCATAATTACAACGTTGACGTTGCACACACTAAACACTATTGGATATAAATAAGGAATTAAGATCAAATATTTCAACATTTTAGTGTCATAGGTTTAACGAGACTTGGTATAATTTGCATTAATTAGACTCATTTCATGATGACATTAAAAAATATGCGAAGCCCTATTTGAGGCGCCTAGAAACAAAACCGGTAATCTCCAATGCCCTGTCTAGAAATTGTGCATTTATATTGATTTTCTGCAAGGAGCAACTATAACTTCTAGCTGTTTTGAACATGTTTACAATTTTCTCGCTTGAAAACAGAACACGGGAACAGGAACATGGAAGCTTTTTCGTTCTTTCAATGTTAAAATTATAATGGTCGCCCAGTTTTTGCGCAGCGCAATGAAGGTTGCCGGTTTTGGTCCTAGACGCCTCACTGACCAATCACCGTTCATAAAATACAATTCTAAAGTTCAACGCAGACGGTGCAAAATCCCACTCTGTAAAACTTCACAGATTTACTCTCGAATGTGAATGGCAATGCTGGCAACAATGACAGGTGACCCAAAATCACGAGATTCTGGTCGTCAGAGCTAGTATATCAAACACCGCACTATATGATCCTTATTGTTCACGCAGACGTGGGGGCTAACCTCACAATTTCATTTTTTTTTCTCACCCTCAAGAAGAGGGAGTCCCTCTCCTTGGGCCGGCCATTCACTTGCCCACTCACACCCACAGGTGCATTTACTCTCGTAAGAATACCTATATGTGTCTACTCACAGTGGGCATCAATTGCTATGGTGATGGGTAAAAATTGAAATATTGAACATTACTTGTTAAAAATGTACAAATCGTCGTTTCTTAGACTAAAAGCCATGCCAATGTTGCTGAATTAGCTCATTCAATTTAACTACTTTCACAACGATTTGATTGTGCAGTTTTTACCCCTAGGGTTGCTGATTTTTTTTAGGGGTGTGCAGAAAATTCAGTGGAAGTCTCAATTAGAAATGCTGGACAATTTTCTGGTGAAAATTAGATTCGAATGCAAATTTCGTAACGTTAGAATGTATTTGCCGGGAAAACAATGAGATGTATCCTCTTTTCAAGAAAATAAACAAGCTTTAAATGTTCCTGCCTCCACGAAAATTTTGCTCATAAAAATTAATACTGCAGCTTCTGTGACATAAGAACGCTCACTTATTTTCTTCCGATAATCCGGATGCACTTATTCATTGCATTATTGTACATTATTTGCATGCTCCTAACAGATAACATGAAACTGGCTGCATGCAACCGATGGCAATATATTAATAATAATATAAATAAAAACAATGCGCATATAAATGGACTGTACTTCGCAAAAGGGAACCAACATTTCAATGAAGTTAGGATTGTGCAACTTACATTCTTTGCAATAAAATTACTGAAATCAGGCAAAAAATTAAATTTACAAAGATAATTTTCGTCTTGAATTTATAATTTATTGGGAGTAAAGATATTTGTTTGGATGTTCAGTTTATAATTGAAAGGTGAAACAAAGTTGCACAATCTTAGCGACATGAGAGCGTCCTTGGTTCCTTTTGGCATAATGCAATCCAAATGGTAACCGGCATGTATAAGAGATGTAGAATCCCTTCTAAATTTATTGGCATTTTTTCTATCAAAACTTCGTTCTGTTAATTTTTAAAAATAATTTTTGTATCACTGTGCGTTCCGTCGATTTTTGAGACTGCAACTCACTTACGGTCACAAAAAAAAAAGGTCTGCGACCCGGAAAAAAAGCGAGTTCATTGACGGACCGCAGCTCCGGTTTACTATTTCGTCCAACTTCTTTCCGACACGTTTTAGGGGCTGTCATCGTGAGAGGGCCGAATTTTGAAAGGAAACGGGAGAAAAATGGGTTGAGTTAGTGCCTTAAACTGTTCCCTCGGAAGCTGCACCCGAAAATACTTTATCAAAATGCGCCGATTGAATCATCTGATTAATAGTTGCATCTCGCATTCCTAACACCCTTTGATCCTCAAAAGGCTCTCATATATTTTCGGATGGATCTCCAGATACATTAGAATACACGCGTTTTGAAGCTCATTCCAGTTCGTGGGGAATCGTCGTCCAAAAGGAGGAAGCAATTGAAAAATGAGGAGTGCATCTGTCAAAATTATTGCGTGTTCATTGACAAACAGGTGAAAAAAGAGACGAAAATCATCGACGGCGAAAGAGAACCAAAAATTAATTTATTCTAAAAAAAAAAAAGACTTGACTATAAAGTGGGCAAGGAGTCCTAAAGTAAAAAAAAAAAAACTGGAAAAACTTATTTTTTACATGTGGAGAAGGCGTTAAAATTTCAAATGCCTGCTACTGTTGGAATGGAAAACTGTCTCCGTTTTTAATGAACTATACTTCCAAACGTTTTTTTTCCTCTCATCGAGTTACTCTCACTGTTGTGAGATTTTTTTAGTACTTTCCACTTGATTCGAACAATTGATATAAACGTTTTGACGATTTCGGCGATCTGAGAAGGTGTTTGCATGGACGCATTTATTTAAGTTTTTCTTCCTCTTTCGGATTTGTGTGAATGATTTTGAAATTGAATTGAGACGGAAGATTGTTGTAAACGACTCGCTTGTCATTGGGCCCTCTTGCATGCTTCCTCTTTTCTCTTTGAAATGATTTTTCCAGAGTCTGTTCTTTTATTTATTTGATTTAAACAGTTTTACGATGCTGCAAGGATATGAAAACGTGGTGCAACGCGCGACGCCCATTCATAATCATTGGAGGAGAGAAAAAGGCAGTAGCTGGAGAGATCACTTTCCTTGGTTTTTAATTTCGTTCCTCACTTACTTTTCTTTTCCTTCCTCCTCACTCCTCAGCGTCTTCCTTTTGTTTTGGCCCCTACTTTCCCTCCAACCATCTCTCTACTCTGCCACGCTCAGTAAAAACGCCGCACGAGCATTCGAATATTGCCAGATTTCCAATCAGAAAATATTGATTTCGGAGGAAAGTTATGAATATTTTTCCTTGAAATTTTCAGACTTTTTAGGTCAAATTACGAACGAAACCTTCTGAAAAATTGAAAGTCGGATCATCACTTATTTTCCTGAAAATTTTTGATTTGTCGAAGGAGATTTGGCAACGCTTGAAGGCTCATACGGTTTTCTTCCTCAGCACGATATTACCGTTTTAGAGTTACTCCTCAAGCCGTGGTGAAATCAGCAGTAAAGCGCTTTTTCAATGAAATAACCACGCATGTCTCTTTTGAGAGTCTCTGATTTCGCGGTGCCCGAAGTAAAAGCTAATACCTAAGTGAGGAATCTATTAAATTTAGATTCCAACATACTAACGACCCGTGCGTCCACCGCAATCAGTTTGTGAGATTAATAAGTTGTAATTAACGTTGGCTCTACTTTACTGGCACATTAGTTTGTCTAATTTTATTTACCTCACAACCCTGTAAGTAGTGCCATTGGCATAGGGGATGTCATCAGAACCAACCTAGATATTCATTTACAGTTAGGAGTTGCTATGTGCAAGAAATACAAAAGATATATAAAGAAGAAGACACAAGAGAAAAGAAAGAAAATCGATTTTTTTTAAATCCTATTATCAAGTAGTGTCACATACAGGAGGTGGCAAGGCTTAGTTGCCAGACTGTGCAGCTTTTGCACGTAATGACCCAATGAATCCCTCGATGGTCCGGCTTTTCTCCCCTTTTCCGGCAGCGGCGCGCCGACCGGAAACAGAGGCCAAAATCGAGCGCGTGTCGAATGATTACAGGATTTAGTCGCGTTTCCCGGTTTCCGGCGCGACGCTTAATTTCATGCCGCTCACGGTGAGTGTATCCGTGTGAATTACTCGTCATTTGTAGGTATGGCAAGTTGTCGGTACTGATTTGTCTCCATTCAATCCTATGATAAATAATCGATTTTTGGAGGAGCCGGGTGTTCCAACTCCAATCGACCTTTAACCAGGCCCGCCACAAGGGGGGGGGGGGGATACTGGGTCCTTGGTACCGGGGCCCGGGCCCTGGAGGGGCCCGTGACGCAGGTGACAAACCACTACGAATTCATGTGTAACCCTTGTTTCGTAAGGAAAAGTGAAAAAAATACTCTAAAAATTCCGCTAAAGGTGAATAAAGTTTCAAAAACACGCTAGGGCACTATAAAATTTTTCTTACTTTTTTAGAGATTTCTATCTATTTTCAAGATTTTGAGTATGTGTAGAATGATATTTTTAGCAACTGCGTTTCATTTTCTTCCGTTGACGGATGCTAAGAGGCTCCTGTCTGAGCATCCTCAACTTCAATGGCTCAACTCCCTTGCCATAGACGTACGAAAGGGGAGTCCAGGGGGGCCCGGTTTAGCCTAGAATTGAAAATTATCATCTGCCCCCTCAAAAAAACATTTATAGATGTTTTGAATGCAACAATTCGAAAGTATTTGGTGCTGAAAGTAAAAAAAAAAGGAGTAATTACTCTGCAGAAATTGATGGAAAATCTCCATCATAAGAGCTTCAAAATGCGTCCAAATAGATTTAAAATTTCAAAAATTTCCCGGGGAAGTCCCCCCGAACCCCCCTCTGTGCTAGGGGCCCGGGCCAGAAAACTGGTACCAGGGCCCGAGATGGGATGTGGCGGGCCTGCCTTTAACATAGGTTTAAAAGAGAGAAACCAGTGCTGGTCCAGTGGCGTGGCTTACTTTGCGATATATCGATTGATCTGCCATTTAAACCTATGGAAAATTATCGATGGAGGTGTTTGCAACAAACACCAACATATTCGTCCGCAGGATCGTCTTGATAATCGCATCCAGTATCACGACTCAGGTTAGCTACAATGTTGCCAGATTGTGCAGAAAATTCAGCACATTTCCCTATTCAACGTAATGTAAAATATACAGGTTATTCACACGATCTGGCAACCTTGGGTTGGCAACTCTCAAGATACTCTTGATACAACTCAAAGCTCCATTCGACTTGATGAGACGCGTGCCCGCACACACATATAAATAAGAAAGAGAAAAAAGAGCTCGTGCTAGATGAGCGGATGTACGTACATTAGAAAAAGCATTAAAACCCCCGACGAGAAAAAGCTGTTTTTCTACTGTTTTGAAAAGCCTCGGTACGACGAGAGGACTGGGGAAGGATGACACGAGAGTAAATAAACGATAGAAACGATCAAGTAAAGATTTTGTCAGGTGTTCAATAAGACGACGTCTGCCGATCGCTGCGTATTTCTTGAAGTACACGCATGGAGTGAGGTTATAGTGGAGGAGGGATTGTTTTTTGAGGGAAAGAGGTTGCCAAAACTTACATTATGAGCATTATTGCACAGAAAGAGCAAAAGAATGTCTCTAAATCAATTTTTTTCTCATTTTTTTTTAAAAAATAATAAAAAAAAAAACTTTAGTTGCGTGATTTGAAGAATGTCGTACAGCATTTGAACATTTTTGAAAATCTCAATTTGGACATGATGATTTTTTACATTTTCCGCAAACCCTCCCCCCCCCTCATTGGTATGAGTTAACGTCATGACCACTTTGCAGTATGGTACCTTAATTTTTCTCGGTTCAAAATCTATATTAACATTATCACTTAGTATTAAGAAAGGGCAAGGGAAAAAACGCGCGATGATGACGGCGCAGAGATACGACTATATGTACTTGATGGATGTCCGTGATGCATCTGCAGAATTGAAGGCGCAATGGCGCGAGGCGTGACCTCGCAATGCTCCACTCTATTCTGCCAATGAGGTCTCGCTCAGATTTGGGAGACGCCATGGCCCTGTATCTATCTCTTTCTATGCCTGATCTAAGAGTTTGCAAATTCTAATTTTGAGAAAATGTCTACCTCCCTTCATTGACATGAACCATTTCGACGGCGAGAATACGTTCCTCATCTCAGACCTCTAGAAACAGAGGCAACAGGGTCGGGGTTTAAGATGCATGGCAGCTGCATTATTAGCATGTCAGTCATTCACGATCCAACAACCGGCGTCCAGCGATCAACAAACAGCGGCAACATCCTGCCGCCGCTCGTCCGGCACGCGCGCAGCATAAATCAGGGAATCAACGACAATCGAATCACTTGCACTCCGTCAGATACGTTGACGGATGACACTCCCCCGCCCCCGCCTCCCTCCCTCGGGATCCGTGCCGAATGAGAATGGGCTGCGGCGTCAGGGTCCGCGCACTCCGCGACCTTGAGCCCTGCTGTGTCCCTGCCGTCACTTCAAGACTTGTTCAACGATCCGACTACGAACCAACTCAAAGGTCATCGATGACGTGGAAGCCTTTGATTGAACGAAGCGAAATTCCGGGATCTCAGGATCCTTCAAACAGTTCTCAAACTACAAATGTCGGCCTCCTGTGGTGTAGTGGTTGTAGCGCTAGCTCTATGATCAGGAGGTCCCGGGTTCGATTCCCGACCAGGCGACCCGAGTTTGATGGTCTCCAAAATAGTTGCCTGGGACGGGACTAAAAAAGCGCGGGATTAGCTCTTGTGGACTATTTGAAGTGGGGGGGGGGGGGGGAACCTGGAACTCCTTAAACTTCCCAGGGGACCGATTATTGAAATTGATAGACAAAGCTATACACAAAAAATATGAAAGGGATATGACGGGATCCATAACTCTTGGTGGAAGCGGGTGTTTGCAATTGACCAAGGAGGTGGGTAATAGAATAACCAACGGCAACCTACGAGAGACCCTCTACTGTTACTCCATCACTTCCTCTCTTGGTCTATAGGAACCACACACTTCAACCAATAAGATAGCTGCATACTTCCAATGTCTTCTTTGGCTATCACTTTGTCTATCAATTTCAGTAATCAACCCGACGGTTTTCCCTGAATTTTCAAGAACTTGTCACCCTGTTTTTACACCGTGCTTAAATAGTGGAGGGCTGTAATTGAATCGTCTTCGGGTGTAGACAATTTCACAGGACTTTGAATCATCCAAGGAATTCGGCTGGTAAAGCGCTTACGTTAGTGAGAACGAATTAATCGTGTCAGATCAGCGTCAAGCGGCGGAACAATCTAATTTCCCGCCAGCGAGCGTGGGCAACGATGCCATATTTTGCAGAAAATCACGAATTTCATGTACTACATCAATATGAGGATGTGAATTCCGTTGGAGATCTGGCTATGGCGATGGTTCACGGAGGATGACAAGGCCCAGTCGGACGAGATGGGGATGGGGAAGAGGGGGATCCTTAACCTTACTCTACTCACACACGATCTTTAAATAGAACTCAACACTTGAGCTTTCTGTTGCAAGATGTATATTGATGTCGTTATTGCAATTGAGGGGCTTGGAGGACAAGGTGCATAAGTGTAATTTTTGAAAAAATTGAGATATTGATGATTTAAAGTAAAACAAGTCTTAATGTACATTTTGTGAAAAATGCGCTCCCAATCTAATTTTTAAACTCAGAAAGTCATTATGAACTTTCTTTCCGCCATGAGGATCCATGTAATTTTGAAACTTCGTACACGTATTTCTCGAAATAGCTAAAACTGCACTTACGCGCCTTGTCCTCCAAGCCCCTTAATGGACCATCAGACAAGGTACGGAATAAAGCATGCTGATATATTTTCTCCTTAAAATATCACGTAAAAAACGATTTGTGCGACAAACATTCCTGATAACCGACTCCAGATCAAGATAACCGTTTTCTTTAGAATTTTTGAGGGAACATTATCCTCTCGCAAGAAAAACTAGAGTCTACTTGAAGTAAGCAATCCGACGATTTTAGCACTGCAACTAAATTTTGAGTGCGATCGCTTTTTTTTGTTGCTGTTAAGAATCCAAATGTTATGATCACGTGATATACACCTCAGTATCATTCAAAAAAGAAAAACCAACGCTCTTCAGATTGCGCGCATCAAATTAAACCAAAGCAAAGCTACTTTTCACCTTAAACATGCAGATTGGCCTCTAATTAGTCGGCGCGCGGCGCAATAAGTTTGGCAACACTTGAGAGGACAGCGTGAGAATTTGAGTCCACCCCCACAGCCCACAGCTCCAGATAAGACGCGCACGACGTTGTTGTGGCCGAGGGGTATCGACCCCCGAGTGGCCACGGAGCGTCGCGCCGCATCCAGCGTTGTCAATTCTCTCCACGGAATTGTTTAAAAATTCGAACAATGAGCGGGGATGACAATGAGCGACAAGGTTTCCAGCGATTGAAGCTATCCAAAAAAAATAGACTATCCGCTTTCTTAGGTAGCCCTAGTGATGTTAAGATAGGACCATGCTTTCAATTCCATACAAAAGCGCTGCTTATGCCCATCCGAGGGGACAGAGGCCTTTCTTTCTATATAGTTTCTAGGAGAAATTTAACCGATCAAATTAATTAAATTGTTTATCGAGGAGAGCGATTTTGGAAAAATTGTATTCATATCACGGGCAATTGGACGTATTTCTACCAAAGAGACCTATGTGGAGGTGAGAAATATGGGGTGTGCTCGTCGAAGCTGCATAAGAAGCGATGTAAAAGTGGGCGTAATTCCTTTTGAAGAATTGGAAAAGCGGGATTTTACATTCTATCAAACAGACCTATGTGCCAACTGAATGCGGCAGTCATGAGCCGCGGACATGGCAAGAGAGCGTTGTGGACAGGGCTCATGAGTTAATGCCCCCCCGACGAAGATCGCGCCCCCGCTCTGGGGCTCGATCATTGCCGCTGACGTCACTGGCGCTTTATTATTCTCATTCACTCTTACGGCCAGAGAACTAACGAGCATACCCCATATTTCTCACCTCCACATAGGTCTGTTTGATAGAAATACGTCCAATTGACGTGCAGCTTACGTGTTGTTTTAACGGATTTCAAAAATGCGCCTCGGCACAACATAGATTTTGTTGGTGATGGCCTTCGAAAGAATGATCTCGGCTTGGAACGCCTTCATTTTTCCGTGATACACAACGCTTCGTCACGCAGTTAGTTTAGTTGCCTATTCGCCCTAACCCAGCTGATTTCACTGCGCGCTTACGTGAGTGTGCCAATAGTTAACAAGATGAAAGATAGGAAAACCGTGTATATCATTACACGGCACTATCATTAGTACTCTTTTTTCCCCATCTTATTTCTAAATTTCATAGTTTTATATTTACCATTATTGGCCCGCGAATTGTCGGTGATTGCTATTTGCCTGCGAATTTATTCATCTATTGTTTTCATAGTCAAATGCTGTCTGAAAGAAACCCTTGATGCGGTCCTACTTACACACTTACTCCTCAAAGGAGGTTTAAGCTCATCTCGCAACAACGCTGGGGGTCACCACCGCGGGAAAACCCCCCAAATTCGGCGGACGGGTGCGGAACACATCGCTTTATCGCGTCGGAATGCACCGCGGCGCAGCCGCTCTGGAACTGTGTGAACGCAGCTCCAAGCCCCACGGCAGGTCCCGCGTTAGACACGCTTCAAGGAGGAATTTCCATCGGTCCAGGACTCAACTATAACTCATCGTTACGGAAGATATAGTGTATTGAAAGTGTAATACTGCTCCGAGAAGTTTTCGAGATCAATGATTTTCATTTAAAAATGTCAGAGGAAACCCGAAAAAAGGAAAGAAAGGTCGTTTATGCTACCAAACGAGGAGGAAATATTTGACTGCAAAACGGTCTTGATTTTTTTTTTTTTGCTTCATTTTTAAAATTTTTCGTGCAGAGGTGAAGTGTGGATTCAAACCTGACAAAAATACAAAATCAATTCTAACATCGATCTTATTGTTCTAGTTTCATCACGATCCGGCGCAATTCTTAAAAATAAAAATGGAATTTTCGATTGCGTCCAATGTCCTGTGCGACCTTAAGACAGAGTACGCTAGAGCAATTTTGATTCACCGTCTTTGTTCGTCTTTGTTCCCACCAACGCATCGGAAGAGTGACACCTCTATTCGAGAGCTAGATCCGTGTTTGATAACTCGACGGAAAAAATTCATCAACATTTGACTGAAGAGCCACGTTTTGAAAATCGATTCGCCGAAGTTCCGATCGAGAAGCTTTCTTTGGCTATAGCGATTTCAAAACCGTCGATCACTCCTAGCTTGTCGTCACTTTACTACTTGAATAGCACAAGTTTTATTCGATTGGGTCCAGGCTAGGATTAGGTTTGACTAGATTGAAATTCTGATACTGACATAAACATTTGTCTCATGGAACTTGGAAGAGGCTACTACTGGTTCTTAGCGAATAAAGGAAGATAGAGTAGCTGTAGGAAGAGTAAATCTTAAAAAAACATAAAGTCTTATACATTTCAAAAATTAAGGAGTGTACGTGTGTCCGTTTCTTAGTTCTATTGAAATTTATCTGCTGAAACTGACTTGCTTTATCATAAACACACACACGGATAATAAGCTTTTCTGTTGATACACGAGCTTGAAGTATCCGAATGATATGTTTGGGCATCTTCCGGAATAATAGATGTTTTCAAGTGATTACCAGACAAGTGAGAATCGAGCCACTTGATTGTCTGTTTCCAAACTACATGTTCAAAAGCAGTAAAATATGTTTGTTCTTCGGATAAATAGACGAAATCGTACGAAAATGAGGAGAAGATTGACCGTAAAAGTGGGTCTCACTCCACACCCTTCGTGTTAAGTGTAGGGTTTAGGAGTCGTAGGCGGTAAGGTTACACCGAATATTAACCCTCTTTAACTTAACAAGGGTAGGTATACTTAATCATTCCTATGGGTTCACTTACATCGGTTTAGTAAAACGGCACCTTCACAAAATTACCGGTTTTGAGAAAATCAGTCGCATATTTGTGGTTTAACGGATACTTTGAATAGATGCGCACCGCTCTAGATCGACCGTTGTGAATGCGCATCTATGAATACTTGCCAGATGGTGAAGGTGAAAAGTCTATGAAATCTCGTTTATAGGATCTTCGTAAGTTTGAAACTTCAATTTTGTCAAAGTGAATGCCGATTCAGCTCTAGCCAAGTAGCATTTTCCAACGGAAAAATCGCGATATTTTGAAATTAAATTGCGATTTTTTGGCGATAAAATCACATGGATCATCAACATCTGAATGATTATCCTAGATCTTGTCCCAATTTTATTTCTATGAAATCGCTTTTGATAAAATTTTATCTCAATTTAATTCAATTTTTGTTTAATAATATTTCGATAGATCGCCGTCAATTTAATGCGATTTTTTTGCAAATTTATGAGTTGAAATCGCAATTCGTCACAAATTTTAATTCGATTATGTAGCAGTAAATCGACGCCTCTGAAATTGCGTTACATTTCCCGATCAAATCGCAACTCATCGCGATCATTGCTACTCGGGTGGGACGCAACATTATCAACTCACAAGTGATTTAATTCCCTAATTCAGCATCTAAATTTGGACACCCTGTAAATGCGGGACGTAATGAGCGCGTCAATTCCATGACGCAACCGCCCCATTTCTCAAGGAAGTATTCAGAATATGTCCCGAGCCGGGAAGAAGCGCTATCTGGGCGGAGTGAGGGGAAATACAAGTAAATAACCATTTTTCCCATTTCGTTGCTCCTGTGACGTAAGGGCGTATCTCGATTTCCGCATGAGCCCCGGAAAGCAGGGAGTTATATGGGAGACAGAGCTCACGTGGAAAATGAGATACGCCCTTACGTCAAAGGAGCGACGATTTGGAAGGAGGCCGCGGCGTGTGATTTTCAACACGGAGCAACTAGTTTTCACAGTATCCTCTCTTAATAAGTATCTTTATGCGTTTCCACCTGTTTCGCGGAGGTGCCAACTTATGCGCCCGGGCAAAAATATAAACAGAAAACATTTTCTTGTTCCTTTACAGGCTCATTCATACGTTCAAAAACACACTACCGAAGTAGCAGCGATAATAGCAATTTTCGAATCTTGTGTAAAATACGAATTTATTACTGTTAATTCTGCAACATGTTCATTCATATGTCGTGGGCAATTCGCGAGCAGTTTAAGCGATGTTTAGATAAACCGCTGGATGAGCATCAGCGTAATGAAGGTTTGATGCTTTGATGGGGAATGGCCTTCAAAATCATAATCTCGGCTTAGAGCGCCTTCAATTTTTGTGATACTCTACGCTTTGTCGCGGAGTTAGTTTAGTTGCCTGTCCGATCTGAACCCAACTTTGGTCACGGATTTCACAGCACACTATCCAGAGTGTACCTGTTACTACCATGTTTTACGGATTTACGGGCATCTTTTTCCACGCCACCAGGATTTTACAAAATACCGGTTGCTTTAAGTATAATTTTAAAATTTAGGTTTTTATGAACTAACAACTAAGCAAAGTTGAAAATAAAGGTAGGCTTCCAGAAAAAATAAAATTTCATAATTAATTTTATACTTAAGGTTGAATAGTTTAAATGGGGGTTGAGACTGAATTACTTGTAAAGAGTGCATGCATGGTCACTTTTTACGTCGTTTTTCAAAGACTTATTTAGAAGGAAAAGGAAGAGGAAGAGAGGAAAAAAATAATTATGAGTACGCAACTACAGTCACCTGAGGCCATTTTTTGTCCTTGAGATATTGCCGAAAATTCAGGTGCCGAATGCAATTCTTCGTGAAAAATTTCCTTCTATTTTTCTCTCCCCCCCTTCCTCCACCAGCACACCGAAAAATATACAGCCGTCTCCTCATTTCTCCATCAATCCTTCCTCTCACAATCATCTATGCTAATTTAACCGTCAAGTGTGACAACCGCGTCATCTGTTCGCAACTCAACAGGTCTAAGTATCACTCACAGCGTCGTCAAACATTCTAGAAACTCGGTTTTTCGCCTGTTCACATTACAGACAAATTAATTTTTTCTCGCTCGATTTGGCAGCGACGCACCCCGCTGAGAGTCCAATTTAACGAAGTCTCTACGTGTTGAGTCGTCGCCACTTGGAGCGGATTAAGGATGCAGCGGCATTTCTCGAAAAGGAGGTAACGCGGTGTAACGCTATAAAATCTAAGCCGTGAATGATTTACAGGCCCATTTTTGACCCTAACAGCCGTAATGTTTCAATTATGCATGTTTCCACGACCGACCAGACGGTCTCATCGCGACCAAAGTGGTCCTTTACTCGAAATTTGGGCCCTCGGCTCCGCTCGGAGGGTAATGTGCATCTTTGTCCAGATGACCGTAATGATGTGAAAATTGCGTCTCGTTATGGAGGGTTTACATACAATTTTCTGGCGTGTATGTTCAGTGCCTGAGCGGCAATTATATTGGGTTCTCAGGACTTCCGAAATGCGAGGTGTTACAAGGCTAGTTTACCTCAAGTGTGTGAATGTTTATTTGGTGAACACAACTTCATCGTCCAGAATTCTTTGAATTTTGGATGTTCATAAAAATGACAAGAAGGCATACAACCGTGCTAAGGAAAAAAGTCGTATGACTACTCGAGAGTCGCCAAATTGCCTACAATAACATGTTCATTTTTCAGGAGAATCATGAGTATTTCATTTTAAAATTATCAGATGATTTAGATCTGACTGCGAATAAAATTCTCTAAAAAAATGGAGTAAAAAAATTTACAGATTATCCTGAAAATACGTCTTTTAACAGAGGAAATTTGGCAGCGTCTGAAAGCTCATGCGGCGATTTTCCTTAGCAGGGCAGCATAATACCGAATACCGACTTGCTTTTAATACTGGATTCGTTTCTTGGTTTTCAGCAAAGGAATCAATTAAAAGCAGGACGATTAGGTCCAGTGCAGGGTAATATTTGCATCTTCGTCATGGTATTGTTTAATTCCTATTTGATACAATACATATCTATATCCTAAAATCCTGATGATGATGTCACATCTAGACAGTGTTCGAAACTCACAGGCGCCAACGCGCCAAATGCGCCTAAGAAATCAGTCATGGCGCCTAAAAAATGAAGGCTCTGCGCCATCGTGATCCCTAAAAACTGCCCCCCCCCCCAAAAAAAAATCATAGTTTTTCTGTTTGGTGATTTTTCAGAATTTCCCTCAAGTAACAGCTACTAGTTCTGTAACTAAAACATTTTGCGTCTAACTTGTCACTAATTGCGCCGTGATACACAGGCAAAAAGTCAATTTTGCCCCTAAAAAATCTTTAATGACCCCTACAATTCGACCTTGATGCGCCATGTGGCTCCTGAAACTCCAATGTGAGTTTCAAACGCTAAGGTATGGTCAATACAACCAATCAATTCAAGTTGGTACTAAAATATCGGCGGGATAACGAGATTAACGGGTTTGTTTACATGCGGAACGGCGGCAGTGTGGGCCGTCATAACCAGTGGCCCAGATGCTCACTGGACGAAATTTCATCAGAGGAAATTGCTCTGTACCATTATTACCCCCCCCTCCTCCCTTCATGCTCCCCCGGCGGACAGCGCCGACGACCCCTCATTTCCTCTGATGCTCCCGATAGTATCTTCCGTTTCGGTTGGAATTATCTCATAGTTTCCGCTCGACCGTAATAGAAGAGTTCAAAGATATAACGAGGTAAATACCGAAATCTGCTGTGCAATACTGAGGACATCGCTCTACCGCAGGCTCCTGAACCAATGCAGTTATTCCGATAACGGGCGGTTGTCTCTGGTTGTAGGAGCATGGGAACTTTGGCTGTAAGACCTTCAAATTATAGGTCACTCTCTTATACAAAAATTTCTGAGGTACAACCACATTAATGTGATGAAGTCGCCAGCTCAAAACCCAAATCTCACCGTCAGATCTGTTAGAATTTATTAAGTACGTTAAGGTTGCGCCGGGTTAGGTTGATTTAGTTATGTGCTAAGCACATATTTACGATCATCGTTGATTTTACGATATATTAATCCAAATGGTACATTTCACTCAAATGGACTTAAACATTAAGTTAAACTTTCCTGTAAGTTTTGATGTTTTGATAAGGCTCACATCATACACTGGTGAAAAAGATGTTTAAGTGTGCGGATGCTGATTGGAGTTCAAAATTCAAAAAAATTTCAAATTTTAAAGATTGGAGTGCGAACTTGTACAAACTTAAAAAAATTTGAGAGGAAAATTCAAATTCGTGAGTATTTTTGGGAAAAAGAGGTAATTTTAATTTGGGTCTCTCTTTATCTTACAATATTTTTTTTTTTATTATTATTATTATTATGATAATATTTTTGTAACACATAATCGGCTTAACTCACTTCTTTCAGCCGTAATGGTATTTCTACGAAAGTGATCGTTTTACCATCAAATAATAATAATACTGATAAGAAATACCACTACTATTAGTCACGGTTACCACTCATTAAAAGTTCATTTGGAACACCATGAATTGGTAAGTTTAATGTTTTTATTTTTTTCCCAGTGGACACTGAACCGCTGCACTGTGGAGCGAGGTAATAGAAGAAGTCGGACATGAAACATTTAGCGAAAATTTCAAATTTTGATGTGAATTTCGTCACAAATTCAATTTCAATGGGTGTTTCTGAAAGTAAATTTTACGGAAAAACCAATGAAACAACTCTTAAACTTTTATGGTCTGTATTTTCAAAAATATAAGCTTTCAAAGTTTTCAGATCCTGTCCGACTTCTACCAACTCGGTCCAATGCGCTGCTGAAATAGAGTAGGTATTCGTTATGCAGGTTGCGCCTGGTGTCTCAACCTTACTCTGAGCTTCACGCTACTGAAGCTGGAATGGTCTAAAACTAAGCGGATCAGAAACAAAGCACAAAAAACGTAAAAAACAATTACAGCAATGGGAAGCTCGACGACTCGACGTGTGAGCATAAATGCGTTGCCGGTTTAACGCCGATTCTTTTTTAGTTTGCAATGCGAGTTAAACACAATTAAGGGAATCATCCTACAATTTGGCAAGAGTGGAGATGAAAGGAGCATCCCGGCTAATTGGTTAAATTGATTCCTCACTCGCGTCGAGTGACCGCTGACCAGTGAGTCAGCCTACGTTGTGCTTATCGCCGGTCCTTGATCCCTGGTTCCTTTCCAGCTTCCTCGTGAAAATTGAAAAGTCACACACTGAGAAAAATTTCCCGCTGGATCGACGAGAATCCCTATGAAATATGCCTCGACAGGAATATCTTGTTGAAACAACAGGGAATCTTATTGTTTCAAGCGGGATTCCTATTACTTTAAAGAGATTTCTGGTTGATTCTTGTTTTATTTTTGTCATGGCACATTCTACTCGATTATTTGGACCGCGTGAAGCAGATTATGGAATCGAGCCACATCAACTGTCGCCAAATTGAAGTCGGCACTTTAATTTTTTACGTGAAAACGGTTGTGCGGATTTTTGTGCAAATTTCAGCGAATTTGTTGCAGAGTACGAAGCAAATTCCTTAAAATGTTCAAAGGGATCCGCACAAACGTTCTCTTGTAAAAAATTAAATTGCCCAGTTAAATTTGGTAATGGCTGATGTGGCTTGGTTTCTTTCTGCCAAACGCTGTCCATTTCTCAGTGTACTGATGACTCGGAGGACAAGCAAAACACCGTAACGTCTCCAAAAGCTCCACCTGAGTAAGAAAATAACTTACAGGAAGCAAGACAGGGGTCTTTAAACACGACAAATTTAACACCTAACAGCCCCCCAAGGCATCCCTTTCTCCATTTGCCGCCCCATAAACCAGCAGAACCCGACGCTGGATGTAAATATAATCCTCGTTTTCCTGGGTTGAGTTACCGTGTAGGGGTTGCTCTAAATATAAGGGCGGACGGATGCAAAACCTCAGCTCTTCTTCCTGATGGGTGCCACATTGATCTACCTATATTAACCAACCGCTGCTCAGTTATGCTAAAAATTACTCAGATTTCTACGCGTTTGGCAACGTTCATCCCTGGTGGCGCTTGAGTGATGGCTCGTCAGANACAGACTATAAATATAATCCTCGTTTTCCTGGGTTGAGTTACCGTGTAGGGGTTGCTCTAAATATAAGGGCGGACGGATGCAAAACCTCAGCTCTTCTTCCTGATGGGTGCCACATTGATCTACCTATATTAACCAACCGCTGCTCAGTTATGCTAAAAATTACTCAGATTTCTACGCGTTTGGCAACGTTCATCCCTGGTGGCGCTTGAGTGATGGCTCGTCAGACTTTTGCGGCGGAAAAAGATCCTTCCGAAGCACGGGTGCGCCATTCATGTTACCGTGCTAAGCAAAAACATCGTATGAACCTTTATCAGTTGCCAAATTTCCTTTGATTAAATGCGGATTTTCAGGAAAACTCGTAAATATTTTCCGTTCGATTTTTCAGAGAATTTTCTTCTTGATTGTATCTGAATTATGTGACAATTTCAAGAGATAATATTCACAGGTTTTCTCTAAAATAATCATTTCATTGGAGGAAATTTGGCTACCCTCGAAAGTTCATAAGGTGTTTTTCCTTAGCATGGCAACATAAGGGAGAGATCAAAACACAAATCTGAGGACAACGTGTTGAGTCCTCTCGGAACTGTCATTTAATCTGGGCCGTAAGATCAGTGCCACTGGCATAAGAATGAGATGTTGCGGGTGCGTTGACAGAATTTTTGTTAGCGTCACTTCGTAGAAATACACTTTAATTTGCTTAGTAATGCGGTGAAAATAAAAAGAGATGACTGAATGAATGCAAAAAAAAATAAATAAATAAATAAATAAATAAATGATAAGTGGCTCGCATCCAAATTATAGGGTTGTATTTCATTTCATCAAAATATGTTGATAATTTAGGCATAAAAGATGAAAGTACACAATTGTCAAAAATTTTAAGTAGTTTGTTGGTTCGTGGTCAAGAGTTAACGTAAAGTTTCAGCAGGGTCGATACTGAAATTGTTCCAGCTCGGGTCACTGACAAAATCAACAAAAAACTACGCAAATCACAGCGATAGATCCATTCTAATTCATGCGTCCTTTTTTTCTGAACACAATTCGATGTATCATCCTGACAAGAAGCGCGTGTTTACAAATAAACAACTGCTACATTAAAGGAACGAGTTAGTGTTTTTCTTATCCTTTTCCTTTTTCTTTCAACTTTAATTTAAATCATCTTATCACGAGGAATGTAAAAACATTCATATTGCTACATATCATCGGCAGGCTAACCTAGAATTCGAAACTGAACACAGATGCCTCACATTCCTAATTCAATCAGATTGGCCTGCACCGCGTGCGCAATGGACCGAGTCACAACAAACAGACCAACCCAATCCCGGGCATATGTCAGGAGGTGGTCCATTCGATTCGACTCCCTTAGGTGTCAGCCTCCGCCCAAAAACACCGACAATCCTTCCCGTTTGCGGTTTCCGTTGTACGATGATCGGTGGATTTTGGCTTGGAACGGCATCGATGCCACCGTTAGATGCTGAATCACTGCGGAGTGTGGGCATGGGGTTTGCGTCAGCCCACCGACGCCCCCTCAATGGGGANGGGGGGGGGGGGGGCGCTACTCCAATTTGGAGCCTGTGGTGGAACAGTAACACAGCCTACTTAACATATTTTCATTCGAGCTTTTAGCTCCTTCCAAGCTACTCCAGATGCAATCGCTGCTTTCCAACGTTGCCAACAGATTGATATTTGAGACAATTGTTTGACGCAAGATGGATGATGATGTGCAAAATCTGACAATCTTTTACATTCCTCGGACCCTTAAGAAATGACAAACGCCACTCAGTGATGGTCACATTATCTCAAAAGTTGGATGCAGCTTGAAAGTGGACGGAGTCCATCGTCGTGGACCGCTGCAATGACTCGGTTCTTCCGAACAATACGAACATAGACGCAATTAGACGTAATTCTGCCAAACGGAACTATGTGCATTGAGACATGAGCCCTGAGGCCAATAAGGATATATACACAACATGGCTCACTCATAAAGCACATAGTTCCGTTTGGCAGAAATACGTCTAATTCGAGTCGCAAGACTTTCTTTCCAGAGGTCAATTTCCTTGGACGTCGAAATGATCAGACTACCATTAACGAAACGATGGTTGAATATGACGTGCAAATTTGAGGATCGTATTGTGGTGTGGGGGATGAATTTTGAGACTTACCAAAATAGTTCCACATAACAAAATTCTACATATGATATTCACAGAAGTTTCGACTTTTAGAAGGCACGGTAAACGGCGCGAGTTCATGTGTATCATTGTACCTTCATTAATTTGATATCTTTCAAGTGCCAAAGTTTACCACTAACAGGTGAAACTTGGATGTGAAAACAAACACACGGTCAAGGTATAAATAAAATTTCATGTTTTTTCGTTGTTCAATTTTCTGCTACGGCTTAGCGGGCGCGGGAGCATCGAAAGTTGCTTACTACCCCTGTCCATTCTACCAACAATATTTTGTAATATTTTGCGGGAAACTAAGACAGGGTGTTGATTTTAGAACCAGTAAGTGCGTAATCATCGTATTTGCCGCAAAATACAGAGACATTTTGGGCTAAATGCGCAATAGGCAACTCGTGTATTGGAACTCAATTTAAGTTTCGGAGAACATCCAAATATTTCTTTCCTAATCATCTGTCAAAATTTATCGATAGAATTTCTTTGAAATTGAGCGCAAGAAACAAGAGTACTGAACAATGGTACAGGGCTTCTGGAAACAGCAAAATTGAAGCTTCCTAAATATTTCTCCCGTAATCAGCTGTCAAAATTTATCAACAGAATTTCTTTGAAATTGAGTGCAAGAAACAAAAGTACTAAACAATGGAATGGGGCTTCTGGAAAGAGCAATATTAGGAGCTTCCTGTCGCGAGATAAGCGGGCTTCCTGTGCGAGGCCAGGGTGCATTGAGCACCATGCAGAGCTTCAATTGATTTTTATTAAACAAAAAAGAGCCGAAACTCAATGGAAGCTTGCCGGTGCATCCAGCCGCTCGTTCAATTCCGACGCAGACCACTTAAGTGGACCTCCCGACACCCTCCACAATTCAACGAGGGGTCCGTCGGACCACGTGGAGCCGAGAGCCTGCCGTCGCCGCTGACAAGTCTATTTTAAGTGCGAGAGAAAATAATTTTTGTGGCTAAATTTTCAAAAATTCATTCCTTCACATAGGTAATCAATACAGTATCAAAATTCTAAATCAAGGAGTCTAAACTTGTAGGGATACTTCCATTAATCGTCATTTTCTGAACTAAGGAATATAACTTCATTCCAAGGTTGCGAAGTTTACCTTAATAATTCAATTTCTTTACAAAAATTTACCTCTGCAATTTTGGTCCAAAAATTTCCGATTTTCACCCGTGATCAGAAGGAAAATCAGTGTTTTCGATTAGAAATTCTGAAGATTTTCCTGGTAAAAATACAATTTGCGAGGAGAAATTTGGCAACATTGAAATGCAATTACGTTCTTTCGTGAGGGGAACGGCGAAATTACGTCAGGTGTTTTTTCCCCCAAATTATTTAACTTCTTCTTTTCCCCCGCGGTACGATTGCCTTCTTTTCTCCCATGTTCTTTTGAATGGGTTAATGAAAACGCTCTATAGGAAAATACATTTTCACGACTTTCTACACTCGTATTTTGAGTGAAGGAATACAATTTTTTTTCAAATTGGAAGCCTTACGTAAGCTTCAGCATGACCCCCTTCTCTCTCGTGAGACCCACTGAGAGCCAAACTCAGACCCCCCTTCCTTAGTGGAAAATTACCCCAGATTAGTCAATACTTGGAAAACTCCCGATTAAAGTCAACCCAAAAATGTCTCTAACACGAAGACACCCCCCCCCCTCCTTCCCCCGGAAACCGCGGTGCGGCGACCTCACCCGGAATCTTTCCGCGGTCCGGGACGAACTTCCGGAGCCGTGGATCACTGCGGGTGTCGTGAGAGGAGTTTAATCCTTTCGCACCTTCTTCCGTCCATTCATCCGGCCCGGCCGGCCCGGCCATTCATCTCGCACTCGCTCATTCACACGTCCACGCGCTCTCTCATTGATACACTTCCAAGCCGAGCCGCACGATCTGACGCATAATTCCTACAGCCTCACATCCATTTCAATCGAAAATTGCCTTTTTTCGGTTCGATCCGGCAAGCGTGTCGCGCATTCGTGCCGGCGCGCCATGTCAACGATCCGGCTCCGTGTTTGTTCGCGTGTTTTGATCGTGTCAGCCGCTGATTGAATCGTCAGCACGGTATCGCACTTCCACTCACGGCGCCGCGCGCCGTTTCGAATTATACATCTCGGTTATTGATGGGCCTTGCAAACTTCAGCCGTAGCAAAATGAGAAGAAAATTCTCTTGGAATATGCCTCGATAATCACTGCGTCGCAGTTGAAATTTCAACAAGAGTTAGATTTCCTTAAGGTAGACTGGGGAAAGAAACGAAACAGGGAAGCCCGGAAGCCACGGCTGAAGAAAACTCGCCTTCAATCAAAGAGGTACGCAACGCGCGCTCCTAGAAGTTAAAATAGTGGTATGCGCCTGCAAACCTAACAGGGATACTTCCCGCAGTGCGCAATGCGTGAAGTATCCCTGTTAGGTTTCTAGGCGCATACCACTATTTTAACTTCTAGGAGCGCGCGTTGCATACCTCCCTAATTGAAGGCGATTTTTCTTCAGCCGTGGCTTCCGAGCTTCCCTGCTTTGTTTATTTCCCCGGTCTACCTTTGGAAACATATCTTGTAGAAACTTCAACTGCGGCACCCAAAGAGAAAAGGCAAAGGCTTTCCCTTATTTTGTAAGAAAGCTTGAATACTTATTGTTGGATGCATCTACGAGACCGGCGGATTCTGACTCGTGGCTCGCGTGAAGGGCACGTGATAGCGGAGAGAGGTGTAAGAGGATGCTGAGATGAGCCTCGAGACACATAAAAGTATGTGCTGATCATGGCTCATACAGAAATTGACTTACTGCTCTCTTGGCTATCGCGGGCGAGAGGCACGTAATCCGGGAAGGTGTGAAGTTTCCCCCGTTCGGCGGCATGGAGGCGCGATCGGCTACTAACGACCTGTCACAACTCTGGCGCGGCCGCCTCTCGCCGGCATTTGGATCGATGCATCGATTATCGGACCCGGTCCGTGAGCCCGGTTCCGCCGGGGTCTCATGGCTTTAATTGAAGCCAGAACACTCTCTCACATTGGTGCCAATTCCGAGAAAAAATACTCCTAAAACTGACAAATGCTTACTAGAAAATTCCAGGCGACGAAAGTGAATGCTAAGAAATCTAATTTCGTAGCCTTGTTTGTGTACGTCTTAGTGCTGACATTTGGAAAAGTGTTCATGCCGAGATTCATCAGTCATCATAAGGGGAATTGTATTAGATTTTTTGCTCAGCAAGTAGGTCATGAACCATGCATCATTAGGCAAAAAGTAGCTTTGACCTACGACCTTACTTGGATTGCATTTTGCAAAAAGGAACCAAGAGTGTCTCAATCATGCTGAGATTGTGCAACTTACGTCCCTTGTAATAAAAAGACAGAAATAAGTACCGCAAAAAATTAAATTTTCGAGGAATTCATAGTTTTTTGGGAGTCAAAATAAAACTTGTCTAGATGATTAGTTTATAGTTTGCAAGGTGAAGAAAGTTGCACCATCTTAGTGGCATTGGAATGCATTTGGTTTATTTTTAAAACATGCAATCCGCCTATACCTCAACTGAGGGGATTGGAGGACAAGGCACATGCATGAGTTAGTGCAGTTTTTGGGGGAAAAATTGAGGTATTAACGATTTCAAGTAAAGCTAGTCTTAATGCATATTATGAGAAAAATTCGCTCCTTAATTCCAATTTTTAAGCATCAAAAAGTCAGTTTGAAGTTTCTTTCCGCCACAAAGATCCATGTAATTTCGAAACTTCAAACACGTATTTCTATAAATAACAAAAACTGCACCTATGCCCCTTGTCCTCCAAGCCTCTTAACTAACGTCAAAAATGTTTAACTGAAACTTTCAAATTGTCTTTTGTTGGAGCGTAACACTTTTTGACGATTCTGAGCCGGCAACAGAGGCGCGCTCTGTATGATGGATTGCGAGTTGCGAGTGGCGATAAATGGAAATAAATCACCAAATTGCCCTACACTTTCACTCGAGAGCGCCAATGAACGTGAACGTGAACGTGAACGTGAACGTGGCCCGATACGCACGGTCACGGCGAAGGCTGGACGCTGGACGCTAGACCGAGTTCCTTATTGTTCTCGGCCCCCACCGAAAAAGTCAAAAACTAAATTAGCCGCCTTGAAAAATGAGCTCTCCACCAGAGATTTTCATCTACGCGACCGGACCCAGACCTAGAGTACCTTTATAGACAGAGTATGGCCATTCGTATCTTTTTACTACAGGAAAACTGTTCCGCTTTTTGATTGGTCAACGAGTTTTTAGGCTTCATGATGCTCTTAGGGCCGTAAATAAACAAACAAGATGGCGGCTCACCGTAACATCGATAAGAGGCTAAATTTGACAAAAGTATCAATTATACGGCAGTAAAATTTTAAACTAGCATATCTACGAATAACACACGAAAAACACATTAAAACACTGTTAAATCGCCTTTCACCTTTATCACAGGAGGATGTAAGATGTGCATAACCTCAATCTTGCTTGCTGACAACAGCCATCTTGTTTGTTTATTTACGGCCCTAAGAGCATCGTGTCAGCCTATTCGCTCGCGACCAATGAAAAACCGGAACAGAAATGGCCATACTCTGTCTATAAAGGTACTCTACCCAGACCGAGGACGAAAAAAGAACAAAATTACGTGGGCTCATCGAAAGCGACAAGTGGCGGCAAGTGCTGTCGTAATTTTCGGATCCCGTGGGTGTCGCTGTCGCACACTCCCGTCCACAGCAAAAACACCGTAACTCCATCGTAAATGTTTTCAATTTCTAAAACACTTGAACGTCCCGTTACGGGAAAACCAACCAACTTGCAATTCGTATATTTTTAAGAGTGTGCCTCTAAGCATGTCATTGGAACTTTTAGTTGAAAAAATGAATCATGGAAGTGATAATGTTTTCGTGTAAGAAAGCAGTATGTGTGGATGATAAATGCAAAATCTAGATGAAGTTACGGCGTTCTTGCCTGAAACGCATGACGGTAGTATGTGGTGCCTGTTTGGACAAGATGTTAAGGATCCCGACTTCTTTAGGACATTAACTGGTGATTATTTAACAGCGTGACAAATTGTAAGGAACGTTGTCTTTTTTTACATTTTCAAGAAGACATTCGGTCTTCCAATCGAGAATCAATAAACTCAAGGGAATATAAAGATAACTTTTCCGTCATCGAATGAACAGAAATAAACCGTATTCAAACTTAAACATTTTCTCGTCTTGATTTGAGACTCATCATTTCAATAAACGTATTTTTTCATAAGTTCCTATAGTTTTGTTTTTTCTTTCCATCAACAAACACGCCCGCTCTCCAGAGTTGGCACGTTTTCAATCCAAAACATTTAAGATCTAAATAAAATCCCGGCTTCACCCTACATTAGCTTTTCCTCCTGTCACTCGGTTTTTTTCCTATTTTCCCTTTCGAAACAGGGAAATTTTTTTTTCTGGATTTGGCACGTTCCCGACCAAAATACACACGCCCCGGAAAGAAAGACCTGTTCTGCCGTGCTAAGTAAAAACGCCGTATGAAAGTTCGAGAGTTGCCAAATTTCCTCCGATGAAATGTTTCTTTCTGAGGACAGCTATGAATATTTTTTCTTGGAAAGTTTAAATAATTTAGATTTAATTACGAGGAAAATTCCCTGAAAAATTCAACGGAAAATATTCACAAGTTTTCCTGAAAATTCGTATTCAGTCAACGAAAATTTGGCAAATGAAACAGGTTCATACGGCGTTTTTCCTTAGCACGGTAGTATCAGCGACCCTGTTTCCACCTGAAGAAAGATACGAATTGAAAACAATAATAACGAAAAAGACAAACACGGCTCCTCGAGCGGATAAACAAAGCGACCGGGTCCGAAAGTTGAGGCGTGAGTGATCGATCATCGATTTTTCTCCATTTGAAGCAATGATAAAGAATCGATTATCAAGTTGTTGGTTGCGAACACCCTGTTCATCGATCCTTTTCTATAGGTTTAAATGACAGATCAATCGATACATCGCAAAGCACGCCACGCCACTGTCCGAAAGTTGCTTCGTGCCAGAAACCGCAGGAATTCGATTCGATTAACCTGCTGCGCTCCCCGCCCGTTTACTCCCTAAATTAACCTCGGCCCGGTCCTAAGGCGCCGGGTCCTCCTTCTTCCGCCCAGGGATTGTAATTTTTCGAAACGCCCGATTAACTCCCCGCCCCTCCCCCTGCACCCCTCCCCCCGCCTTCCTCCGGATATCCACTTCAAAGTTACAACGCCTCCGCTTCATCTTCAGCGTCCAGGAGGTGCGATTGTCGGCCTGTTATTTGCGGACCGGCCAAGGTGACAAAGATCACGGCCTACGAATTAGCCGGGTCACTTCGATCAATCGATCCATCGATTTGTCGTGATTTTTTCTTTTTTTCTTTTTTTGATACCGCTGTGGATATTAAATGTGACCACTGAGTTGGATAACTTGCAGGTATCGCAGGTTTCTATCCATGCACTTTTGACCTGTGCCCTCCGACAGCAATTTAAGAGGCAATCGCGAGGCGTGAATGATCGGTTATTGGTATTTCCCCATTTGAAGCTATGGTAAAGAATCGATGGTTAAAGTGTTCGTTAGTTCGTTGCAAGCACCCTGTTTATTACTGATCCATCCTTTGCCATAGGTTTGAATGGCAGTTCAATCGATGAATCGCAAAGCACGCCAAACCACTGATAAGAATTGGACAAGTTTATGAGGCAGCGTAAAAGTAAAAGCTGGATTTTATATTACGGACTTGGAGGTTAAGGCGCATGTATTCAGTTTTTGCTATTTCGAGAAATGCGTGTTTTTGAAGTTTCGAAATTCCATGGAGCTTTGTGACAGAAAGAAAGTTAAATCTGACTTTATGATGCTTGAAAATTGGAGTTTGGAAGCGAATTTTTCACAGAATGCGCATTAAGAATAGTTTTTCCTGAAATTATTAAGATCTCAATTTGTCCAAAAACTGCACTTATGCACCTTGTCCACTAAGCCCCTCATATCTATTAGAAAATGTTGATGACACTTTTTTTAACCATTAATTGGACGTATTTTTACCAAACGGAACTATGTGCATTAAGACATGAACCCTGCCCTGAGACCCATAATGATATATGCATAACAGGGCTCACGTGATAATGCACATAGCTCCGTTCGGCAGAAATACGTCCAACTAACCTTCGAGGATACAGAACCCAACACAAGATTTTGGTTACTTGTTCTTGCTGTGCATACACACAAGTTCAACTAATTCCATCCGTGCACATCCGCCAGTAGCTCTCCGGTCATCGCCGTAGCTCCCTATGCGCAACTTATGGGCCCGACGGCCCTCCTTCCCGATGCGGGTGCTGCTCTGGGAATCCGGGGCCGTAATCGGGCGGTAATGGCTGCGGTCAAGCGCGTAAACGATACGACCGCAGTACCGCACTCGGTAACTTTAGCCGCGGCGGGAGTGCGGCCTGCGGCACCCTGTGTTCAGTCGGCAAACCCGGCATCGGCAGGGATGTGGAAGCGTCGCCCGGCGCAGGAAGTCCCCTCGACTACCTAAATCGCTGCACAATCACCGGCTTCCGCCCGCATGCCGCACCGTCGCCTCCGGATTTACTGAGCTCCTGCCAACAGATTCATGTGACGACTATGATGCGACGAGGCGCTGCTTCATAGCCCGAAAGTTTTCCCTACTTAAATTATTGCAGCTTTAGATCAATTTTAAGCTTTTTCGAGGGTTGGGCCAAATGTTTGGACAGTATCACAAGGTTGGATGTTATTGTTTGGACAAAGTGAAACTCACTCATTTATGGGATTTTTGTACGTCCATAAGAAAGTTGTTCATTTATCGAGTGACTTCATGCAAGTGACTTTGATGCGAGGGAAATCTGCTGGACGGCAAATTCAAGTCGTCGTCGTCGTCGTCGTCGTCGACCCCCCCCCCCCCCTTTTATTATACAGACAAAGTATATGAAAAGGTGGTAGCATAAAGCTGCAGGTCGATATAACATTGCTAAGATAGGGATTTATCGATCAAGGTAATTTGATAACGATTTAATAATCAACCCGCTGGATCCACACTATTTTTGGGGGAAAAGAAGGCCAAAAAGTTCACAAATTTCAATTAAAGTCTAAAATTTTGAGGCCTAAGAAGTATCAGTACAAGATTAAGGCAGCTCGGGCAGAAGCATTGGAATATTAAGATGAACTTACTGATGAGAGGTGTGGTCTCAAGATCTTAAACCTCATAGATTTCTCGGCGTGACCTCAGCTTAACATGCCACTGCAATCACTGCATCTGCCTCAGCTGCCTCCATCTTGTACTGATACTCCTTAGATCTAAAAATGTTTGACTTTGACCCTAATCGAAATTCTTGAATTTCTTGGCCTTGTTCAAAAAAGATAAAAGTTCAAACATTTTAATACTTCTAACTAATGTACACAGTTAAGGTTGCAATGCACACCAACAGTACGAGCTCAGATTGCGAACAAAATTACTCAATCAAGTTTGTTTAAAAATTAAGAGATTGAGATGAAAGGTGAGACAGGATACCCATCCGAGATGGCAAAAATCCGAGACCATCGAATTTCGAAATCACGCTCGAAACTGCGCGTTGCTGACCCGCTAAACGACGTACATTAAGAGGTCAGCAGCTCAGTCCGTCCATCAAGCAATATCTTCGCACTACTGATCGATACAGGTCTCACTTAATTTGCATGTGAGCCACGAAGGACATAGTACTTTACGAACAGCAGGACTCATCTTAAAAAACAGTCACGCCTTTTTGTTACCAGGGTGACGTATACCCAAAGGCTTTAAAAAATCATGGGACCAGTGGTCCGTGTCCTTTGTGCAAGAGCTAATCAACGTTTTCTGCACGTAGGTGTATCGATTTGATAAAGAAACCGTCCGCCAGGATTCGTCGCCCTTGTGACATAACAGCGTATCTCATTTACCTTATGAGCCTTGTTCTCCGCTTAACTCTATGCTTTCTGGGACTCGCGCCGAAAAAGAGATACGCCCTTATTTCACAGGAGCAACGAGTTAAATGGGCTCCCGCTCAAGCGTCGACAGTTTTATTGCGACCGGGATCTGCAACCGGACACATTTGTGCTAAAAGCAACTATCTTACACGCAAATCGCATGCGCGTAGTTCCTTTTAGCATAAATACGTCCGATTGAAGGTTAGCGGAAACATTACCTTAATACCCAAACAGCAATTTACTCGCTTGGATCGGAAGTTATGAAATATTCCTGGAATACGCTGTAGGGTGTGGTTCGAATGCATCTTCCAGAATGACTTTGATTCGAACTTCAAATTACCTTACGTTACGATACTGGAACGAGTGCTATTTGCTGACAATTTTTTCGGATGCAGTTCTTTGCTACATTATTTATTATCCCCAACATTAAATCAACGTTTCAACTAGGCGAGCTTTCTGACAGCCCTGGTAAAAATTGGCGATAGGAGCTGCGTTTCAAAATACCATAATAGTTCTTATAGCCGACTGAAGAAGGCGATAGAAAATCATATAGCTGGCTGTAGAAAGAGGAAAAAATTATACGGCCGGGCTACACGAAGCGATAAAAAATTATACAGCCGTGGCCGGGCTATAGTGCCTATCGCCGAGCTTTACACTTTATCGCCTGGCTTTTGCTTTTTCGCCATCGGCTATACACTGAGAAAAAACTATGGCTTATAAACCTATTAGAGGTAAATATGGAACACCACTAATAGTAGTACCTCTACATATAATAATAGCACATATACCTTAGTTATGGTACGGGGTACCTTAATTAGGTACAGAGACCTTAGTATGGTTCACAGACCGAGAATCATTAGTTTATTTACGACTATTATAGGTGTTCCATATTTACCTCTAATAGGTTTATAAACCATAGTTTTTTCTCAGTGTAAAAGGCTATAAGAAAGTGTGTAGAAATTCGTGTGCTTTGTAAATCCTTAAGTTTGTACGGAATCACCTTAATATTTACAAAGCGCACATTGTATTTTCCTTTACTACATACTTTTTTTCATCAATTAAAATGAGAATAATCCATTCAGAGTGTGCAAAAATTTCAAAGTCATGAGTTGAAAAACGCTGACTCCACGAGATTAAATATTAGAGCCTAACACAAAGCGGAGCGGCGGGCGGCGCACTGGCGCCTTCAAACCTAACAGGGATACTTCACGCATTGCGCAATGCGTGAAGTATCCCTGTTAGGTTTGAAGGCGCCAATGCGCGTTTCGCGCTGGCTGCCCGCCCGCCGCGCCGCGCCGCAGCGTACCACGGCGCTTGAAGCAACTATTTCACACCAGAGGTATTGCACAGTATCATACAAAATTGCAGGCGCTCCAACATTTTAGGAATGGCAGGCATCCTTCAAAAGTACGGAGCTTTCCTCGCAAAATAAATCAGGATACTACGGCCCAAAAAGAGAGCGGTAGTCCAAAAACTCACTAAGTCCTAGCATCCGTAATTAGTAACGTTTAGCATACACTCCATCGCCATGCTGTTGCTTAATCGCCATCGGCTATAAAAGGCTATAAGAAATTGTGTTGCCGGTTATAGAAGCTACTGGAAATCTTACAGCCGGCTGTAGGTCTATGGTATTTTGGAACACAGATTCTACTGCCAATTTTTACCAGGGAGTTGAGTATTTTCTACTAAACTGTAGGCAAAATTTTATGATAAAAAATTGGAGGGTAGGTCTAAAACAAAATTCTTTCCTTAGTCCTTTAGTCCATTTTCTCCCTTAATCTATGGGAACCACCCATTTCAACCAACAGGATTGCTCCATACTACCTATGCCTTCTTTGCCTGTCACTGTGTCTACCAATTTCAATAATCAGTCCACTGGGTACATTCGCAGTTGCGATTTAATTGTTTTCATTGGTATGTGCCAATGAGTTTATTTCCGATAGTGACATCTGGACAATGATGATATTTGATAATACGTGAACTCTCTCGACCGCTGTTTGGTTGAATTTGCATGAAAAAATCGGAGATGTCTATACGGCGCGAAAAGGGAGTGAAACTATTTCGAATGCGCACGACTCCTGTTCGCAAAATGCCTACTCCAGGCTTCAAAAGCTGAAACCCCTGATTATCCCCAGCTCTGGAGCAGGTAACACGATGCAAATTAAATCCCGAAAAGAAGAGGGAACCTGTCGGGAAGGTGCGAAGTACGCGCGCGTGGAAACATGCAATTTAACATGTTTATGTATACAAATTGGCTAATCTGATCCGGGGAGCTCTCACCGGAAAGCTGAGATGATTCCCTCAGGAATCCGGGCAGTGTTGCCGACACAGACGTCGCTAAAAAAGCGAATTTCATCTCGAGATTCGGAACTACTTTTGCGTCTGAACCTTGCAGTTGCGCTTTACTATAAGTCCTGAACTGCCGAATTGCCGACTCCATGTCCATGAGATGTTCTGGAAATTACATTTCGACGGTGAAACTAGCAAACCAGGTAATAATTTCCGCTGCTTCATTAGTGTAGTGCATTCATTCAAAATATATACATGAAAATTGCAAGAATAATTTATCTAAAAAACACAAGAAAACGGGTAACCAAGGCTAAAAAACAACAGAACCTAGAGCCTGAGACGGTTCGGGGTGGTTTCAACCCCCTTTTCGAAAAGGGAAAAAAATATATAAAAAATTTAAAAAAAAAATTATAAAAATCAAAATACCTAAATCCCCATTTTGTCAAAGAAGAAAAAAGAAAAAAAGTAGAACTTAAAACCTAACAAAATGGCGATGTAGGTATTTTGATTTTTATAATTTTGTACACATTTTTGTTTCCTGGTCGAGAAGGGGGCTGAAACCACCCCAAAACGTCCCAGGCTTTAGATCTTTGGTATTTGGCCTTGATTTCCCGTATTATTGTGTCTCTTAGTTACATTCATATCTGGACTGGTGTTCTAAATCGCTTTCATTCGCGACATGACACCCTGACCCCGCAAAATCCAAAATTTCGGAAAAAATCAGCTTGAGGCGGCAACGGGGGCTAGCCGACGAGTGATCAGCTAATCGTTCCAAGGACGGCCAACATCCGCCGTTCGCTGCCCGATGTCAGGTGCAAGCGGCACCGCCAACTGGCATCCGCAACTCAAGACTTTCCACCCGTTCCCACCCGGAATTCAAGCGTTTTCGCTCTGGCAACGCCGCAACGGGACATACAGGTGGTACGCCCGCGGTCCCCCATCCAGGATAGCGCACCCGCCGCCGGGGACACGGGGGCGGGAGTTCCCCCGGGACTGGTGGGGGGGAGGGGGGTGAGGGGTGAGGGGTGACGGCGAGGAATGCGGCAACTCGTCTTGTCAGCGGACCGACCGGACGGCTCGCGCGAAATTTTAGACGGGCCGCAATCAAGTTCCTCTCGACGCTCTGCGCGAATCAGAAGGGTTGGAAACGGAGCAGCCGGCTTTGTTTTTTGGAATTCAAAAAAAAAAAAAAAAAAAAAAAAAAAAAAAAAAAAAAAAAAAAAAAAGAGGCCTCGTCTAGCAGAAATGAACTGAGCCACGTCACCTGATTTGGAATTGGGCAATTCAACCTTTTACAAAAGAACGTTTCAGCGGATACCTATGACGATTTTGAGGAATTTGCTATGTACTGTGCAGAAAATGGACTGAGATTTGCACAAAAATCGCAAACCATCTTCATGTAAAAAATTAAATTGTCATTAAAGTTAATTAAGGACTTCAGGAGATCGCAGGTCTTTCAAAGCAAAATAAATTGGGCTGTTTTATCTTTCAAACGCGAATTTCTCGAAAACTAAGCTCAAGGAGCGAAAAATTCGATTATACCAGAATAAAAATTGAAAATATGATGGACTCACCACAGCATTGACTCTCTGGAGACACTAATTATGGAGGTTTGAGCACTCACCTGGAAAAAAAAGATGAAGAAATGCATTAGTTTGGTTTAAAATTTACTATATCATCAGAAATATAGTGATGGTAACAATAATTAAAATTGGTCGGCTACATGAGCAATTTTAAAACACTCCTAGTGCCCGTTTTTCAGAGTAAAGGAGGGAATACTATAACCAGCCGCGGGACATAACTTAACACACTGTGTTAATTTATGTCCCGCGGCTAATTTTACTATACCCTCCTTTACTCTGGAAAAAAAAACACAGGGATTATTTTATGCTCTTGAGGTGATTTTCCAGCAGGGAGAAAGTGATAATGTAAGTACACTGTCTTGCTTTCGTTTGGATTGTTACAGCAGCTTAAATTCGGCACAGTAAAATTTATTTGTGAACCCTCTTCATGATCAACTGAGTTGTGCGAAGGTTTTGGTTCCTCGATACGAGAATCTCGACCAGTTTTTCAAGATCATAAACAATCTAGCTCCTTGCGCTTCGTCCGAGCGAAGCGTGGATTATCGATCTCTCCCCATTTGAAGCTATAGTAAAGAATCGATTATTGAGGTGTTCGTCGCGAACACCCTGTTTATCGATGTTTTTTCATAGGTTTAAATGACAGATCAATCGATATATCGTAAAGCACGCCACGCCACTGAGCAAATCCACACCAACCTGAGGTGGGCGCAACTACTCATGAGTGACGTAGTGGTCTATTGGGTCTGTGGTTCGTGTGGGTTGCACGTTCGAATTGGTCTTGCAAAACCACCCGACACCCCCCCCCCCCCNCGACACCCCACAGACCGTGAGAATTCGCGTCGTTTTTATCACACTCGGGGCATTTTCGCTGATAGTGGGTGAGACGAGTACCTGCATCCTACACCCATGAGTCTAGCCCCCTCAACCCCCCTACCAACGAGATACGCCACCTGGCTGCGACTACAGGAAATTAAAGACGAGCTGCGTTGGTTTCAGTCGCGAGAGCTTTTCCTACCGCTCAATTTTCGCTAGCTTTCACATCACCAGGTTGCGACATTTCAGAAAGAAACTGAAAATTCAGCTAAAACTGCAGAACGGTGTGTCGGATGAAGTTCAATGTTTCCGGAAGGAAATTCGTCGTCTTCTTTGCAAAAGATTGTAATTACATTTCAATCTTTTAAAATTTCCCATAGCAAATTGCATTATTATTGGGAGAATCTTGGACATTCCTAATTGAGAATTTCTTTGATTTCTCTTCAGATCTCGTGTAAAAATCGGTTAAATTTTGGACAAAAAAATGCACAGGTAAATACTGATAAAAAATTGAATTGAAACCCTGGCTGGTAGCCCTGGTAGACAAAACAAAAAGGAACACTTGTCAATGTGAGGGGAATATTTTGAAATATTACATTTATGGTGTTCAAAGTACAGTACTCAATGTTTTGGGTGTTGACAGGTTGTCGCACCTGACTTGTGGGCGTATCTCGATTTTCGCTTGAGTCCCAGAAGGCATGGATTTATATGTAAAACAAGGCTCATGTGGAAATTGAGATCGACCCTTACGCCAAAGGAGCGATGAGGTGTAATGATGTTAGATGATAAGTTTTTTAACACCGTAAGTGCCTGAAAGCGCGATAGAAGAAGCACGGCGTCAATATGGATTTCAAAAGATGCAAATCCTAAAGCACGACAGAATCCATATGCCCATCTTCAACCACTCTCTTATCCCTTTTTATAGAAATGTGTGACTGCTGTGCTCTCCACTCCGTGCGCATTTACGAGCTGTTTCGCTAAAACTTCCACGAAGCGGCTTTAAATAAAACCGCAGGACATGTTTATAGGTGTTCATAGTGCACAGGTATATTTGGTCTCGATTATTACCCTTGACTCTCTGCGGATTGCGGTCGGAAAAGAGAGGGAAAAAAGGCGATGAACAAATTCTGGAGCAATTTTACGTGCCTTGCTGCCAAAATGGGCAAAAACACTCATCATTGCTCCCAAAGTGAAGTAAAAACACTTGAATACCGAGGTTGTGACAGACAAAAATTGAAAAAAAAATAATAAATAAATATATACCATAGTCCACGCGCCGTACGCGATATTTTACAAACATATTGTAGCTGATATTAAAGTGAAATCTCAAGAGACTATCACTGCTGAACCGTAAACACATAGTTGCAGGAATTGATAGCTTAATATTCTTTTTTTGCATGTTACAAAGTGTAAAGAAGAAGATTGACTCTAATGGACTTAAACGTGTCTATAAATTCAACATAAATGCGCGTGTGTTTTAAAATTGAGGTGCAGAGGGCATTTTGTAAGTGCTTTTTCTACAGGGTGTGTGATCAAAACTAAGTAAGAGGGATTATGTGCAGCGAGAACTTGCGGACACTTGAAGTGTTGTTGCCCTGTGTTTGATTTGACACTAAAGGATACATCATGTTTACGTGTGGGTAGCGATCACAAAATGAGAAGTGACTGTACTAGAGTGTTTACACCTTATGTGCCAGAGTAACTTTGTTTCTGTTAGTGTCCCAACTCAATGCACAAATATTTGAAACTTTTGCGAGATTAGAACCTCAAAATTTCTCTCGTGATTGAATTAACTTCAAACAATCATGAGCAGTCACAGAGAGCGTGCACTCGAATCAATTTTTAGTTTTCTTTTTTTTCTTTTTTCTTTTGAAAATTAAACTATTCGTAGAGACTTGCAATTTTACGGTGATATTTATTTGATTCCTGCTTTTTGTTTAAAGTAAACATCAAAGAAGCAGAACTTTAAATATAATTTCGCGTATGTAAAAATACATATAACAGCATGAGCTGCTAGTTTGCACACAAAACATACCTGAAATTCCATTACTCTTAAACACAGCAAAATTAAAGTTTTTTCGGGCACAATCCGAAATCCGAATATGAAGAAAAGTTGCTTGATCCCACAGTACTTAGTTTCCTCACTTGTACACTGAAATAATATTATTATTTTAAGTATTTTTACTTCGATCACGCAGTCACTAAATTTTAAAACGATTGCACTGTCCGTATGTAAGTGTGCTCTTGAACTGAAGCCTGTAATCAACTCCCATCCAATTGGCTCATGGCCTCATGCTTGAGCAGGAAATACAATATTTATCTGAAACTATTCTGCATGCAAAACTTCAGCTATACCAAAATCTAGGCTGAGCTTACATTGACTCATCCTCTAAGCAGGCTCCACTCTCTGAATCACCGGGAAACCACGATGTATCCAGACCGGAAGGATGTGCTGCTGTGCTCCGTAAAAACGCCGTATGAGCCTCGGATGTTGCCATATTTTCTCTTAAAAATCATTATTTTAGAAGAAAGCTATGAATATTTTTCCTTGAAATTTTCAGACTTTGTGGATAAAATTTAGAACGAAATCATCTGAAAAATCGGATAAGAAATGTTCACAAATTTCCTGAGAATTCGTGATTTATCGAAGAAAATTTGGCAACGCCTGATAGCTCATACGGCGTTTTTCCTCGCACGGTAGTGTAGAGCTCACAATCTTCACATTACCTCACAGTAATTCAGATTGTTGTTGAATAGAACTTTCTCATATAGAGGTTTAACTTAGAACACCCCCATCCCCAACACTCCCAAAACTTGAAATTTTAACGATACCTCTTTTGTATAAACTCNGGGGGGGGGGGGGGGGGTCCAGAAAGTTTGTCAGTGGCCAGTGGCCATTAAACAATCTTGAATTCCACCCACTCATTTTCATGTCATTTACCTACTAGGTGCACCAGAAAAGTTGCCTTGAAACCAATAAAAATCCATTTTATTTTCTCAATTAAAGCATCGGAATTGCTTTACAATCTGTTGGTCCTAATTTCATCCCGTATAGTTTCAGTCACTTATCCGTATCAATTAGTTCTCATCAGCCATTAAATCCGAAAAATTTGTGACTGGGCGTTGGGAGCAAACGACTCATCAACTGGGAAACTTTTCGGGCAATGTCGAAAGATCGTGCGGTAAATGTAGCGTTTGGCTATCTTTAAACAGGTGAAATTATCATTTTTTCCAGGTTTGACAACTAAGCTCCCGGAGTATCGTACGTTTAAGCCGTTAATGAAGTCCATCACACGCAGGGCGAACCGATGTGATGACATCATTGACAATCTGTTAATGGAGCCTCGGACTCAGAGGCTGCGAATGAATCGATGATCTCATCGAGATTTCTTTTTCGTCTGGATGAGATTGCACCCGGAACTGGTGTAGCAAAATTCAGAAAATTTCACCTGGGATATATAGTTCCCGCGTTAATAGTTCTCGGTCATTTTTTCTCATTTTGAATTTGGTAACCTCCACAGAAAAAGGTATCGTACATAATAACTTAGGTAAACTAGGTTTATTTGGTCTACTTGGTTATTTAACAAAATTTCGACACCAAGAATCCCCAAATATTTGAACTGAACCGAGTTACGACCAGTTTTAAGTTTACAGTTTAAAAGTCGATCTTTTGGAACAGGAAAAAAAATGCTAAAGTGCGGCTCAAAATTGTTGAGATAAGCGGTAATTTTACTCCTTGTATTGACACGCAAATTGACTGAAAATAGGCCAAGCACCTACGTCGTATTGGGAGAAGAGGTACTGCACCTCGTTTTTCGGAAAAAACTCAAACAGCAATTTATTTTTACCAAACTTTGAAAAAACTGCTCGCCTGAAAAATAAAATAATCATTTCTATTGTAACCTATATCGATTTTTTTTTCAAGGAAAAAAAATTCGAATAGTCGTAGTAGAAATTTACGATGAGGGTGCGCCACATGTTGGACCATTTTCTTCACCCTCCGTTGTCATGCGCTTCTCATTTCCGACAGTGCAGAAATGTTGAGAATGGATGAATGAAAATATTCAGTCCTGAATCTCTCCTCCGAAACAAAATGAGGGCAAACAAGTTTTGCAAACAGCCACATCCTCTCCAAAGTTCATTTCTTCCACCGCAATAGATAGAGTCGAGTAAAAAAAAACTCTATCTACATTTTGGCATGAGCCCCGTATCACATAAGCGTCCATCGGTATTGCAGCTCTGCTACATTATTGATTGGGACTTTTATTTTTAAGCGGATGTGGTACAACGACGCAGGCATTATTTTTATCGGGCAAGTAATTGGCTCGAAATAGCTTCGCGGAGACAATAATAGCACGAATTGTTATGAAATCAATCGATCAACTAAAAGCGGCCGATGACATGGGCTCGACCCTCCCTCCTACTCGTCAGGTTTTTATTTTAAGGGTAAGTCAAACAACATGAATAGTCGTGCATCAAATTTTGCTCATCAGAAATATCTTTTTATAAACAATAGTGTTTGCACCCGGTATGTACCACTGGAAGACAATTTTTTTCGTTCTCCTAATTTTCTTCTTACACGTAGAATTTAAGTGGCAAACAAAGGAAATAACTTTTCGAGTCATAGCTTACACATTCCTCTTTTTTTACTGAAATTTGAGCTAACGAAAATTAAGTCAAAGTGCAAGTGTACACCAAAAAAGTTTTTAATTTTCCCCTGTAGCAGCTCAAGGCTACGGGGTAAAAAGTGTTCAGTCACAATTTGAGGGACCATTTATGATAGTAAGATGGTTGCATTGATGCAACTATTTCTGCTCTATGGATGTCTCGGTTGCATATACATTAAAGTGAAGGCGCTTGAAAGAGACTCGACAATTATTGTTCCTCTGACTTGCGAGCAACGTTAAGATGCAACTATTGTCGCTCTGGGGATGTCCCCGGTTGCATATACACGAAACTGAAGGCGGTTGGCATTTTCCTCGGGTCGACGCAATAGCAACTTTCCCCATAAAAATTGGATTGAAAGCATTCCAGGCTGAGAATAGTGTGAACTCGGTGACTGCACGACTGGCATGGACGAGTCTAATTGGCCGACTGATTGCCGATTCGGTGAGAAGTCGCGATCTCGCGCCAGAACCGATCAATTTAAACGATCAGCAATTGCCGCCGGCCTTGACACCCAGGCTCGTTCACTGCTACTGTTGTTGGGCGACCGGGTGCATGGAGCATGGGTCGAAAAAGCTATACCGCGGTTATAAAGAGAAAAGACTCGATTACAGTCGATCGGACACATCAAAAGTGATAGGCTCAATTTCGATCGGTCACACACCTTCAGCCAATTGACTTTTGACATTTGACCCGACCAAATAAACGATATTTCACGCTATGACCACTCTGATTGAGCTGATCGATAATTCTGGCGTGCTAGGGAAGAACGCCGTATGAGCTTTTAGACGTTCCCAGATTTCCTTTACTAAAAACCAAATTTATACTGGAAAAACTACAAATATTATTTTCTCTTTTTTTTCAAATTTTTCGGATATTTTGTTCAAAATTTGATCAAACATCGAAAAATATGCATAACTCTTCTCAAAAATGCATGTTTTATCCGGGAAAATTGGCAAAACTCGAATTTTCATGGGGCGTGTTTTCCTTAGCACGGCAGAATTGTCCCATGGTTACAGCTGGTTAACCATGCATGGTTTTCCTCGAAGGCTTGACAGTTGCAACTTTTTAAAAGGTTAACAAATCAAGTCGGAACATCGAAAAAAAAATCCAAGTCCAATAATAGAGCAAACCCATCCTGTACTACCAAAAAAAAATAGGATAAAAGGAAATTATTATGCCACGTTGATGGCTGAATTCAACGAGTCGCTCGTTTAAGTAAACATTAACGGGACCTATGGGGGTTTCTTCTCTGGTACCTTCGGTGTTACCTTCTCGCCGACATCCTCAGTTCCGACAGCCGATAAACTCTCACCAGTCACCAGCCAACGTTTAGTGCTCACTCGGATAAGATTAATTAGTCCCTAGGTGTATAGTCTAGTCCTGTTGAAACAGGCCGCCAAGCGAGTACAAAAATCAAAACCTGCCCTAGGTTTCGGGTCAAAAATATTTGAATATTTAGAGGATTCGGCATCGCGGGGGTCCGAAGTTGGCGCCTGGGAAATTAGGGTCGTTAGCGCCCCGAAAGCATAAACATAACACCAAGAGGGTGACGAGAACGGGGTTCACGCACCCCCGACGGAGCAATAGATCACGCCCGTTTCCCGGGAATTTTGAAAAATATGAGATTCATGGCTAGGCAGCTGCTCCACCCGCCGTCCTGATTCTTCGCCCTTTGATGAATATGATCGGAGTTTAACAGTGTGCTCCGAAAATATTGTCTTGACTAGTGGGTGCGCCCCCTGGCCGCTGCGCGGCCCGACCTCCGTGGGCGTAGGCGCTTCGCGCCCTTCATGAGTTAATCTAAATAGAGTGAGCTCATGGAGGGACTATATCCTATCGATAGACCAGAGCGATTTTCTAAACTATGAAAGGAGATGAAATATGAATAATAAATTAATAGTATATGCTCAGAATTATAGAGGAAATCGATGAGAATGATATTTGGACCGTGTTAAGGAGACAGGAACCAAGCCACATCAGCTATGGCCAAATTTAGTAGGGAAGTTTCATTTTTTACATTAAAACGATTGTGCGGATTTTTGTGCAAATTTCAGTGAATTTTCTGAAAGTGCGAAGCAAATTACTTAAAATTTTTTAAGGAATCCGCACGAACGTTGTTTTGTATAAAATTAGATTACCCGGTTATTTGGCAATAGCTGATGTGGCTTGGTTTTTTTCTGTTTAACAAGGTCCATTTCATATACAAAAAAGAAAAACATTTCATGAAAAATGATTCACTAAGAATACTATGCTCAGAATTGTTGAGGGAATCGATAATAATAATAATTTACCGAGGGAGAGAAAACAATATTATAGTGAGTACGTCACGAGTCACTGAAAAGATTACTGGAATCGACCAATGATGGGAATATCATTGGAACTATGAAGGAAAAATGTTTGCGCATGGATTTTCTTATGACGTTCTTACAATGAGTATGAGTAAGGATGATAATTCTGAAATTTATGCGTTTGAATTGATTGAATTCGAAATTTAATTCATTTCAAGCAGACAAAACAAATCGAAATGTTTCAGAAAATTGAAAGGGTGCTCAACGTTATTCACTTTGAACAGTTGACTTAAACACCTTTGAATCACACGGTGTCTTCGGCTGGTGCGTTTTAGACATACATATTTAATAATGATACAGCTGAGTTGTCAAAATTTGGTTAAATTTCCTCGATTTCCAACGAAAAGTAGAAATGACTTTTATGAATGGCAATACCGCAATTGCCCCTGATACCTCGAAGCCACAGAACCGGAATAAATCAGTAGAACAGTGGCTAGAAAGTATCGATTCATACAATATTTATGAGTTCCTAACAAAAGTGAAAAATGATACGGTGGTTCCCTGTTCATCTGAGGCCTAATGGCGCTGACCCTTCACAACACAATTAAAGTTAAATGAGTGTTCGGGGCTAGAGCTCTTTCACCATCCCCCTCTTCAGTTAAAACACCTTCTGACGAATTTTTGTCCTCCTCTAAATACCTCAATTTTCGGTGCTATGAGACCACGTAAAACAATTCAGAGTTTGATAAAATGTTTATCTGCCTTTAATCTTGGGTGTTTGCAACGAGCACCTTAATGATCGATTCTTTACTATAGGTTCAAATGTGGAAAAATCGATAATTGATCATTCACGCCTCACCACTGGTCGGTATGGTTTGACTTCGAAACAGTCAAGAATTCGCGCAAAAAAATTAAAAGGCGAGAAAGAATAGCAAGAAAAATAACACTTAGGTTTTCCTTAACGATTTTTATATGATGGCTCCGCAACTTATGAAAAAATGGGTTTTGGCAGGTAAAGCAAATGTTGTACCAGTGTTGCAAAATATCGCCTGTTGCAATATCACTGAGCCTTGAAGTTACATCTAAAAGTAGAAACTATCGTTTTCACTAAGAGAAATTGGAACAATGCAGGACCGTAAGACTCTGAGACTATTTTAAAATTGAAATAAATAGAAACTTAGCTGCCTAGAACATCAATTCGATCAGAATGGGACAAATTTTGTGAGGTGAAATTGATGTGAACTCATCTTTGTCCATGTCCATGCGACAACACTGCCTTTGTTCGTCAAGATAAGCAAAGTGGATTAGCACCACCACTCAAGCTCTCAAAAAAAGGATCGGATTAAACCAACGCTCACCGACCATTAAACACAATATTTTCAATTATTTTAGACTGCCTGATGAGGAGGGGAGGGGAGGGAGCATGCGGAAATGAGGGTAATTTGTTATACGCCAGATGCAAATTCGCCAGCGATATTAACTCAATAAACTTACTTACTTAGAGGCCGTTCAAATATTGACCGACCGTGTAGCCAAGTTGCACGGGCAGGAAAGACAATACGCGGGCATACCGTACTTGAAGACGTTTACCAGAAATTGTTGAAACTTTAAAGGAAAAACGATTAATTTTCTATTTTTATGATGAACTAAAGTTGTAATAAGCAGCTGTAAAGGTCGATCCAGAAATCAATGGTTTATCGTCTAGTCTTGGAGACCAGAATCGCCAAAAATTGGAAGGAAATCACCGTTTTTTTATTTATCTATCCTCAATATTTTATACAATTCAACGATTCTTTCAAGTGGTAAAAAATAGGTTATAATGACCTTTAGAGGTTTGTGTACAGGCAAATTATCATAACCATGGAGTGTAAATTTGGTATCTTGGGTAATATTTAGTAAATTATTATCTAAGATACCCAGGACTGAATAATTCGGTACCGATTTGGCAAAACAGCAGGGCCGACCGTTCATACCTCATAAAACGTATTTGTTTTTCACACGACCCGCCTCATCTCCCATCGATGCTGCGAATTTATTTTTACGACCGTTGAAATTTTACGTTGCCGGTCCATTTAAGGATATTTTGTGTTTGAACCCAAGCAAGCGTTCACTCCTCAAAAAAATGGACACGATTTTATATCAAATCTTCAGCGGTACAGCGAATAACACAACTGATTTGGCAAAGACTCCTAATCTCCTAATCAGCCCGTAGAAAAACTGAAAAACTTTGCATTTTTGACTTCATGAAAAGTCGCTCATCTTTACCTACCTACCGATTACCTATATCTCTATTAATTGAAGATTTCTTCTTATTAAAATATTAAAACTGATTGACTGCATGATCATGATAATCAGTAATTTTTATCAGAACCAGCAACACTGAGCACAACACTAATTCACTCTTACCCCTTTACTCCACCCATATTTTTTATTAAAAATTACGAATTGGTTTTTAACGTATTAATACCATTACTCAACACTCAACAGTTTATTCCGCCCTCATCTGTTGCTGTGTTTGTTTATGCAATTTGTTAAGTAAAGAGTTCTTCGTGCCATGCACTTGCCAAACACGAGTGAGTTCCGAATACACGATTTATGTCTTCTGACAGGGAAAAAAATTGGTCCACTTACATCAGGTATCCGTCGACCCAATGATTAATTTCCGTGATTCGAGCGTTTTTTAACTTTACATCACTCTGGAATTCTGGATTACAACCGATTTTGCTTCGATCATGCTTTACAATCGACATTCATCAACATCCAGGCTTTACTTCAGTGAAACCTGAAGTATTCTGAGGTCCTTATGCTGTTAACGCTGTATTCAATAAAAAGAGCCACCTAATCGAAACCCATTTTTACCCTCCTTGAGCTCTTTTCTGATTTACTTAAAACACGGGCATCGACTTTAAAATTTGAGGCATTTTTAGCAAGTTTTTGAGTAATGGGAACATTAATCTTCGTCGAAAATTAGCAGATTCGGTAAATCCGCCTTATGACAAAAAAAAATCACTATATACAACCTATTTGGAGAATCTAAAATAGTATCTAAGTTTTCCTTCTTCTCCTCTCAAGATAACAGAGTTAGATTTAGCGAGCGTTAGAGACACTTTCCACGCACGGTCCTTCTTATTTGGATTCTGCAGGGTTCATTTCGAATTTGTGCGCATCACTACCGTGCTGAGGAAAACGCCGTATGAACATTCGAGAGTTGCCAAATTTCTTTCGATAAAATGTTTATTTTTCAGGAAAGCTATGAATACTTTTCCGTGAAATGTTCAGGAACTTTGGGTGAAATTGCGACAAAATTATCTGAAAAATTGGAAGAAAAATATTTACAAATTTACTCGATAATTCGTGATTTACTTAAAGGAATTTGGCACCACATGAAGGTTCATACGACAGAATTCACTGACCTGTGTATATGTTGGACTTTCATCGGAAATCCGACGATTCACGGGAACAGACGGCAACAAAGAAAGTGCATTAGTCCGGTAGAGTGCAGCGCTTTCGTTGATTAAAGAGGAGCATCAGGTCCTAAGCAGGGGCGGGAGGCGTGGCGCGGGGGAGGAGGGTGGGGAGGGGGTGGAGAAGGGGCGCCGTAACTAGGTGCACCTCCTAGCGCCACCAGCCAAGGACAAATTCCTCCGGGATGCTCCTTGAAGATTTCCGACCTGGATCATTTATCATCTCACGCTCCCTGATTGAGTCCTTAACAGATTTTTCAGTGTCCGGCTCCGGGCCAACGCACCCCCACCCCATTCCCTTGATGCCGAATCCTGCGTTTTGGATTGCTAGGCAGGCCCGTATTTCCCTATGGGGCAAGCGGGGCAGTTGCCCCCAGCGGCAAATTTTAGGGGCGGCCATTTCCGAGTTTGAAGGAGGGGAAGGGCAACAAAAAAAGGGATCATAAAATTGTGACAAACAGCGGCATGAAATTCTAGTGCGTGAGAATGCGTGATCCAATGAACAAAATGGTGCCAATTATCGCGGCCGTTGCATGGTATAAGCCTCGGTTCCATTGATCGATTGATGTAGGTACAGATTACTTGAAATTCAAAAATGCACGAGACAACAAAGCAAACTAATACACAAAAATTTGAGAAAAGTGTAAATATTAAGTTCTTACTTTTTGAAATTGAAAAGGACTAGTTTTATTAGAGTGGGCGGTTAAAATTTCTAAAATTTCCGGGGGAAGGCCGGACCCTCACTTTCTGGCAGGTATCCCCACTGCAGTCGCGTTTCTCCTACAAGTCAGGAACGGCAAAAATTTTTTGCCCCCAGCGGCAGATACATAAATCCGGGCTTGTAGCTAGGTGTTCTTTCTTGCAGAAAAAAAAAGTTGCCCCCTAATTTTCCAAGTTTTTCCGAAAAATATGTTGAATTGATTGTTTGACATTTTTAGGTTACTGAAAGAAATGCAATTTTTGATGGTATCTTTCTGATGCTGAAGAAAGTTCTTGTGAAATACGCACCAAAGGTCGAATATCTTAGATGTAGTAATTACACCGCTTGCCGCCGCGCCGTGCAACCAAAAAGTTCTGGGTTTGTTTCCTCAGTTTGATGGTTGCACAGAACAGAATGGTCAAAAATGGTCATCCTGGCGCTAGTAAAGGAACAGTTTGGGAATGACGTGCATGAGTGAGATTAGCAGATTGAAGGGCCTATACCAATTAAAGACGAAGGAACGTCCTTAGAACAAGAACAACAATATTACCCGAGCGAAGGGTACATTTGCTTATGAAAAGAACGAAAAAGAATTTAACGAGTAAACTGGCCGGTATGGATCGGCTAACTGGCCTCCAGGCGGAGTTGACCCTACGACGGATACCCGGCTCTATGACTGGGGTCTTAAAAGAGGCCAAAGAGGCCTTTCAATCACTTTTCTGATTGAAAAACCACACGTCAAAAGGAGGTGAGATGAGCCTGAGGCGGACTCAGATCAATGAAAAATGATTGAAATCTAATATCAGGGTAAGTGAATGAGTCTCGAAGATGTTTTCTCTTCAAACACAAAAGAAGTTTAACGAAAAATTTGCACTTGTAGCTGGTAAATATTTTTGGAGATTTCTATCGATAGATTGAGAGCAAATTTCATGCTACTCCCATACCGCCCTGCTAAGGAAAAACGCCGTATGAACATCCGAGAGTTGCCAATTTCCCCGGATAAAACATGTTCTTTCGAGGAAAGTTGTGCATATTTTACATTAAAATTTCAATGTATTTTAGATTAGTTTGCTGACAGAAGTGTCTGAAAATTAGATGAAAAATATTTGTAACTTTCCCGATAAATTCGTAATTTATCAAAGATAATTTGGCAATGCCTTAAGGTCCATACGGCGTTTTTCTTAGCACGGCAGCATATCTCTCTACGATTTTTCGGCGCTAAGAAAGCATCTCGCATTTAGAACCAAGAGTTGCATTAAAATTTGAAAGTCACGTGGGCATTTTTTGAGGGAATTTTTACATGCACACATATTCAATGATACTTCGCACCTTACTTAATCTTGTTATCTGAGAGCATAGGTAGTTTCATCTCGGTTTTCATTATCACGCATCCAGGTGATGCTGATGCATTATATTTCTACATCCTGTTGGAGTTTACTCCCTGTGTCGAATATCATCTCTGATCTGGTGGACTCGAGCCTGATCAAAAACACGAAAATAAACCTGACGGAAATTTTAAGAAATATTCTGGCCGGAAATCAGTACTAATTACGATCACTCAAATTCCACCACTACCATAGCATCAATTAAAAACCCGATGGAGGAATTGTAAAAGTTGTATTGCGCATAATCTTTTCAAAGTAATAATTCAATAGAAAACAGATAATTGACATTTCAAAATAGTCTTTTCGTATGCACGCAATTCCAACGAAAATCAAAATTTTACGCTCAGAAATCCATTCTTTCAGTTCAATTGAAATTTTAATGGATGTAGATTTCAGTAGAATCTCGTACATCTTGCTTCCACATAACAACTAATAAAAGAAGTCCAATTGAAGAGGACACTTTTTACTATTTTATGTTTATTTTTACAATAGAAGGAAAGTATTGTTCCATTACCGAAGTGCATTAGTGAATACTAATTATTCTCAGTCATAACATTTAGATTTTAGGGACGACTGCCTTCTAAGGCTGATTTATGGACCTTTTTTGTGCCTTGCAAATTTTCACACACCCTCTTCCCGCCCCACCCTGGCGCCCTCCCCCACTTTTGAGGGACCGCGTCCGATCGTAAAAAACAAATTCGCAGTCGTTGATTAGCCCACTCCATTTGGCTCAGTGGCGAGGCGTGAATGATCGATTATCGATATTTTCCCATAGAGGCTATGGTAAAGAATCGATTACTAAGGTGTTTGTTGCGAACACCCTGTCTATCGATCTTTTCCCATGGGTTTAAATGCAAATCAATCGATACATCGCAAAGCACGCCACGCCACAGATTTAGTTACTCAAACTTGAATGGAAAAACAAAATTAGGCAGCACATTAAAAGCAAAGAGAGAGAAAAAAGTCATTATTTCCAGCCCCTACAAGTCGTAAAAAAACTAAATTTGGAACGAAGATTGGGAAAGTAGCGTTGGGATGGTGGACGGGTGGAGGAGAAATGAGATGTACCTTTTCAACAATGGGTGATCGATTCGTGTTTAAAAATAGTCGAGATATGTCAACAGAGGAAATTTACGAGGGTTATATTCCAATTTATCGATTTGTATACGTCTCCTTTCAGACTTAAAATACTTCTGCAACGACAAAAATGAAAATATTAATATGTGTACTTGCAAAAAAATAAATAAATACATTTAAAAAAAGCGCTTGGTCAGAGCAGTGATAAAATAGATATACATGAGATATTGAACTTGGTACTTGGGCCGAATAATTTTCAACTATCTAAATTTCAACCATTAAAACACGATTTTACGACTGACGCACCGCGTTTATCATGAAACCCATTTCCTGGAAAAATTTGGAATACAATATTTTCTAATTTTTCGATTAACTTCACTGAAAATTTCGTCTAGTGTGTTTGGATATTTCAACGAAAAATATTTATAATTTTTAATAAAAATTTATATATTCTTGAAAAAAAAAATTCTGCGTTATTTGAACACTCATGCGACGTTTTTACTGAACCCGGGAGACTATCTCTCGACGGAGACGAATTTTACCAGCCGCACCCGCCCGCTTTCTCATTAGACATTCTCCGATTTGATCAGTGCACCTCGCGTACTCTGGGGTGTCAAATCTGAATGAGTTCAAACACCGCCCAACCCAGATCCGTCCTCTGATAGGTTCCGATAGACGATCCATCGATTCATCTTCCTGGCCGAGGCACATCACCGAAAGTGTGCTAATGGTCTTCAGCCCGATCTTTGTTTTAGTCCGATGCATGTAGCGTAAGAAAGTTTCATTCATTGATTTCCATGAGATGTTGCCAAACTGGGTCATGTCGTTAGTGTAACTATGAAGCTCCCTGGTGGATTTTGCCGAAAAATTTCCTGACTTTTCAGGGTTTGGTGAAATTCGCTGACGTTTCAATGGCTAGTCGTCTCATGGCTACGATATTGAGCTCGCAACAGTAAATTTTACACCCCTCCAGATTCAGCCGCGCAAAGACTTTCCGCATTAGTCTGCTGCGTTAAAGAAGAACGCTGCATAGGTCCTCAAATGTTGCCGAATTTCCTTGGACACATGCCGAATATTTGGGAAAACTGATACACACTTTTCTTCCAATTTTTCGGATTTTTTTTTCATAATGGACCACTAGACTATGTACGAATTTCAGCATTCTGATACATGTTTCTGGACCAAAATTTCACGTAAAATGCGATGTGCATAGCAAAAGTTACCGAAATCAACTCCTTACGAAGATATTTAATGATTCATGATGCGTGAATTCAAACCGCCCGCTCATGAAAACTCAATGCTCTACGTGATTCACATCGCGCGCTAAAAGTTCATCATGATAGTCTCTGCGATATAAAAACCTGGCAACCTCAATCTTGACGGTTTGACTCAGCTATAGCAAATTGCTAATAGTTTGAACAACATATGATGGGAAATGAACATTGCTCGATGAAGAAGCTTGCTGAAACCGTTGTAGCGCGCGATTTGACTCGAGTAGAGCTTTGAGTTTCTTGTGAGCGGGCAGTTCAAATTCCACGTAACCAATATGAAATAAAAACGTTGAAATCTTCATTAGGAGTTAGTTTCAGTAATATTCGTTGCGCTAATCGCGTTCTACGTGAAATTCTGGTTAAGGAACATGTATCAGATTGCTTAAATTCGTACCTTGTCTAGTGGTCCATTTAATCTAATGTGTCTGAAAATGTAAAGGAAAACTATTTGTGGCTTTCTTCAAAAATGGATATTTTCCGAGAGGAAATTTGGCAACTTTCGAATGTTCATACGGCGTTCTTCCATAGCACGGCAGTATTCAGGTATACATGTTATCTCGTCACCTAGCAAATTAGGCGAGAATTTGGAGGACAAGGGCGCGAATGGGAGGAGTTTGTACACTGTTGGCTGAAGACACCAATCATTGTCTGGGAACCGCGAGGAATGTGTTATTCGCCTTCATTCCAGCGATTAGGCATACCCAACGCATATTCGTTGCAAAAATCGCATTCTCCCAAATTATAGGAACCCAAAAAGAGGCAAAATCCTGATAATTTGCAGATTGGAACGCAACAAGCTCACAGTAGTAATTTTTCATTACCTTCGACTCATTGTCGGACGCACGAGGACTTGCCGCGCTATTCAGAAGTATACATTTGTTCCTTCTTGTCGGACAAATTAACCGACAACTTAGAGGTCAAGGGTGCGAAATGGAGGCGGCATGTGTTCGCTGTTGGCTGAAGACTCGATTAATTGCCCGCAAACCGCGACATGGCCGCCAATTCGTGCTATTGCACTGTATAAACATAGAGACCTCGAGGGCCAAGTGTAGTGAGGATCGACAACTGTGCATCTGTCTGAGGTCTGCTCTTCATTTGCAAACAGCGTGTGCGAAATTAAATGGGAGATTAATGGTCTCGCAACAGGCAATTCTGTGGCCGCTGAAAACCTGGCCAGTTCCGAAATTGCTACTGGGTATTTGGCTTGTCACAACGTGAATGACTCACAAATGGACCGCATTAAGCTGAAATTAGGAACCAAGCCACATCAGCTATTCGCTAAATTTGATTGGGCAATTTAATTTTGTACATGAAAACTGCTGTACGGATTTTTGTGCGAACGGTGAATTTTCTGCATGGTCCGGATCAAAAACCTTAAAATTTTCGAAGGAATCCATATTCCATATTAACGTTCTCTTATGAAAAATTCAATTTTCTAGTTGAAGTTGGCAATAGCTGCTGTGGCTTGGTTCCTTTCTGCTAAACGTTGTCCAAATGTATTGATGGTTTACTGTTTTAATTTTTTGGACGAGTAGAGCAGATTTTTCCAGTACCTCGAAAATATAATGCATTCTGGATTCTGCGACGCACGACGCGACAGCAAAGTAAGATCAGTACATTGATTTCTTGAATAAAGTCTACCACTAATTCGCCTAGCTTATGGTAAGCAAATATGTGAAAAAAGCACTACCTCCGTTGAGCATGTCTAAGATCGGGTTCGGGTTGCTTTGCTTAAAATAATCAGTTTGTGCCACAAAATATGGATCTATAAATGGGGAAATGTGGGATACGTTTAGGGCAACTCCTCAATGCTGGCAATTCACAGACACAATTGAACTACATTCCGCCTGAGCCTAAAATAGTTACCGATGATTAAAATTCTTTGAAAACACCAGGAAGGTGCAATTGTTTGTGGTGCTAACAATTCAAACAGCGCAACATACGTGCATAACAGCGACAGCTAATCATTCCGGCGCATTTTCGAGGCAAAAAACGGAGAACTGATGATCTAGGATTCAAAACTGCCTGACGAAGGGATATTGTGTAATGCGACACAAATCGACGCTAGTCCACCGAAAGACAAAAAAGCTATTGTTTGCTTGATATTATTATGCAGAGCAAAAAATGACGAATTTTTAACTCGTCAGCAAAGAACGGTAAAGAATCGTCGCAGAAAGTGAATTCCAGGATTTTGCTACTTTTACAGCCATCTCTGACCGCGATGTGTAGCTAAATTCCTAAAATTAGTAAATAAAAAGTAATAACTGATTTCTTTGCTGAAAGATTTACAGGAATATCGGATGGCACTCTTCAATGTCAGACCAGACCAGTTGAGGAGAAAGGGTAGGAGAGGAGGTGGAGAGGTGGGGAGGGGTGGAGAGTGTACGGGGGAGGATAGGGGAAAGGGGAGAGCAAACTTTCGAAAACCTTTAAAAATACATTGAAGCTGATCGAGTATATACGAGGAAAAACATGTCTTCAACCATTGAAAGTGCGACTGGCCCTTCGTACCTGTGCATTCAACCATTAACCCGTAAGGGTAAGCGTTTCGAGTAATATCATTTTAATATGTTTCATGTATAAACACCGGCTCACTTGAGGCCTTGAGGTGAGTGCAAGGGCGCATATGCAAGAGAGCTGCATTTCGGGAATCACGTCAGCTGCGCTCCGCTACCGTGCCTAGCACTGTCAAGGGCCTAAAGCATGGCCTAAACCTTCTGGGGCCGTCTGCTCCCGTCTCTGGGTTGAGGTCGCGGCGTGGGAACCGGGCCTCATTGTCGCGCCATTCAAACTAGACCCGGAGCGGCTCGCTTCATCCACCCGCACCGCCCCCGCCCCCGCCACCGGGAAGATTCGCCCCGAAATCCGTGTGCCATGTGGCCCAGCATCCCCGAAATCCCGGCCGGGATCGTGGCCCGCCATGAGAACCCCGTCCCTGTCGGCCCACGGGGGCCCGGCTCTCGTCTTGAGAGGTTGCGCTCCGTTGCCCGAGTTCTGAGGATTCGGCCACGAGGTAGACAGCTTCATCTGTTCTGCCGAGCTCACTGTGAGTAAGAACGCCGTATGAGCCCGTAGACTTTGCCAAAGTTCCTGTGACAAATCTTAATTTTCGAAGAAATTTGTGAATATTTTTCCTCCGGATTTTCAGCGAATTATGTTTGTATTTTGATCTATAGTATTTGAAATTTTCATTAAAAAATGTTCATAACTTTCCTCGAAAATGAATATTTACTGAGAGACAACTTGGCAACGTTCAAATGTTCATATGGCGTTTTTCTCTAGTGAGGCAGTGTTCGGCTTCCTTGTGACGGGGTGAGAAAAACCGAGATTGGGGATGGACCCAGATGGACCACCCTTTGGTATCCTTGGAGATTAGCGGAAGCTGGGAGGACATTGTGGTGCATTTGATATATTAATGTTCGGGAATGGGTATGTTGCATGCAAGAGATACAGCCAAGTAAATATTCTATGTGACGGTAGCCACCCCGGCCCAATCCAAAAACTCCCCCTAAAAAATGACGAGACCAAATGATACCGTTTACGGTTAAAATCGCACAAAAACCACATTGGACATTTTATCTGTTATTCTACTCATGTGTGATAAATGAACGTATTTCTGCTAATCAGAACTATGTGCAATATGACATGAGCTCCGAGACCCATGAGCAATGAGCATGCATACGGGGCTCTCGTCATAATGAACAAATTCTTCCGTTTGGCAAAAATACGTCCAAATAGTCTGCAATTGACAGCGTGTATCGAGAGGGAACCTTTATGAGTTTGCGCTTTGCGATTTTGACCGTTTGATTGAAGAATGGTACCTACTTTTCTTCCAGAAATTTAAAAATTACACTTTACGTCTGGGCTTTACCAAATTCTTTACTCTCCCCACAGCGATTCCGAATAACTATCAAAAGCTGAAGCACGGTACCCACAGTGTGGATAGATGACCCCTCCGAGGCAGATTTCGAGATAAAGCATCTTAAAAATATTCAAAAACACGTTTCAAGAAGGTGTTCACTATATGAATTACCGAAGGCTGCTGATAATCATCGATCGACATCAAATGGACCCTCGTTTGGATCACTAAACTGGCCCGATTGGGCAATTCTGGTGTCGTGATTTATTCGAGTAAGATTGAAATCTGGATGATCAATCGAGTAAATCCGTGCCTTTCCGTCTCGGGAGCCCTCATTATATTCTATTGAAAGCGCGAGGGTGGTGAAGGTGTTTTGAAAAGGTTGATAAATACCCTGACCGCTCAGTAATTTTGGAGCCGCGGCAAGTTATAATAAATATGAGTTTAGAGACGTGTGGATGTGTGATGTAACCGAGTAACCTGTCTTTATCGACAGAGGCGAGTTAAATTCCCTTGCGAAGTGATACCTCAAATTTCGCCGTTTTAGAAAATAAATTTTGATCCGGTTGACTTTTTGACTGTAGGATGATCATTCGATAAATATTTCGGGATTAGGTATTTTAATAATGATGTAAAACTTACTGACAGAAAAGGGCTATAGGGTTCTTGAGAGCGGCTTACCTGTGAACAAAAAAAAAGAGAATAAAAATGTATATTACGAAAAAAGAGGATGTACGGATAAATATGTGTTACATGTTACAGCCATAATTGAGCTGTGACGTGCATACGCACATGTAATGTGTTGTGTTATGAACTTTAAGGAGGAAAAAGCTATCCTTGAATGAACTTCAACTAAGCTTAAAAATAAGCTTTTAACACTGATAAATTTTCTCCTAGTTATGAAAATACTGAAAATTGGTGATGTCATCAACTCAGATACGTAAAAACCTGGACAGACTGACTTGTTCTGGTGAATGGTATCCATATCGATCAATGCTTCGACAGATTCTCGACTATTAGGAGTTCGAAGTCGAATTTATAAATGAAAATAAATAAATAAAATAAAAAACATTGCACTTGCACTGGCAACACTGTCATCAACACCGGTGGCCTTACATCACGAAAAAATCTCAGGACTTTGCTGCTTAAGGAGGTTTATTAAGCTCATTTTTGCTGAATATGACAACGTTGGTAAAAGAAATACCTTGGTTAGATGCGCTGTAACTTTATACGTTTGATAGCGAACTGTGCTAACCGAGCGGTAATCCCAACGTATCAACATTTACGCAATTATATTTTACTGACACTCATTACAAATTGCGTTTCTCCAAGATATTTGGCAATGGCGCCTTATTTTTCTTATCGGAGATTTGCGTTTTAGACGATATTATTTCAGGATCATAGATGGTTTCTACTCGTATTACGGTATGAGCTATCACATTTTCCGACTGAAATTAAAGACACGTTGGAATTCCAGACGGATATAATGATAACATTTTTATAACGGTGATTAAACAACAAATTCAATCATTCGTTGAGTTGCATTCCATAAAACGACACCCTGAATGTATGAGCTTTGCGTTCGAATTCATTTCATAGAGCGACTGTCCCATGTTGTTAGCAAAGTTCAAAATTCCAATCATACAGATACCATTGAAAGGCAATTACTCAATATTGATTCATTCGGATTAGCATTTTCATAGCAACTATTATTACTCTTCATTTAGCCTTTTGATCGATTGTAATAGTTTCCGAAAATTCAGCCGTTCGATAAATGAGCGATGGAGAAGAAATGCAATTAATCTCATTTTATTACACACACAATTGATTATTGTGTCTATCACATATCATACATACTTTCACGTCCAATTATTTTCTTTGATAAAATCGGTTAATAATAGTGATGCAACGATCTCAAAGAGTTTCCGTGACTGATAAAAATATGCAACGCCATGTGTTTTCGAGAGTGATCCTAAGGTTAAAAGTTCAACCGAAAATTTAATGATATGCTCAGCCACTTATCATAACCGCTGGCTTCTTTGAGGGCAACAGTAGCATGCGAGTGCATTAATTCGAATAAAGTCGCAATGCAGGCTACGATTCTCGAACAATCATAATGCTCACACTTAGTATGAGTAATCAGGGCAATTAACCTCTATGAACTTGCAAAAGAGCGATCAATTCGCAATGCTGTAAATTAATTCATAGCATGACTTTTCGGGCTCAAGTTTGAAAAAAAAACTGAATTGTGGGAATACAGTGTGGTATGATCATTATTTCAACAAGACCCCACTCGCAACTACCGTGCTTACATTTGGGTCACTTTGTTCTCTACAAAATAGTGTTGCACCTCATTTCTGTATTGCGATATTAGAATTTGCAGGATCACAAAATTTTAAACATTTTCATTTAAACTGTTGAGCTGATGATGAAGCGGACGACAAAAAAGTACTTTAATTTAGGAGCTCATTAATTTGTGAGGGATATAACAGAATGACTTTACAGTTACTAAAATACATGCATTGCAAGGGGCGTACACATGACGATGAAGTCATTGATTAACGGAGGTACATTTGCCGTGGTGGTTATTTCAGTCGAACCTCTCACATCAGCAGAAAATTGAAAATAATTAACATTAACTCAGCTCGTTAAGTAATTTCGATAGATAGACAAAAACATTTTCCCGAACTAACTCTCCAATTTTTAACATGTCTACCACAGCTTTAGAATAAAAACCATGAAGCATTCTGACGCGCTAAGGAAAGAACGCTGCATGAAAATTTAGGCGTTGCCATATTTCCTTTAATAAAGCACGAATTTACTCGGGAAGTTGTTGAATATTTTTCTTTACATTTTTTCGGAAAATTTTGGTCGCATAATTTTACATAAAATATCTGAGCATTTTAAGGAGAAAATAAATATGCATAACTTTTCTTAGGAATACATGATATTTCCGGGTGAATTTGGCACTCTCGAATGTTCATACGGCGTTCTTCCTTAGCGTGGCAGCATTATGAACATATTACGGATTTAGATGTCACCACGCGTTGTTAGTAAACAGAGTGTAGATGGGTGATAGACATGACATGTACGAATTTTAATCAAATCCCGCATCATCATTTCATTTTGTTTTACATATTTTTTTATTTATTTTTTGTGTTTCACAGAGGCCACCGGCTCTTGAAAGGCAGATATGCAGATAATTTAGTACCGCGCCGGCACGGCGTACAGCAGCTCGATTTTCAGTAATGAAAACCAGAAAGCCCACGCCTAGTCGTGAGGAAGAAAAAGTGCATTGCCGTTCCCACAAGATGAAAGCGGTACAGCGCGGCCCGGTGAGATACCATCCGCAGCTCTGGGCGAAAACCGCGTAAGAGACGATGAGACTAGCTTCGGACTTACGTGATTCTTCCTCGGCACCGCAGAGCTCTTTTGTGCATCAGGAACCGTACGAATCTCTGAGCTCCCCCGACCGCTCGGCCGCCCACAACACNNNNCCCCCCCCCACATCATCCCATCCAAAAAAGGCCTATAAATCTTTGGCTCATTCGTGGCCCGGGCCTAATCACGAGTACTTGAGTGTCAAGTTTAATTAATTATTTATTTTTTATTTACTTTGTACTACATCCGGTGATGCCACATTTTCGGGTGCTTTACTGAGATTGGAAGTTTACGAAAGGGCCGTTCATAAAATACGTAGCACTCTATGCTGTCGTACTAAAGAAGAACACTGTATGAGCCTTCAGATGCTGCCATATTTTCTTCAATAAATAGGGATTTCACTGAGAAAATTGTGAATCTTTTACTTCAAATTTTGTAGACAAATTTGTTCCCGATGTGATCTAAAATGTCTGGAAATTATTACGGAAAATATGCATAACTGTTTGCAAAAATACATGTTTCATTTGATAAAATTTGGCACCTCTCGAATGTTCATACGGTGTTCTTCCTTAGCACGGCCAAAGGGGTAAAATGGGAAAGAAACAGAAAAAGTAAAGTAAGTTTCGAAGTAAACATTGAAAATGTTCCTCTTTTTTTTGTTGTACTGTGATTAAGGACACATTTCAAGGTCTGTTATCGAAAGAAAATGAAGTAAAAAGAAAAATTGGATGAAATTGTTAAAAATAGATTAATATCAAAATAAAACGTCAAAGATTGAGCATTTCACACGATCTGACAATAAATTCTGACGTACACGCTCCCACTTCTCACAACCAGGGTGCCCAGATTATCCAGAAACTTACATCTGTAAAGAGAATTTATGCGTTGAGCAAGCTGTGTTCTTTAAGTTTTGCTTTGGCAACACTGCAAGGGCTTTCATTCACTAGAAGACCCCCATTCATTGAAGCCTCTATTACGCGCAGGAATTCTGATCGGATTCCGCCTTTTCCCCTATCGTGCGCGCCTTGGAATTTCGGGGAGCCAAGCTTTTTCCTTTTTTTCAGGTGTAACACGATAATGAGTCGTTTATTTTTATATGGATTTTGTCTTAGCAGCTCCGATGTTGCCAACAAAACATCGAAATTATGCAATTGTTACCTTCCTTGATGCCCGTTTCTATTACCTTTACGTCTGGAAAACACCCTACGAACGATGAACATTGTTGACTAACTTTAAACAGCAATTTTTTAAGAAAATATATTAAGATAAGAAGAATGAATGAAGAATTATAAAATTAATAACTGAAAAGGTCGGCCTCAGAAGAATTTTGCCTTTTTCAGCAACGTTTAATGAACCGTTTTCAAATTATTTTTACAGAGGGGACAAGGGATTGAAAAGAAATCAAAATTACGGGAATTTTCGCTACAACTCAATCAAAATTGACCCTCATGATTTGCGAAAAAAAATTGCAACATGATCTCAAATGCGTAAGCCTGCGACCTTTGCCATAAGATCATGTTTTTTTCTGTCCATTTTTCATCTTTTTTTACAGTGTTAGTATAAGATGATTATTCCAAGACAAACGGAGCTACATTGGAAAAAAAGTTTCTTGAACATAGATTCCAGACTCTTAAAAATGTTGACGAGAAAAACCACTCTTATTTCAATCGGATTTTTGCTTAAATCAAAAGGGAAGAGGCCTAATTGTTTCTCAATTCTAACAAAAATCCGATTGAATCAAGAGTATTTTCTCTCGCCAAATATTTCCATCGTCTTGATTCTTCATTAGAGACTTTTTTTTCCAGTATACGTGTTACGAGTCAAGTATACGAGACTATGTCAAGCTCAAGTATAGAATTCAACTCCGTCCTGAGTTCCTTGATTGGGCAACGATGGGTCAGATGAATCAACTACTCAGGGCTCAGATCTTTTACTCCATCGATGAAATGCCGATAACAGAGGACAGACCCACGGGAGGGAATTAACATCCGTCAAATTATCTACAGGAATTAATCGGCTTGTGCGCCCACCTTTTTTTTATGCAGCACCAAATGTGACGCTTTGACCCCTACATGCGTTCGCTTGTTCTCCTTTGTTTGTTTCCACTATACTTATGTTTATTGAATAGGCGCAGAGATTATAGAGATGAAGTAGGGAGGTGCGTAAAAATCTCATTCAGAGACTATTGGAATGATGATGGTACTACGGTGTTGCCGCATGGAACTGCAGTAAAAGTGATGGCTGGAATATTAACTGATAAACATTCAATTACGCTGGCGATTTAGCACCGTATGTTGTGCGATTCAATCGTTGAATTTAACATACCTTGGTCGGAGGGCCAAGTAACATTTGAGCGAAAAAACATTGAGATATTTGCCTTTCAAAGTGGAACACTACTTTAATAAACGAGTACTACTTTTTTAAGTACAGATAATTCTGTTTCATTATGATAGTAAAAAAGAAAAAAGGATTAGCAGCTATCCAGGCCTTTAAATTAAATGAATAGAAACCCTAGAATCCCTAATCCCTAAATCCCTAGAATTGAGTACTTTAGGGCCGGATTAAGGGGGTGGCCACATGGGCCGCGGCCCATGGCGGCGAAATTAGGGGGCGGCAAATTTTGCAATTTTTTTAAATGCAGGTACAAAAAAATCGGATTCGGAAAAAAATTACAGACAAGAAAAGAAGACAAAATCTCTCATTTCCTGAGAGATCATTAATTTCTAATTTTGTCGTATTTCGGTAATACAAAAGACTGCGCACCTTTAATTGGTTGAGTTAAGAGAGAAACCAAACACGTAATTTGGCCTGGAGCGGCGCGGCGAAAAGAGAAATGATGACGAGGACTTGAGATGAAAAGCAGATGCCTTCGACGCGGCGGTCAGCATGAAGAACATCTTAGCGCCTACGAGACTGCATGAATACTTCACGCATTGCGTCAAACACAGTACGGTCAACAGCGGTCGGCGCGGCGTGAAACGCACAGTGCCTACAAGACTACATGAATACTTCATGCATTGCGCCAAACACAGTGTGGTCAGCGCGGCACGGCGGCGGAAGTTAAAATTATTAAACCACATTTATGTTTGTTCTTTCTTAATTTTTTAGTTCATTTCTTACAAATGAAAGGCCTTGTCCCCACGGAGATAAGTTTACGGAACTGAACTTTCGCGCGAAGTTCCGTGAAATTTTGCTAGTAGTGTTGACAGGGCCTACGCAAAAAATGTGTCCAACACGAGTGAACGCGTCTTATGCACCCTTCTCCCGCTGGCACGTTCACTTGATGGTTTTTATTGATGTTTCAAAATGAATAAGAAGAGGGCGGCAAAATACAGGCGGCCCATGGGCGGCAAGTAGGTAAATCCGGCCATCGAGTATTAGGGAATTTTTTTTTTTTCGAAATTAAAAAGTTTCTTTTTCATCCCTAACGCTCTTCAACTCATTTGCAGATAATATCAGGTTAAGGGGCAATGATATTATGCTGCATCCCAGAATAGAATTGCGAAAACAATATTTTACTTTTACTTGGAGGATGGGTTTAAAAAAAACCCCTCAAAATAAACAGGAATTGTTTTACAAAAATTTAGGAAAAAATGTGAGCAGACAATTTTCAAATCCAATATGGGTTTCCTGAAAATCGCATGTAATATAATAAGTGATTTCATTAGATCTCCTGAGGTTTGTAAGTATAAAAATAGCCAAGGGCCTAATAACGACTATTAATCTTTATTTTCCCTGCAAGAGAGCTTACATGAGTCAGAGTGCAAATGGTCATAAAACAAACGCTGAAGTATGTTCCGTCACCACCACAATTAATAGATTGGATGGCTTTTGTTTCTTCCTGGCTGCAGTCCTTCCACGGACCCACAAAGGGAATCATAATAATGCCGAATGAAGTAATTGATTGCAGATGGATGATGACAGGAGGCACAAGGCAAGGCCCGGGGGAGGCCGGGGGGCGGCGGGGGGAGGCCGGGGGGAGGCCGGGGGGAGGCGAGCCCCAGGGGTCAGAGATGCACCACGCAGCGCAGCGCCTCCCCCGCAATGTGTACTTCGCGAAGTCACATACTGATTCCGAGTGCCGTTTCATGCGGCGTTGCCATGCATGGCCCCAATTAGTACAAAAATGCAGTTTTGAGAAAATGGACCTAGTTGCGTTTGAGGGGAAAATTGAATCGGACAAACCCTCTGTTTTTCGTAAAATTGTCAATAATTGTAATTATCCGAAAGATTCGAAAATTGATTGTGATTTGAATTGGATTGTTAAAAATTGACGGATTTTACTCTCAACTATAGGAAAAGGGCCTTTTTTATTCCCTGTAAGACGAGATGCTATGTTTAGCGTGGTTACTTTTGTACTGACTAAAAAAAAATTTTCATGAAATAAATAAATATTCAAATTTTTTAGGCGGATCCAAACGAGAGGCGTAGAGGGATCCCTGGAAGAAAAATAGAAGCTATCTGGATTAGTAAAGCAACTATAGAAGAAGAAAATGCAACACGGGTCACTTTTTCGATCTCTCACTCCTAAATTTATGATGAAAGAATTATTAATTATGCACGCTGAGCAGATTCATGTACCTTCACTGGGTATCTCGAATTCTCTACCTCCCCACCCCATTCCCTCGTATGCCGACTTTATTCTGTGAAAAATATCATTTCTAGAGAACTGTTTTGATTTAAAAAGGTTGTCGGAGAGTAATAAACGACCGTTGAATTTTATTGTCATCGAATCACTTGTTGTCAAAGAGTAGCATTTTCCTCTATAAATACCATTTGATACACAAGTGAGGATAATTTAAAAATCGAATGATTTTTATGGTTTCGGGGCTGGGCTTTTTTCACCGGTAAGTCTGCAGGAATTTGATAGCAATACTTAATCCGCGTAGATGTCAGATATTATAAAAATATCTTTGATTCTAATCAATTAAACAAAGATCAACGTGTGAGTTATCAATGAAAACGGATTTTGCAATCACTAGTTGAAGTTCACTGACAATGCTCAAAGAGGTAACAAAAAATCAGAGGCAAAAGATCTAAAAATGTTGCTTTGAAAAAATGTGTAAGACAAAAAGTTGCAAAAACAGGAAATAAGTCAATGAATGTGAACAGAATCTTACCACCTTACTCCCCTTTAGTATAAATTTACTTATTAGAGAGATGAAATCACGATGGAAATCGACACTTTTAAACTATAAAAGCCCTTCCTTCCGAAAATCCTTCATTGAGAGTTTCTGACCTTGGTTTTGTAAGTGATGGCAAATTGCAATAAAAATTCGGCGAGAAATCACTATAAGACTTGACGTGTAGCTATACAGAACCAAAAAGTTGTGGCGGGCCAATAAACCTGACTGAAATGACTCATGAGTAATTAGACATGCACATGACTAATGATGCTCGCTTACTGCCATACTGTCGAACATTTAGCCGCACTCATACTGTTGCGAATACGATTGCTGATTGATAAATTGTGACGATGACCTGTTGTAAGGTGATCAACCCTCTATAAAGCGCTTTCTTTTATCGTTGGACCGAATTCAAAAGCCCGTGATTAAATTGTGACCATTATACAATTTCACAGTATATTTACATGTTGGTAAAAAAATAGGAGAGGCGGGGATTCTGTTCGCTCTAAAAACTAAGGAACGTAAAATGCAATTAATATCCTCTCAATTTTGCAAATTTTTTTCACCAAAAAAAAAAAAAAAAAAAAAAAAAAAAAAAAAAAAAAAAATTAAATAAATAATGTCGCTAAAGCCAATTCAACCACATTTCTAAATTCTGCGTTTATGGCCTCTAGGCGGTTTTTAAATTGAGTTGTAATCCGTCATGTCCCAATTTATTGATTTTTAAAAGAGTCGCACATCGTGACGACAGAAACGTAGACGAAAGAAATCCAGTTTCTTTCATTTAGAGCTTGAAATCAGCGATCTGCGTTTGCATTCTCCATCCTGATTTTTTTTTTTTTTTTTTTTTTTTTTTTTCAAATATCACCTGTCACCATCAATCTCGACGGCTACGTTTGAGGTGCACTCGCTGAAAGAATGATCTCCCGCTTTCTATAAACTGATGCAGAATTTGAGTCCCGCTGCCGTTGAGACATAGATTAATCAACTGTGGCGTGGCGTGCTTTATGCGATAAATCGATTGATCTACCATTTAAACATATGGAGAAGAATCGATAGACGGAGTGTTTGCAACGAACATCTTCATAATCGATTTTTTGCCATAGCTCCAAATGAAGTAAAATCGACAATCGATCATTCATGCCGCGCCACTGTTAATCAAGCATTAAAGCTCTCTACGGGTGAGCTGTGTATGTGATTCGTGGAGAAGTTGACTCAGTCAACTTTTTGACGCATAACTACTTGCGGCTTACCAATCTGACGTTAGGACTTCCAAAGGTTCATAAATTAGCATGTTTGCAAAATGGGGAATATTTTGACCCTCGAAATTGGAGAGTCTTTCCCAAGGGTGTCTTCCGTATTTCCGAGGTGTAAAAAGTGCTTAAAAGTACAAATAGACGCGGAAACTTTAGGTCGACGAGCGTCAAAACGGGTCGGAACGGAGCCGCGTGGATGTACGTGATAGAGCCGACCCACATCGCGGCTAATTACTTGGCCGATTCTAGTTCCACGTTTCCACGAGACGGGACAAAAGCGACCAATTAATCGCTGGAGATCCGCTTCCTCACTCACACCTCCCACGCGCTCCGCTATTAAGCCGGCCACTTTAGTGCTTCTATTTTGGCTGACGACCAACGGAAACTCTGGGAAAGAGTCCGCGGCGCGTGCTATCCTCAAACGATCCTGCATGGCCTCAAAGTTTTACGAGGAAGAAACCCGGAAAATGTTTGTACTTTCTTTTTTGTAAGATTCATTGAGAAGAAAACAGTATACTCTTGATTCAATCGGATTTTTGCTTGAATTAAGAGCCGAGCCTCTTAATTCAAGCGGATTTCCTTTGGATGCAAGAGGAAATCCGATTGAATCAAAAGTATTTTTCCTTGTGAAATTGGATCCAGTGTCTAGACAATTAAAACATTTGACAAGAATAAATATTATTGATTCAATCGAATTTTCGCTTGACTTGAGAGCCAGGTCTCTACATTTGAATGGATTACCATTTGATTCAAACAAAAATCCAATTGAATTACGAGTGTTTTTACTTGTGAAATTTTTCAGGAGCCTCGACGCTGGATCCAAGAATCTTTTCCTTCCCAATAATGGCTTCTTTTATTTCAGGAATCATTACGTGACATCCACATCTAATTCAGGACAATGACGTGGCGTGCTTTACAATATATCGATTGATCCGCTATTTAAACCTATGAAAAAGAATCGATAAACAGGGCTTTCGCAATGGACACCATAATCGATTCTTTACCACGGCTGCAAATGGGGAAATATCGATAATCGATCGTTCACGGTCGAGGCTCGCCTCTGATCCAGGGGCATTTGTTTTCATCGGTTCAGGAGAAATTTCTACAGCGTAGGAGACTGCCTTTTAACCCCGGTGGATGAAAAATTGCATGACGGTCAAGGTTGCGAGGATATATTTAGACGGGGACCCGGAGGGGGGCCCGCGGCGAGACCCCCCACTTTTATTGGCGGAAAACGAGAGCTACGCACGGCGCACGAGCTGGAGCAGTGGCCGAGCAGTGGCCCGCACCAGACGAGGAAGACGTATCCACCGAAGATCCTCATTTTTCACCGCCCTCTCGCCAACGCCCGCGCAATGCGCCGCCAAATTTCCCATTCAGACGCCTCATGTGCGGATGATTTATTATATTTTCATATAAAAAAAAAAAAAAAAAAAAAAAAAAAAAAAAAAAAAAAAAAACAGGCAATAACATAAATGGACCGAGTTTCGGCACCGAGTTGTACTTTAAAAAAAAAGTTAAGGGGTTTAAAGTGGTTCCAAATTCCACACGCCGTTGATTTTTTTCGCTCAGAAATTCAAAATTTGAGAAAAAATATTTTAAACGTGAAAACAATCGTGTCCTTAATAAATCATGTAAAAAAACATATTCCTTAAAAAGGAGAAATAAAACTTCAAATCTATTTTTCTCAGTTCAAACTTGATGTGAATTGGTGCGTTTTTGGTCCACATGGTGTTCTTAGAAAATATAAGTAACAAAATCCGCAGCGTTTTTAAGGGATTCCCTGTATCACCCTCCCTGTCTAAAAAGACTCGTGCATCACATAGGTAGCAATCTTTCCTAATAATGAGAATAATGTCACCGTATTACAGTTTAAATGTATCATTTTATCGATTTATAAAGATTAGGTCTTCAGCTGAACGTTTAGATCACCCAAAATCCAAAGACCTTCAAAGCTCACGGTTACATTCCGTTACAGAATGTTTGAAAATCTGGACGGTAAAGTGCGGGCAAACCGCAACTTTCAACTTTGCGGTCTTCACTGGGCAGGAACTTTCTCGGCAAAGCTGGCAACTTTCGGCGCTTGGCAAAGGTCGGAGGTGAAGCGTGGGTGGGTGGAGGGGCGGGGGTGATTAATTTGAGGCGGGTGGCGAATGGTGATGGGGACTTACCGTGGGTTCGGAGTCGCTGAGACTGGAGCAACTTGAGGCGCGGCTGGAGAGGGGCTCCGGGCTGAGCGAGGAGTAGGAGGAGGTCGATGAGAGAGAGAGAGTGTCGCAAGCCCGCGTCCGATGCGGGCTCAACTGCACGTGCTTCAGCATTGCACCGCTTCACAACCTGGAAAAACACCCAAAAATGCATATTAGCACCGTCGTAACCACAGAGACTTTAACGAACGGATAGAAAAGTAATCTGGTGACAAATGGCTGGTTCAACGCCGTCGGATACAGCGAAAAACGCCGAGCGACGCAAATTAGCACGGTCGTATCTACAGAGACTTAAACGAAAGGGTAGAAAAGTGAGTCAGTGACAAAAGTCTCGTTCAACGCCGTCGGAAAGAAAATAAAACGCAAATTAGCCCGACCGTATCTCCGGAGACTTAAACGAACGGGTAGAAAAGTAAGCAGCGAGCCGATTGATGAAATGGATAGACACAGCTATAGACTAAGAAGACAAGAGGGATCCGATCCTGTTGGTGGAAGCAGATGGCTGCAATGGACAAAGGAGGTAATAGACTAACTGTAACGGTACTCCACGAGATACCCTATACAGTTAGTTTATAATTTTCTCCCTTTGTCTAATGATACGTCTTAACAAATAGGGTCGTTCCGTACTCCCTATGTCTTCTTTGTCTATCAATTTCAATAATCAGCCCGCTGGTGACAAAAGGTTGGTCCAACGCCGCCGAAAACAACGAAAAAAGCAAATCTTCCAAAAACACAGAGCGACGCAAAATTAGCACGGGTCGTATCTCCAGAGATTTAAACGAAAGGGTAGGAAAGTAAGCGGACGATAAAACGCTGGCTCAACGCCGCCGCACCGCGGGTTTATGGTAGTTCCACTCGCCCCCCGTCATCCTCTGGTTACGCAAAAGAAGACCGAAGAAAAGAGAAGAAAGAAAGAGAGTGAGTAAGGCATTTGTCCGAGATGGAAAAAAATAAACTAATTAAATATACGCTCAAATGCTCTCATAGTCAGAAACATGCCGCGCTATTTGATGAAATTGCAAAAAATAATCTTTGTTTTTGTTCCGATGACTTTGACTGAATTGACTGCAATGTTTTAAATACAATTCGCTCTTTGCTTCAAAACTTGAAAGGCGTATTACAAAATCTACGTTTGAGAAATCACTTTGCTTACGTTGGGCAAGAGACGGGAGAGAAATTTTGTAGTTCTCAGAAAAACCTATGACACTGATGAAAATTACCAAAGGAAGTAAACTGTTTTACGCGAAAGGCTCATGCTATGACTGCCTGTTTAACTGCTTCCTCAGTTCCTTCCTCTCTTCGTTGTCATAACTTCGACAAAAAAGCTTGAGGCTTCGGATTTCTTTGGGAGTTTGGCAGCATGGAACCCCAAGTTACGAGACCAGAGCCAGACAAACTACCGAAAAGTACGGGTAATAAAATTGAACAACCTCAACTACTTCGAGCTGTAAATCCTGTCAAGTAAAATCAGTATATCCTTGCGGCTTTCCGAGATGCTTGGGACTTGGATCCATTTGCTTGAGAAAGAGAGTGTTCTTTTGCGTTAATTTTGATGTCTTGGAGCTTAAGAATATGGTTTCATTGGCAAAGCTTCAACACCCTGTCCAAAACGTGTGTACCTGGTCGTCGCGGTGTTATACCCCAAATACTCTTTTCCCCAGGATTACACATAGTGCATGAAGAACTTTCATGCGGTAACGTGGGAAAACGGAATGTGCTAGTTTCTTTGCGCTAAACGACCGTGAAAATAATTCATAGATTAATTTCAATCCATACGAAGACGATGCCTGCATTGATTTTTCCTTATCGATCCTCTTTCATAAAAACAAACAGCAAAAGTGGTGCATACGTGGTATGCTTACTTGAGCGGCACGCGGTTTCAAATACAAGACTCCAATTGAGATTAAGTGAGAACCGGTCAATCATGAAAAAAATGCACGAGGGGATGCTCTATCGATAAAGTACACAAGTTTTTGCGCGGAGGCATGGCAGAGAATTTCTTTCCCGTGGCGAAAACGGAAAACGAAAGGAAATTAACGTCTTGGCAGATCACGTGAAACGTCAAAACCTTCACGGGAGATCTATCAACGATTCGTCGACCAAAATGTCAGATTCATAGGAAAATAACATGGAAAAAAATACAATCGAAACAAGGGAGTTTTTCGGTTTTTGTGGAAATTCGACAACAAAACGACGAGTAGGAAAGCTTGAGATTGCTAGCCAGCACCGCAAAAGGAGAACTACAGGTGAGGAGGCTAAGTGAGATGAAGATGGCTGCTACTGCTTAACAAAGACTGATTATGTTCGCTTGTCATCTTTGTCGAGATCTTTAAATCTGTATCAGAGGGAGAGATTATCCCTTCTCATAGCATCTGAGCTATCTCCGATGACGCAATGATGCCGTTCACACTATTTCAAAGAGTTCAAATTTCAAGTGGATCGATGGCAAAAACGGTTATTCTTTTTTTACAGGGCTGAAAATTAAATTCTCATGTTAGAATATCTCGTTCCTGGAGAAGGTTCCATCAGAGACAAAAGAAGACCCTCCACCAATTTGGCGACAAAGATGAGGCTCTCCTGCTCTTGCCGTCCATTCATTACGCAAACTATTTTTGGCCGACTTTTCTACCCCAACCCCCTTCCCCTTGCGAAAAAATAGGTAAGGGTTGTTGGATAATGTAGGCATTTCCAATCTATTTTGGTAACCCAATAAGTTAGGTTACTAATCCAACTCCAACGCCCGAGATAGCGAAGAGAGCAGTAAGTGAATTTTTGAATGAGCCATGGTTAGCACATGTTTTCATGTGTCTCGGGGTTCATCTCAGCACGCACTTACTGCTCTCTTCGCTGTTACGGCAACCAAGTGTAAGAGTACTTTAACCCAACTGTAACCCCCCCCCCCCTTGCGGAGCTCATACGACGTTTTTCCTAAACACGGCAGTATATGTTTTTGTTTCTGAGCTTATCGGTCCGACGCACTGTTTTGAAAAAAAGAGCTCAGCGGCTCGATGTTACAGATCCTTCCTTCTTTTCACAGGAGGTGGGGGGGGGGAGTGAGCGGTGGAGAAAGAGAGAGAGAGAAAACACAATTGCCCGATGGATGTTTGCGGTGGCGGTGTCACGCATGCTTGCGCCAAAAACCACCGCCCGGCACTTAATTATAACGAGAGTGGAGGGGCATGCGCATGAGTTGCGGCCGTGCGCCGGCCGCGGCCGCGGGATCGACAGGCGAGATAAGGCCACGACGGCGACGGGCGCACTGCGCAGGCGCAGTCCGAGTCGCGACGGGACGCGATCAGCGCCATCAGTGGCTCATGCCCGATCACCGAGTGCGACTCCCACATCCACAACCGGGTCCGCGGGACATCGCTGCCTGGCTTCCTGCGAAAACGAAATCTTCCGGATGTCGTTGGCGTGGGGTCCTTAGTCGGACATGCTCGAGCTTTTTGCACCGAAGGCGCCATGTAATCGGATGGAATCGGGCAATAGAGTCTTACCGTTGGAGAGACGCTTAGGAAAACCACCTATCTGCGATAAACCAGCAGGCTGAAGATTGAAATTGATAGACAATGCTATAGACAAAGAAGACGACGGAAAACGGACTTTTGGTGGAGGCGGGTGGTTGCTATAGACTTAGAGTAAAAATGATGCACCAAAGGGTCTCCCATGCTGCCGTGATAGCGAAGAGAGCCGTAAGTGCAAAAATGAAGTTCTGAGAAAACGGGCTTAGAAGCTTCTGAGTGGAACATTTTATTGAAAGAAGCCTCCGTTCTTTGTCAAATTGCCACTATTCGTCCGGAAGACTCCTAGAAATCATTTGGGGGATTAAAACTCGACCGATTTTATTTAAAGGTACATGAAAAAGGTAAAATTCAGTTTCGTGTTAGGTTATTGTTAGACAAGACAGCCGTAACTGCTATCTTCGGCACGCTTTCGTGGTTGCGTTTTGGACGCACAACGAACACATTTTCAGGTTAGAAATTCGCAGAAGAGGGCGGCACTTTACTGGAAAGCACAGTTTTCATTGGCTCTCATGCACCTGCGACTGTCTTGAAAAAAACTATGTCATTTTTTGTGCACTGACGGCTTTCTCATACGTCTCGTTTTCATTGAATTAGGATGAATTTTGCTGTTTTAGCTGTCTCAGTAATTTCATCTAAAAGAGTTAAGACGAATTTTGAAGAAAACTCGATTTCGAAAATTTTGCACTTACGGCTCTCTTCGCTATCAGGGCAGCATGGGTTGCCGTCCGCGAGTCTAGTACTTACCATCTTCGTCCACTCCAACCGCCCGCTTCCGCGAATAGGACCGCAACATCTTACCGTCGTCTCCTTTGTCGATCATTATGTCTATCAAAGTCAATAATCAGTCCTCTAACAATCAGGACTCAATGCTCTCTAAAATATAAAGTAACAGTGGAGATTCTGAAAAATCGCGACCAATAGATGTCCCTTCTGCACCCAATTCTAAAATACTTTTATGATTCCTATGCCATTTACTAATTTCTTCGCCGTTCATGGCTTGGGCTATTCAAGCAAACTTGCAACGTCGCATAGGTAAGTCGTTGACAATAGGACGTGAAACGAATGTAAAGTTGGCTCGGCGAGGGTCTCCTTACGTTGGTTGTTTGGGTGGACTGGACTTCGCGTCCCGCCACCGCTGTGCGTCACGACCCTCCAGTCTGCATCAGCTTTGACACGTTGCCAAATTGGAAAATTCCGACCAAAGTATCAATTATTTCCATTGCTTCATAATCAAATAAACATCAAGAGAGTCTAAAGACTTCAATGGTGAGTAAATACATCCTATTTTGGAAAGAACCTGTAGGCAATAACTGGTTTTGCAACATCTGTGTCTGACGAGCGATTTGGTTCTTCTTGAAAGATTGAAAAACAGAATTCATGAAACTTGCACAGAGAAAAGTTAGACAACTGAAGAGACTAGACATCCTCCAGCTCCGACCTTACAAACACAAGTGGGGACCTCTTTATCTATGAGGTCTCCACCATTCGGCCCTTGAAGTCACCTCCTTCTCTGCTCCGAATCTTTCAGCATTTAAGTTTTAATGTTCGACAATTTTACTGGGCATACTACGTTATACGCGTAGCTCACAATCACAAACCAAAAAGAGAGGAAAAAAAGTGTGTCTGCCTATGATAAAATGTTTCATCCACGAAAATAAACATGTCCGCCAATGCTGGAATACTGGCGCTCCTTAGAGGTGAACGATGACTTGGACACGAGGTTTATTGCTTGAGTTGAACATCAAGGTAAAATTTTCAGGGGAAAATCCTGCTTGATGACCAAGACTGTGAGAGCTTAACACATTTTCAGCTCAGAAGAACTCTACAAGCAACGACTGAGGGTGCGTGTGCAAAGGTAACGTAATAGCTGACAACGATGCAGAAAATGGGAACAAAGCAGATTAAAAGACAATGATTCATTTTAAGCTGCTTTGTACAGAGTGCATGCTTTTAGGGATGCATTGTTTTGCTAAGTGCAGTTTACCAATGACGCTGACATTGAGATTAATTTTGCGTAGTAGAGAGAGCGGATTCATCGAATGAAGATAATCGAATTAATTTTTCATGACTGGGCGAAAAATCGCGAGGAGTAAAGAAGTAACTCGAGATCTGAATTTCTAGGAACCTCTTCCTTCGCAACTACAATAGAAGTTTTTGCGCAGGCGTAATTTAAAAATTGCGAGGTATATTTAGACCAAGTTTATCAGAAAGAAACCAACCCACATTTTCGAAAAAATTGAGTTAAGAATGTTTTTGAGTTCCTTTGGTATATTTTCTCCAGCGAAAAACTGTAAAGTCGAAAAAAAAATTAGTCTCTTAAGTTCATTTTCTACATTGAACCTTGTGGAGGAATAAAACTTCAAACCTCTTTTTCTCAAAATTTAACTTTATGTCGGTTGTTTCCTTTTCTGATAAACTCGGTCAATTTGAAACACCTTAAAAAATTGTTAAATAGCATGTCCGGCTGAATTCCGGACGTTCTTGCGGAATTTCAGTTCTTTAGCATACTTTCGGGCCGCTCACAAAAAAATCAATGCGAGTTCCGAATTTTCCGGACCAGTAGACTCCCTACCCCTGAGAGACGAGGATCCAGCAGCGCTGTGTTACATGTCGTGGGGCAGTAAAATCGGCGAGTATGTGGCGTAGATTCGGCAACACTGCGCCGATTTTCCGGGCAAATCCATAATGTTTGGGCGGGGAATCTAATGACGTGTCGGAGGAGCTTTGACGGTCCGTGCATAGGATTCAACGCTGCAGAAGTGGACGGACGATAACTAATTTGTTAATGATCCCATTCAACGACTCGAGCCGAGTGTCTATTCTCACGATCACTGCAGTGGCGTAGCGTGCTTGGCGATAAATCGATTGATCTGCCATTTAAACCTGTAGAATAGGATCGATAAACAGGGTGTTCGCAACGAGCACCTCATTAATCGATTCATTACCACAGCTCCAAATGGCGAAATATCGATAATCGATCATTCGCGCCTCCCCAGTAGATCACCGCCGGAAAGGCGCTACGCCTACGATAAAGAGTAGATGTCCCGGGTACTACCATCCTGAGGAAAATCACCGTATGAGCCTTTAGCCGTTGCCAAATCCCCACCGTTAAATATTTATTTTTGAAGAAAGTCACGGATATACTTCCTAGGAATTTTTAGATATTATAGATTAAATTGCGAACAATGAAAAATATTCAGAATTCTCCGAGTAAATTCAGCTTTTATTGGGGGAATGCGGCGACGTCTGAAGGCTCATACGGCGATTTTCCTTAGCACGGCAGTGTAGGTGCCATCGTCGTTCGATTGTCCCAGCATCAAAGGTCTAAACGATTCAAAATTCCTGAAACGAAGGGGCAATGGAACATCACGAAGGGCATGAGAAAAAGCACCGAATGGACCACTAGATAGGGTACGAATTTCAGCATTCTGATACATGTTTCTTAACCAAAATTTTACGTAAAACACGATGCACACAACGAAAATTACCGAAATGAACTCCTTACGAAGATATTTAATGATTCTTAATGCGTGAATTCAAACCACCCGCTCATGAAAACTCAATGCTCTACGTGATTCACATCGCCTGCTAAACGTTATCATGACAGTCTCTGCGATATAAAAATCTGGCAACCTCAATCTTGACGCTTTGGCTCAGTTATAGCAAATTGCTAATAGTTTGAACAACACATGGTGGGAAATGAACATTGCTCGATTAAGAAGCTTGCTGAAACCGTTGTAGTGGGCGATTTGACTCACGTAGAGTTTTGAGTTTCTAGTGAGCGGGCAGTTCAAATTCCCCGTCACCAATGTGAAATAAAAACGTTAATATCTTCGTTAGGAGTTGGTTTCCGTAATTTTCGTTGTGTGAATCGTTTTCTACGTGAAATTATGGTTAAGAAACACGTATCAGAATGCTTAAATTCGTACCTTGTCTAGTGGTCCATTATAAGGTTCACGCAAAGCCCAAAAAAGGGACGAGTTAAATTATGGAGTAGGAACTTTTTCCCTCAAATCGTTTCCCTTACGAAAGAACGTAACTACATTACAATGCTGCCAAATTTCTCTTCGCAGATTGCATTTTTATAGGGGGAATCTTGGTAATTTTTTCCTGAAAATTTCCGGGACTGCTCTTCTGATCTCATACAAAAATTAGTCAAATTCTTGACAGAAATTACATTTGTGCATTTGCATAAAAAATTGAATGGTGTGCGAGCAAATTTTTTATCCTTCGAATGGAGTTATGTCTCTTCGTTCGGGAAACGATGAAAAGTCTGACATTGAATGTTTTCAGCAATTCAGTGGCGTAGCGTGATTTTTGATACATTCATTATCTATACTTGTTCCATTTAAACGAATGAAAACAATCGATTCTTTACATTGGAAGAAATGGAGTGACAGTCGAAAGATCGAAAGTCACGCGACGCCACTGTATTAGCATGTCACATAATATTGACCCGGTCGTTGCAACAACTACCATGGTTGCACCGTGGTAGCTGGCGCATTTTTAACCAGCCGCTGCGCCGACCGCACTGTGTTTGGCACAGTGCGTGAAATACCCCTACAGTCTTGTAGGCAATTTGCGTTGCACGCGCACTGTTTTTGACGCAATGCGTGAAGTATTTATGCAGTCTTGGAGGCGCTATGCGTTTCTCGCCAACCGCTGCTAACCGCACTACGTTTGACGCAATGCGTGAAGTATTCATGGAGTCTTGTAGGCGCTAATATGTGTTTCATGCTGACCGGCGCGCTGGTTGTGACGACTTTCCTATTTTTTCCTCGTGAGCCAACTTGGCAACATACAGCTTCCTTAGAACAAGCTCATGCGATTCCCATTGGAATCCCGCAACACGTGTAAAGATGTACGGTGACACATAGTGGTCATGTTGTTGGGAAAATGTAAAAAAGCACGTAGTTTTGAAACTAAACTTTCGTTGTTTACCGGCACGATCTAACCATTCAGCAGGACGCATGGTCGCATGCGCATGTCTCGTGCTGAAAGTGCAGCAGACGAGTAGGCGTTGTTTGCTGAAATCACGGTGCAGCTGGCGTGCTGCCAGATTATTTATCAGGTTAACTTAGGTTTACCTCACACGGACTAATTTGACGGTCTTGCGATATCTTCAGTTGAGCAACATTTGCGCTCCCAAAAAACATAGTTAATTAAAAGTAAAATAAATGAACAGGGTGTCTACCAATTGTAAAAAATCAAAATTCGGAACTTTCGGGGACTTTAAGGGGTGTTTTTTTATAAAAAAAATCGAGGGCTTTGAGACATGAGGCATGAGGTCCTTGACTGGGTTCCTCCTGGGAGAAGACGCAGAGGGCGCCCAATGAAAGGCTGGAGGGAGGGGATTGAAGCGGAAATGTTAAGGTGCTCAATCCCCCAAGATTTGTGGTTTGAAAGAGAGCAGTGGAGGTTAGGAGTCGTAGAGCGCGAGGAAGTGCTGTAAAGCGACCTTTATATATATATCGAGGGCTTTTCTCCCCGAAATAGTAAGATAAAGGGAGCTAGCTAGAGCGTTAAAAGGCGTATTTTATACGACTAATTTTACAAGTCGTGTTGAACCGATGAAAACGAACGAGAAACCAAGCAACACTTCAGTTTCTCTATTCCTGATTACACCGCGCCGCCGAAAATTTGAAAATGCCGGGGTTTAGGACGATTTTTGTCAGTTTTTGGAGACGTGAACAAGCAAATTGGAGACTTTCGGGGATATCGAGGACACCCTTCCAAAATCGAGAATAATCGGGGACATTGAGGACTTTTGGGGACCGGTAGACACCCTCATGAATAAAAAGTCAGGAGCTTAAAGGATATATTTGACGGATATTCGCAAAATCCTGACCGATCTAGCAACATGTTATACTCGTAGATCTCATCGCTTGTATTCGCGCCCCCGACGAAAAAAATCCTGATTTATTTGGGCGTGCGACAAACGGCACACTCTGATCTGAGCTTCACACGATTGTAGGCCCATGATAGGGGCCGGGGGTCGACACCCTCGCCTGGTTTTGTCACCAGAGAGTAGGCCTCGTCTGGACGTGGGACTGCAAGGCAGGACCGTAATCAGTCTGCGGTTCGTTCACCCAGGAAGCCATGTGCATGTGCCCGACCAGAAGTGCTTTATGGGACATTTGCCGGTAGAACTGGGAATCAGGAGTAGGATCATCTTGCCGTGCGAGGGAAAAACGACGTATGAGCCTTCAGACGTTGCCACATTTCCTTCGATAAANCATTCTTCAAAACAATATTTTCATTGGTTCCGCCAAAAAATACGCGACAAGCAGACGACTCCTGAATTTTCTGGACATGTCTGGAGGGTTCAAATGGTCAATTTTGTGTAAGAACTTACTCTGAAATTTTAGAATTTCTTTGGTCTACTCGCAATTTTTCGCAATTTTCTGAGCAATGAGTATTTTCGTTGGGCGAGATGAGATTCAATACTATAATTACGCTGAAAAATACGCGACATGCAGACGACTCCTGAATTTTCTGGACATGTCTGAAGGGTTCAAATTGTCAATTTTAAGTAAAAGCACACTCAGAAATTTGAGAATTTCTTTGGTTCACTTGCAGTTTTCGGCATTTTTCTGGGCTATGAATATTTTCGTTGGGCGAGATGAGATGCAATGCTAATTCTGCTGAAAAATACGCGACATATATTCCCATATATTACCCAGAGATAAATCATCATTTTTCAAATTTTTTTAATCTTAAACTGAAAAATGTTGAACAAAGAAAGCAAAACTGTACTTTACTCACCTAAATGACCCTCAGAAACCAATTTCTTCACACAAAACAATCTCAGGTGCCTCTGAAGATTTGAATGAAAAATTGCTATTAATTACCAGTTGATAAAACAATTTTTTTTAATAATTCTCATCAAAAACTTCAAAATTTCTTAAAAGAAACCCAAAATATGGATTCAGCGACCTAAATTACCCCTAGAAACATACATTCTCTCATATTAGTAAGTTCAGGCGCCTCTGAGGACTTTTGTCCGGCTAAACTTGGCTGCTGGCCCTCCGTGCACCGCGCCGCCGAAAATTTGAAAATGCCGGGGTTTAGGACGATTTTTGTCAGTTTTTGGAGACGTGAACAAGCAAATTGGAGACTTTCGGGGATAACGAGGACACCCTTCCAAAATCGAGAATAATCGGGGACATTGAGGACTTTTGGGGACCGGTAGACACCCTCATGAATAAANAAACGAACGAGAAACCAAGCAACACTTCAGTTTCTCTATTCCTGATTACACCGCGCCGCCGAAAATTTGAAAATGCCGGGGTTTAGGACGATTTTTGTCAGTTTTTGGAGACGTGAACAAGCAAATTGGAGACTTTCGGGGATATCGAGGACACCCTTCCAAAATCGAGAATAATCGGGGACATTGAGGACTTTTGGGGACCGGTAGACACCCTCATGAATAAAAAGTCAGGAGCTTAAAGGATATATTTGACGGATATTCGCAAAATCCTGACCGATCTAGCAACATGTTATACTCGTAGATCTCATCGCTTGTATTCGCGCCCCCGACGAAAAAAATCCTGATTTATTTGGGCGTGCGACAAACGGCACACTCTGATCTGAGCTTCACACGATTGTAGGCCCATGATAGGGGCCGGGGGTCGACACCCTCGCCTGGTTTTGTCACCAGAGAGTAGGCCTCGTCTGGACGTGGGACTGCAAGGCAGGACCGTAATCAGTCTGCGGTTCGTTCACCCAGGAAGCCATGTGCATGTGCCCGACCAGAAGTGCTTTATGGGACATTTGCCGGTAGAACTGGGAATCAGGAGTAGGATCATCTTGCCGTGCGAGGGAAAAACGACGTATGAGCCTTCAGACGTTGCCACATTTCCTTCGATAAAAACCGAATTTACTGAGGAAATTCTGAATATTTTTATGCCAATTTTTCAGACAATTTTGTTGGCAATTTTATCTATAAAATCTGAAAATTTCAAGGATACATTTACATAACTTTCTTAAAAAATAAATATCGTATCGGGGGAGGTTTGGCAACATCTAAACGCTCGTACGGTGTTTTTCCCTGGAACGGCAGCATTACAATCGGCTTATCAAGGGCGAGAACACGCATGGCTCCAGCGCTGAGATTTGATGCTTCGCGGACACGTCTTTAGAACCAGAGGATTAAGACAATAAAAAGTAAATACAATTTCATGGGCGATTTAAGGACGAACTTCGGAAATGATAGCCTCGCAAGTGGGCAGAAAGTAGGAGAAATCATTAAGGAAGTCGACAAGTTGTTAATTGCGAAAGAAAGTATCAACGGGTTCACCAAACTATTGACGTATTTTCTTGAAACTCAGAAAAATTCGATATTAAATGTTCTTGAGTAGTTTGAAAAAACCGAGGGCTGCCACATTAATGACCAGCCTTCTTCCCGAATTCCGCTTCTGGCTAAAAAGGTCCACATCCTGATTCCGGAAGCGTCAATGTACCCCGGTAAGAGTGCTTTAAAGAGCACATGTAACCCAGGGTCTTAACCCAGAAGAGGATTCTAAAACTTTCAGGTATCAACGCTATACGTTCCTTCGAGGTTCTTCGAGTTAGAGTCCAACCAAGCGACGAAATTTGCATATTCGAGGAATACTCGATTCGAGGAGTCTCTTTGGCTAATTACTGAGGCTCCCCTTGTCAGTAGTACGCGGCTCACTGAAAGTCAGCCAGCAGGTGGGCTACTTAATTACTCTAAGTGCAGGTTACTCCGCTCATTCCCAGAAATTAATTAGTGGAATAGCCTACGTTGCCTATGTCTACACATTTTCTAAAATATATTACTTACGGAAAATTATTAGGAGCTCCATTTGTACTTTTCTAATGTCTCCCAGCAATTTCACAAAATGCAAGTATATGCGCCGCGAGCTGTGTACCAAAATAGAAAAAGTGCTAAAATGAAAATGAAATGGGGCTCTTGTTGGCTCTTCAGAACCGTCTTATGAATTTTGAGGTTTTACAACTTATAAGTTAAGGCGTAATCATTTATTCAACGAGACATAAAGAAGTTTGATACGATTACAAGAGCGAATCTTCAATGGTGTCAAATCTTTCGAAACTTCAATTTTGACTCGGGTTTGCTGCAAGTAGCGCTTCCATCTCCTTTGATTCGTTTTTTGAAAGGTTTTAACTTTTGGCACTTGTTGCTTCCGATGAACAATACGGAAACTAAAAACTTATTATTTTTAAACCTAATTTCTGATTTTTAGGAACAAAAGCAAAGCACTTTGAGATGATGTGGCTTGGTTCCTTTCTGCTAACCGCGGTCTAAATGTTTTTGAAAAAATAAGCCTTGATGATAAATAGTGGGGAAAATGTGCACCACGTTTTAATGAGGTAGGTTTTTGCGTGGGTTTTGTGTGAAAATTGGCGAGTGCGAATTGCGACTCATTAACCCAGTGTAGTCGACGCCGGCGGCATTCGCGAATTACAGCATCAAGCAGACGCTTCCCAGCATTGTCAATCTTGTCAATTAAAACCGGAAATAGAAGCGCCTTTTGTTTCCGCCTAGTCTCTGACCCTCTTTCTCAGGCGGAAACTAGACTGCTACACTGTTGTCTTTCAGCTGTTAGATATTTTTACGAATATAAGTGATATTTTACAGAGATACGTGATACCGTAAAAACGAACTTTTAGAAGAAAAATAAAAGAGGCCCTTCACTTTTTTAAAAGCCGTTTAGACAATTTCGTGGCAGATCACATTTATATCAATTCGATTGAATTTTGCGAAAAGGAACGAAGAGCATTTCAATGTAATTAGGATTGTACAACTTGCATTCTTTTCTATGAAATCACGAAAATGATACAAAAAAATAAATGTACAAAGGTAATTTTCGTCTAGTGTTACAACTTATTGAGAGTAAAGATAAAACTTCTTCGGATCATCAGTTAATATTTGGAAGGTAAAAAAAGTTGCACGATCTTAAGGCCTGGATACAAGCTCAAATTTCCGTCAATTTCCGATCAAAATGATGACAAAAATGGCAGTCAAATTTTTGCAGGCTGCAAAAATTTGATGGTAGATGGTGCGCACCAGTCACCATTTGATCGGAAATTGATGGAAATTTGAGCGTGGATCATTAAGCAAAATAGGAGTGCTTCTGGTTCCTTTTTTCCTGTTTTTTTTTAGTCGAATTTTAAATTGGCACCAATTGTTCAGTCTAAAAACTTACAAATCTGGAGCATAAGAATTCAATGGGCTCTACAACATTGTTTTCAACGTGACACGTTTGTAGATGCAAGAGAACTCGTCGAATAAGTCCACCCTTCAGAATCCTCGCCCTGGTTTCCGTAAAACTCTTGATTAAATCCGGTGAAATGATACGAGTTCCGCGCAATGGCCGCACAATATCCGATGTTTCCGGCAATTGCCTCCTTTGTTTCCGGCGGGGAAGAGGTCTGCACCAGCAACACTGCAACAATAGCTGATTAGCGGCGCGTGATTATGGGTTCCGGAAAAACGCACCGATAGGCACGCACCAGCGGGACAAGTGAAGTCCTTCTCGGTATAGTGCAGCTCTCAACGGTGTCGATGAGCTCGAAATGCAAAGGCTTTGGTCATGAGCCAATATTTCCACGCAATTAGATGGATTCCCCATTACATCCGTTACTTTCACGTAAAGGCTTCAAATGATGATGAGTTGACTACAGAGAGAATAGAAGTTGACTATTCTATTTCCGAATTGTGGCATGCATACATGAAGTTATTAAATTAGAAGAATCTGATGCCGGCAAACAAATGCGAATGAAAAAAAAAATTGCAGACTGTTCTTTCTTTTTCCCCTTCTTAGTCAAATATCTCATCATATTTTCTAAGCTTTTACACCCCGGGAAAAAAAACGAGCGGCAATCAAAAATTTTGGACTTTTCCAATGAAAATCTACCGAGGGGGTCAATATTATGATACCTAACATCACAAAATCCCGAATATTTTGTGTGCAACAGAGTGGGAAATGCCGCCTGATGCCCTCACAAGATACTACATTTTCCCATTTTTAAATCTATTTTCCTACAATTTCCCATGCCTGGAGAAAATTTAGAAAAAATTGGCTGCGAATTCAGCTCATTAAGTCCTCCTGGATGAAGCAAAAAATTTTCTCGAGCAAATTCTCCAGTGAATGATCTAGATTCGCCTTTGTGATTCAAGTGTGTCATTTCCCACCGGGCTCATATCCGTGAGCATTGCACCCAATTTCTTCCGTGTCCGTGAGTCAGTTCCGCTTCTCCACGGAGCTCAGCCCAGTTTTTGACGAGGCCCGAGTCTCGGTTAGCGGTGCAACACTCCCGATTCACACCTTGATCCGTCTGATCCTCGCTTTGAAGCCGAGACGAAAAAATCTATGGACGTGAGCTTTTGATGCGTGTCCCGTGAGAAAATTCAGGCGCTGAGAGACGCGACGGGCCCGCGGAGCTGTCATGTCTCACCGCCAAATTAACCTACTTTGTTTAATGGATAGCACTTCAATGCCTATCCATAGAGAACTTTCAAATGTATTCAAACATGTTGAAATCACGAGATAAGTAAAGAAAAATATTTGGGATTTTGTGATGTCAGGCGCTATGTAATATTAAACTCTTAGCTTTCCATGGGAAAACTCTAAAATTTTTTATCGTCGTTCATTCTTTTTCCCACGATTTATAAGGTTTTTGCGAATATAATAGGAGAAGTTTATACGCCATTTTGTTCTTGCGTGCTAAAGGGGATCAAAAATGCCAAAAAATAGCGTTACGTAACTAAGTGACATATGTTTTTAAGAATGTGGTTGTTTCCTT
>NW_017547096.1:1227354-1297172 GCF_001854935.1 Bemisia tabaci
GCGGAGCTTTCGGACTCGAAAATCGCACTCAGCGGGTCAATTCCAAGCGGCCTAACTTGCTTTCGGCTCGATCGGCGAACTATCGATTTTGACGCTAAAAGTTTAGTCCATGTAACCCCTGTCGATTTTTCTCGATTTGGGACTGAAAAAAAAAAATCGAGATTTCAGTCTCATCCTACGCAGTTGGAGGCGTAGAATCGATTCCGCACGGTCTTGGCGCTCTGCGAGGCTTCCTTAGCCGAAAAACAGTCAAAAACAGGTCAAAAACGAGCTTTTCTGACCAATTTTTGACTCTTTGGCTAGAGCGTTTTCAGCGGACAGCCCGAAGCGAGGGACTTACTTCTTTACTTCCAGTAAAGCTGAAAATAAACCCTCATCCATCAATTTACACAATTGTAATGGTTATAATTCTTTAAAAACACTCCTTTTCCATCATATTTGGTGAAATGTAAAACTTTTTATCATACATTTTACAAATAAAACGATCATGACTGGAATTGGACAGTTTTCGTAGAATTGCCCATTTATTTCCAGCCACTCTTATTTCACAAAAAAAAGCATAATATTTTAAGTGGTAAAAGCGCATTCAATGATTAAAAACTGACGATGTGCGATTGATTTCCTTTAAAAATATGAATATCAAAGGCGTAAGTCCGCAATCATGTACCTCGTCTGAAAATTTCCGCCTTTATACTATTTTTTTAAAGGAGAACAAATTGACATCATTCCTCGAAGTTGTTGCAGAATTTTTCTCGCACACAGAAGAAAAATCACGGCAGTTGAAAAGAAATGCCGCTCAGTAGTTTTCCGTTTAAAAAATAAAGTATGACAGGAAGTTTGCGACGTCGCAAACCGAGTTATGTGATTGCCGACTTACATCGTCGATATGTAAGAGGGTGTCCCAAAAGATTTACCCACGAAAATTTACGTTACTTGATTGGAAAAGTCCTCCTCTTTGTTGGACAACACTTTCAGTTCAAGTTTTGGAATTGGGTGTATTGCTGCTAAAAGAAACAAATGGGAGGGGTAATGAGATGCCTCTAGAAACAAGAATAATTCGACCATTTTCTGAAAAAAGGAGAGAGAAAGACACTAGTTACTAGTTGACATCGTACGTGCATTCTGCTATGCTAAGGAAGAACGCCGTAAGAGCATTCAAGAGTTGCCAAATTTCCCTTGATGAAACATGTAGTTTTGACAACATTCACGCATAGTTTTTCTTGACATTTTTAGATAGTTTAGATTAAATTGCGTACAGAATTGTAAGACAATTTTGGAAAATAATATTTAGAATCTTCCCAGTAAATTCGGTTTTTATCAGAGAAAATTTGGCAACGTATGAAGGCTCATACGGCGTTTTCCCTTAGCACGGCAGCATTGCTGAACTGTTGAGCATATACTCGCTTCTTCTATGAGATGAAAATTGCGTCGGTAGAAAATGAAGGCGCGATGAATTCCATTTCTTATTTCTAAACAAACATCATGCGATACAATACATGCAACAACTTACAGATCCGAGATAAAAGATTGTTTATTCTTAAACTAACGTGGCAACGACCATACTGAGATCAACACACGCTACGCGTCTAAAAATACAGGTTCGCTGCCAGCATTTTCGTCCCTTTCATCTTGAAATATATTACAGAAAGACCTTTCTCAGTTGGCTATGTCGTTTCACCAGACCAGACTTTCCAAAGTTTTTAAGAAATCACGTTCATACATATGTTTAGCATACCCCATAACCATGTTTAGAGTTAAATTTTCAATTATCTCTCGGACCATTTTACGTACAGAACAACACCAGTGCCAAATTTAGTAAAAATTAAAACGGAGTGAGGGATAACAAGTCGACTACCGTTTTAAACATTTTGGAGGTAAGGCATCCTTTTTACTCATAAACTTAATACTTATGTCTTATCAATTTGAGCAAGCAATGAGTAAAGTGACGTAAAAATTATTTCATTTTCTATTTTAATTTTATTTCTTAAAATATTGACAAAGAATTCCTTAGCACAGCTTACCTAAGAAATGCCTCAAACATTTGCTTTTTGGAAAACAAATCATGTATGCATTCCTCGCAGGCATCATCTGAATATTTCCCGCCTTGGAATTCTCCATCAGCCAACCAACTGTGAACCGAAATAAACGGAGGAAACCGACCTTTATCATGGCTCGTAAAAGTTAAAACTGGTGTTGTGGCGCTATTAATCTTGTTTTGGAGGACCTTTTCTACATTAATCTATTTTTTTTTTTTTTTACTAGGGGTACATATACCCCCTGATAGCATCGCAGCCTAATCCCCCGAAGCGTTGTGCATTACGTGTATTCGGGGCCGTAGATGTATCTGTAATTTGAGCCTTGTTGGTAGCTTCCTCCATGAATGTAGACCATTACTGGCATATTTGCTCCAGCATTGACCTGCAATTTAAGATCGTTTGGAATGATGAAAAAGGCAAGGTAAAATTATGCAGGGTGCAGCGCGGGCAAGAAAGGGCGAACACTTGTACATCACATGTGAAAGCGCATTTTTCAATGCAAATAGAAAGCTTCTTACAAAGCATGCAGCTGAAATATGCACGATAATATTTCCATGTCGGTGTATATAGATGATAACGCCTTGATGCAACTATTGATGCTCTATGGATGTCCATGTTGCCTACCGATGAAAATGAAGGCGCTTTGGATTTTTCCGCGCTCAGGGCAGAATAACGTGTGCGACACGTCATTCAAAGACGTTGAAGTAATTAACTTTGTAGCTTGCATTACGCAATGAGGAACTAATGCTCTGACTCATCCATACTAAAACCCAGAAAAATTAAACGTTCGTATGTTTTATCTATTATGAACCAGAAATAGTGGTTCCTCTTCGCGGAATGCAATCAAAATATCACAGGCATCACCCTGTAACTTTAAAACAAATCTATGTAGGCTTGAAACTTGACTGCTGGTCAAAGGCTGGTCGAAGGAAACGCCTTTGGGGAGCCCCCATCATTTTAAAGGGACCGCCTTGAAAAAAGGCAAAACCCCTAGGGGCTGTAGAGGTGGCGCGAGTCTTTTTGATCACCCTGTATGCTTCAAAATTTAGAGAACATTTACATAAAGTCTCAAAGATGGGTTCTTTGGTTGTCTGTTAATAAAATAAAACATGAAATGAATCTGGCATTGTGAAATGCAGTAATCAAGGCTGATTCTGAACAAATCTGCCCGTTCTTAAATGTTCTTTTGTTTGACTTTTATTGGTTAAAATATTATTAATTCCTAACCCCGACAGAATGTCTACAGCAGTATAGTAAATACGACGGCCCCTCGCGCCTCGCCCCTCTTACATTTTTATCATTTTATCTTAATCATTGAAACTCTCCACTTTTGCAGAGAGGGGAGGAACTTTACTTTAGCGTGTCGTAAATATTTATCTTATTTCAGCTCGTACCCTTTCGCGGAACTCTCGAGGATAATTAGTTAATGGTCTAATTTTGGCTCTATTTTTCAGCTGATTAGGGGTAGGAGGGCTTGACACTTGGGGCTTAAAAAGAGCCCATGACTCGTATGCTTAAAATACGCACTAAGTGGTGCTTTTAATTAATGTCACGCGATCCTGATCCACACTTGAGATAAGCCCCTGTCTTTTTGTACAAGTGTATGGTTATCTTCGATGCAACCTGATGCAATTGATAAGTCACCATCATCATGCTCGTTCATACTTTGATGTAAATGTTGCGAACCCCGAAACAGATGGGGTGGAATGATTTCGTTGATTGAACCAATCACTCATATTAGAATGATGCGTAACAGATTTTTTCAAATATTTCTGAAAAAATAAATAAATAAATAAATAAAAAAATAAATAGATAGATAAATAAATAAATAAATAAATAAATAAAATGAAATATCTCATAGAAGTTTCTTCAAAACGGGGAAAACTCAAACTTCTCAAACCCGACTTCGAAAATGTTTAAGATGATAAGTTGGATTGCATTTTGCAAAAAGGAACCAAACTCTTTTCAATGTCGCTAAGATTGTGAGACTTTTTTTACCATAAAAATATAAACTGATCATTTTAACAGGTTTTATCTTTACTTCCAATGAACGATGAATTCAATACGAAAATTACCCTGGTAAATTAAAGTTTTTGCAAGATCTCAGTAATTTTTTGCGAGGAATGTAAGTAGCACAATCCTAGTAACATTGAAATGCCCGTGGTTCCTATTTGCAAAATGCAATCCAGTTTTGGTAAGATGTATCAATTTTCGTAATATCTTGAGATCATTTTTTTTAAAGTTCTTATGATGGAATTTCAATCGCATAGCCTATCGATAAATTTTAAGTGAGATGCATGAGTGCATGTATTTCCGCCTTTTTAAGATCATCTGATTTTTAAGGAGTCACATCTTTCTTATAAATTATTGTTAAATATTTCAACTAGACTTTTTGCAATTTGTAGAGCCTTGTCAGAGCTATCATTGGACGAGCAAAATTGAAATTAAGGGCATAAGAGGATGGGGTTGGAAAATGGAAAGAAGTCAAATATTGGCATTTTATTGTCAGTGCATATTCTGAGCTAAAATTATGGGTGTATAAGTTCCTTCCTTATTTTACATACATTCAAATTGAAGCACTGGATGCGAGAAGGGCACTTCTCGATTGCAGTGTTTCAGAGTTTCCTCTAATATTTCATTCATTGTAAGGAAAATTAATGCATCCATTTCACTAAAAATTTTACTGAATATTCCTTATGATTCTACAAGTCTCTGTGGAAAGAAATCTGGAAAAATCACTCATTAAATTCTTCTCCAAGGAATTAATTGCACCGAAAAAAATAATATGCTGTTTTAGCATCTAGGATGTCAAAAATGTGTCTGGTGATCCCAAGATGCTGCCTTTACTGCCCCCGCAGTTGAATTTGCATTCACAGGATGTAAAATTAACTGCGGGGGCAGTAAAGGCAGCATTTTGGGATCACCAGACACATTTTTGACATCCTAGATGCTCAAACAGCATATTATTTTTTTCGGTGTGGCAACAGAAATTCTGAAACACCGCAATCGAGAAGTGCCCTTTTTCCATCCAGTGCCTCAATTGGCAAAGCCCACTCTCAACAATCGCTACCCCAAATGAAAGCTTATAAAATTTTGACCGTCTAAATTTCAATACCCCCCCCCCCGCNCCCCCCCCCGGCAAACCCCCCCCGGTGGGGTTGACAAGGGGGAAATCAGGACGAAAGTCCCATTTCAAATAACTCAAACTAACTTAATACCGTAATATTAGCTATAACTATCTTAATAACTGTGTTTATTTGTTTTAATAGCTGAAAATAATAAAAGCATAATACTGAAATTATTAGGGTGATTTTGAAATTAGCAAGCATCTGCGGCTAACGCAATCGCGGTTAATCGAGAGTTCTCGCGAACGAGAACGAAGAATCGACAACGCTAACTAAATACGCCTTAATTCTTTTTTTGAAGAATCAGATCCAATTGCGTGGTTTCTACGGCCTACCGTTTCTACATCACGACGCTAAGCATAAACCACGGATCTCCGCACGGTGTCCGCGGTGGTTTACGCGTTTTTTGCCCAGGGGCTGCGTACCGGTCGAGCACTTTCGCTTTTTGTTCCGGATCGTATCGCATTCCGAGAGACCCGGTCGGCGCACACGAGTCAATTTTCGGTCGGACATGTTTGTGACTAAAACTGCAAATTTTGATGTATATTTCGTCACACTTTAAACATTAAGGGGTTATCCTGAAAGATAATTTCACAAGAAAACCAATAAAACCGCTTTTAGAGCCTCAAAGTTTTGTGTAAACGAAGTCACAAGCGTTTAAAGTTTCCAAATTTTGTCCGACCTCTTCTATTGACCCGGTCCACTGTGCAACGGTCGGGCGGGTCATCGCCCAAGTCCGGCACCGGCGCTGCCGTGCTGAGGAAGAACGCCGTATGAGCATTCAGACGTTGCCAAGTTTCCTTCGATAAAAACCGAATTTACTGAGAAAATTGTGCATATTTTTTCCCAAAATTTTCAGACTATTTTGTACACAATTATATCTAAAATATCTGAAAATTTAAAAGAAAAATGTACGTAAATGTTGTCAAAAATTCATGTTTTATCAAGGGAAATTTGGCAACTCTCGAATGTTCATACGGCGTTCTTCCTTAGGACGGCAGAGCGACGGACAGGAATCCACTTACCGCCGACCATGACCCAGCCTCACTAGACGAGCCCATTTCACCTGATCATCATCATCATCGTCGTCGTCATCGTCATCGCTGGACGGAGACTCAGTCCGCGCAGTGTGTGTCACTGGGTCCCTCTGTGCGGCTTTCATTCATTCTCGAGGCTTACGCTAAGTTTTGTGTCACTTGTCTGTGTTCGTCTATCGCTCGAGCTTGATTATTTATTGTGTTAGCCGTTTTTTGCCTGGGTTCGATAAGGAAGTGCATTGCGAATTGCTGCAGTTTATCGGGTCTAGTTTGCTGGGTCATCAAGGAGGTCGCGTTGTGAAGTGGGTGGCGTGTGAGTGAAGTGATACGGAAGTGTCATAACGGCACTGATACTTTTCAAGGTAAGATCCACTGTACTATAAATACAATGGCGCAAAAATTTTGCATTAGGAAATTGTAGAAAAAAAGGAGGTAATATTTCTAATTTTTTTTTTTATTTTCCCCGTCGAATTCGGCGCCCCTGGATGGGAATACACAACTTTATTATTAGGCTGCAAAATCTACTCGTATAGATTTTTCCACCAAAATCAACGACACAATTTCTGTTCGAAATTGTATTATTTTTATTTCGTTATTTTTTACATTATTTATTTTATATTATTTTCATTATTTTATTTTTATATTGGTGGAATGATCGAAATTTAAAATTTTCAACGAGAAACGTCGAATGGTATTCACATTATTATACGAATTACGTGTGAAAGTTCGGCAACAGTGTCACGTAAATTCATTCTTTCATTTTAAAAAGGACGATTCTGGTATTCACATTTTTAATTTAAAAAATGAATAAAGCTTTTCAGGCTTGATTTTTAATTTAAACGTTGAAAAGGTCAGCTTCTTTGCCAATAAAATCCCTGTTTTAAAAAATTAATTTGCTTGATGTGAAGAGCAAGACTTTTTTTTTTTTTTTTTTTTTTTTTTTTTTTTTTTTTTTTTTTTTTTTTTTTNGGGGGGGGGGGGGGGCTGCCGCAAACCTCTCCTCCATTGAGGATGGAGGAACAGAAATAAACGCCATAAGGGAGAGTCTTAGAGACTTCCCCAATTCCAAGGGAGGGTTCAGGATAACTTCCTTAGCTCCAAAAGAGATCCTGGGAGACCTCTCCTGAAAAAATTTTAAAAAATTAAGTTGTCTCAGTGGCAATTTAGAGCTGTTCTTGCCAAATAATTGATTGGATACAATTTTAAAGATAGAAGATATGTCGATCATTTATTCAGAAAAATCCCGAACATTTTTGAAAGAGGCTAAGTAGATTAATTTCCGAGGGCATAGACGAATCCAGACACCTTCAACAGAGGGCGCAAAAAAAAATTGGCCGAAATTTTAAAGCATCCACTATGTGGTTTAAATCAATTTCGCACACGGAGAGAAAAACTTCATGCCTGAGACCCGAAGTTGAGGCCGTATGGATCTCTGAAGTTTTCGGATTGTGCATCCGAAAACTTGAGGTCCAGCTGCCGCAGTTTGGGTCAAACATCTGAAGTACTCCGGTGCTTACCGAAGGGCTCGATCCACACGTCTGAAGTACTTCGGCATATACTGAAGTGCTTCAGATGTTCGACCCGAACTTCGATAGCTGGACCTCAAGTTTTCGGATGCACAATCCGAAAACTTCAGAGATCCATACGACCTCAATTTCGGGTACCACACATGAAGTTTTTTTCTCCGTGTACACTGGGAAAAAAAACACATTGGATTTAGGGTCCAAACTCATAAAAACATCGAAAAGAAAAAATACTCTTGATTCAATCGGATTTTTGCTTAGATCAAGAACCAAGCCTCTTAATTTGAGCGGATTTCCTTTTGATTCAAGCAAAAATCCGATTGAATCAAGAGTATTTTTTCTTGTCGATGTTTTTAAGAGTCTGGACTCTAGATCCAATGTGTTTTTTTTTTCCAGTGTTCTATACAAACATAAGCGCCTTTCCTTCCTCTTTCTCCGCCTACTCTTGTTTTCTCTCTTTCCTTTTTTTTCCTTCTTTTTCTCCAGCTAACGGGAGGAGAGCGTACGCTACGCCCTCCCCCCTCCCTGGATCCGCGTAAGTCCAAGGGGGGGGGGGCTCTTCTCCCCTTATTTCTGCCTACGTTCATGGACGGGTCTGAATGAAAACTATGAGCTTTTTTTTCTTTTCTTTTTTCGCATGGGGTGCAGGAGCGGCAACTGCGTTTGAGGAGATGAGCCGGTGTGGATTTCAAGTGTGTCGCAGGCGGAGCCACACCTTTGCACAATGTTAGCTCACTCGACGTCGCTACTCGCAGAAGTTGCCCCGACCCCAACGACGACGGTGGAGCCAGCACCCGCGGAATAATTTCCCAGTTCCCGATACCAGGAGTCGCAGTCGCAGTCACCCGCCAAAAATCCACATCCCAGATCATGGCTCAGTCGGATGTAGTCATCGTTGCTGCTGTCCGAACTCCCATAGGTACGTCCTGGTAGCATAGTTGAGTGACTGATTTACAGTCAGCACAACCACGTTAGGTTTAGAATGAATTCCTATTTTATTTTATTTCACCACACACTGGAAAAAAACACATTGGATCTAGAGTCCAGAATCTTAAAAACACCGGCAAGAAGAAATACTCTTGATTTGCTCAGATTTTTGCTTAAATCAAGAACCAAGCCTCTTAATTTGAGCGGATTTTCTTTTGATTTAAGCAAAAATCTGATTGAATCAAGAGTATTTTTTCTTGTCAATGTTTTCAAGAGTCTGGACTCTAGATCCAATGTGTTTTTTTCCAGTGCAGGAAAACTAAGGTACTTTCAGCTTTGAAATTTATTGAATATGTTCTTTAAGATTTCGGGGAAATCAACTGGTTTTAAGGTTTTGTATATTTTTTTGTTTTCATACGATCCGAATAAAATTTGAGAAAAAATTAAACAACGTGTATTACTGGAATTTGACTGATTCTAGTTAAAGGCGCCGCACACTGGGCCAGGTCAATAGAAGAAGTCGGACAAACTTTGGAAACTTTAAGCGCTTATAACTCCGTTTATACAGGACTTTGAGGTTCTAAAAGTGGTTTCATTGGTTTTCTCGTGAAATTCTCAACCAGAACCACCCCTCATAATTTAAAATCTGACGAAAGAAACATCGAAATTTGCAATTTTGATCAAAAATTTCAAGTCTAACTTCTCTAGTTGACTCGATCCACTGTGCGCTGCACAATTGAACGAGTCAATGGAAGAGGTAGGACATGACTTAAAAACTTTAAAAGCGCTTATCTTTACTAATATGTAACGTTGATGTTTTAAAAGTAGTTTCATTGTTTTTCTCGCGAAATTTTCTCTTAAAAGCACCCCTTAAAATTAAAATTGTGAGGACGTAAACGTGAAATTTTACAATTTTTTTCAAAAATTTCATGTCCGATTTCTTCCAAGGAATTGTTCCACTGAGCGTCGGTTACTGAAAATCGACTATCTGCAAAAAATATTTTGGATGCAATAAGTCTTTTCTAAGTTCTGCAGTTTCCACTTTTAGCTTCATTGAGGGATAAAACCTAAAACCCATATTTCTCCGTTTTAACTCTATTATCTGATCAGTCATTTTTATTTTTGATGATTTTAACAGGCAGTTTCATGGGATCACTGTCACATTTACGGGCACATGAACTAGGAAGTATTGTGATTAAAGAAGCCTTGAAGCGGGCGGACGTTGACGCAAAAGATGTTTCTGAAGTAATTCTCGGACAGGTACAACGCTACTTTCATACTTCAGTAAAACTATTAGACAATGGAGAATTTGCATGCAAAAATTTTATTGCTTCATCTAAGAGTGCAAATGAGCTGAGTAGTATTTTTCATAGTTTTTTTCTGACATGGGAAATTGGAGAAAAATAGATTTCAAAGTTAGAAAATGTGCCGCCTTATGAAGTTATCTGGCGGCATTTACATTTAAACATACGTATTTTAGCAAATTAGGTTATTCTACCATATTTTCTCTAATAATTGTCCAATTTTGAAACTAAGGATATCCACGTGCTCAGTCTTTCTAATGGTGTCATTTTAAAGATGAAACTCACAACATTTTAGACACCTGCAAATTCTCTATTGTACAATCTGGGAGCAATAATTCAGTCAACATGTACAATGGTCCAGGAAGTCTTTATTCAGTAGATTTCACTCCAAGTTAGGTGCATTTTTCAACAAAAAACAAAAAATAGGAATAATCAAGTAGAATTTGTTAAAAAATTAAGGCACTGTGATGTTTCATAGCCATACTGTTCCATTCTTGCATCAGCTTGTCCCTCAGGGAATCCCTATGCGGCTCGATCGATATGGAATAAAACACTGATGAGTCAGAACCTCACTGTTCACTCGCGATCATCAACATTCATGCACTGCATTATCTCTCGAACCCATGAGGTTCATGATGCGAAAATCAGATGATCAATTGGATTACATTTATTTGCAATGAGGAACCACTATCTCTGAATCTTCCACAAGAACGCATATCTGCGTAGGGAAACCAACGGCACATATGTTGTTTCTAAAGTGAGCTGAAAACAGTGGTTCCTTATTGCAAAATGTAATCCAATTGATCAAATGCTTATGCATTTGTCTTTATTGTTTGAAGCGCACATCTGAGAGGAAAATAGAAAACTACACATCTTAGTTTGTGACGTTACAAGCTTTCCGGCTAAACTTTGTTTATAAGTGGAGAAAAATCGATTATTTTTAATTTGCGATAATGCATGTACCTTTTTCATTGAGGGGCAAATGTTATCTCAAAGTTCTAACCAAGAATATTTATTTAGTTTTCTTTCAAAAAATGAAGTCGGAAGGGAAATGTTGAAATACTGGAATCTAAATACTCGCTTTTTTACTATCAATCTCTATATATTCATTTTTGCGACCAAATCATGAACTATTGCCCTTCTTTCACATCTTCTCCCGCAAACAGTTTGTTCAGTTTGCGGCAAACTTCGAATCGTTGGTACCCTTATACATAATAGATTTCTGTTATTTCAGAGCCTACAAGCTGGGCAAGGTCAAAATACGGCACGACAGGCATCCATAAACGCGGGAGTACCCATAGAGGCACCGGCATGGACCATAAATATGCTGTGCGGTTCTGGACTTAAGTGAGTGCAAAAACAACTTATGTCAAATTCGCTGATGCAAAGTGATTCTTAATAAATCAGAGAAACCTTACGAGTACGTTTCCAAAAACAAATTTTGGAAAACAAATGAAATTATACACTTCAGACTCTTGAATATCCGTCATAAAACTTCCTCATTACTTATATTTTCACCGTGTGATCATGAAACACGCCAACGCGTGCTTAATTTGTCAATCCTAATACTTTGAGTTGATCTTTTAAAAGCTACCCGGATCAATTTTTCCGTTTCCACGAAATATATCAAAATTACAGCATCATGACATATAAATTTCGCGAGCAAATGTAGAATAGTTTCAACCACGCCCATTTGTATTTAGTAGAATCAAATAATTGCCCTCTTAAGTACTTTTTACTTTTTTGGTACTTCAAGTATAATTTATTGGCGCTTAAGTGAGAAAAGCCGCTGTCTCTTTAGCAATATTTCAAATTTTCTACCTAAATTTTACTTTTTTAACAAGACAGTAACTAGAAGTTTTGCGTTAAAGTCCCTGGGTGTATCGTGCTTGATTGAAGTGAAAATGGCACAAAACTTAGCAGGTAACTGCAACTAAGTTTCCTTCATAAAAAATATTATAACAGATAATTTTTAACTCTCGTTTCTAGATACCCGTTGTTTTTATCAGATTAACAATGATTGAAGAAGATCATTGGACCAGCAGACAGGGTAGGAATTTATGCACACTGATACATGTTTCGTCTTCAAAATTTCATGTAGTTAATAATTTGCGTGGCGAAAATTACGTAACTCCCAAGTCCTAACTAAGATATTAACGTTCTAATTTTACATTGGCTACAGGAAATTCCCATGCCAATTCGTGCTCTTCAACAGTCTTAGTAGGCTTCTGAATCAATCAGTAATCCTTCCCTATACCCTGTATCGTTCAAAGTTTTAAAAACGTGTAACAACTGAGCCGAAGTACCGACATTGAGATGCATGACTGTATTTTGATGCTACGGATACTAATACGGTAAAGTTTAGTGCGCAATTTGACTCGGGTAGACTTTTGTTTTTCATAAGAGTGAGCTTTGAATTTGCCCATCAGAAAACGTTTAGTATCTTAGTTAAAAGTTGATTTCAATTATTTTTCGTTGCGCGAATTGAGTTTTAGGTGAAATTTTGGTAAAAAAAAAAAAAAAAAAAAAAAGCATGTATCAGAATGCTTTAATTTGTACCTTGTCGACTGATCTGTTGATGCAGTTTAGAGGTGTATGCAAGAGTCAAATGATGGAACTGGATGCGCAAATAAACATTGATGGGATATTGTAATTAATTATGATCAGTTGGCTGTTTGCCATTTCAGACTCAACAATCGGCGCACGATACAAGTGCTCATTATTATCGTGAGCTAGAATCACCAATGTAGTAACTTAGTCATTCATAATGAAGTTGCGAAGCGTAGAGGCTGGCAGTGAAATCAGGAAAATCAGGAAAAAAGAGGTTCTGCCAAGACATTCTTACCATCGCTGCTAGCTGCTCGCGGGTTGCCGCGCTAGTTGACTCTAAATAGCCCTCTATCATTCTCCAGAGTATAAGTTCCTAAACTCAAGACCTGAGCGGGGACGAAAAATTGGTTCTCAAACCGGTTTAACTGTTATACTCGCGCACCAGGTCATGAACTTGTATGCAGTCTGGAGCTGCGTCCTGACGGAAATAATTTATGAATACGGACGTTCGCGTCACAGACTCATATCCGTCACTGATCTATGTTTGGAATTCAACTCTGCCGTGCTCAGGAAAAACACCGTATGAGCCTTCAGGCGTTGCCAACTTTCTGGCGGTAAATCACAAATTTTCGGGAAAACTGTAAATATTTTTCTTCCAATTTTTCAGGTAATTTTGCTCACAATTTTACCTAAAGTTCTTGAAAATTTATCGGAAAAATATTGATAATTTTCCTCAAAAATAAACATTTTATCGAAGGAAATTCTGCAACTCTTGAATGTACAAACAGCGTTCTTCCTTAGCACGGCAGAACTATTCTTCGGCGTTAGATAGGTTAGTGGTTGGAGCTTTTGGAAGGTGGTGTACCGTGTACGTTGGCGGCTGGATGCCGCAGAGCGGCGCTATGAAAGCGGCTTTTATGTATGTATGTATATCACTCAATTTGGGAAGAGGGTGAGGGAAATAAATAAAACTTTACCACATGATCTAAGTATGCCCCTCCATGCCACGAAGGTGACGAAATTTTGATAAGAGGAGTCCCTTCAATTAGTAGAATGGCAACGCACACAACACTCCAATACAGTAGCGATAATTTTTTACTATGTATTACATACATATGAGTCGCTTTTATAGCGCTCTTTGGCGCTCTACGACGCCTAATCGCCACAAAGCTCGGTCTTCCCACAGGTCATCAGGGAGTTGACACTCCCTCATCTCACTCAACACCCCCTGTCGCCAACCTCTCACTGGGCACGTATGTATTCACAGTCCATTTAAACCTGCTTTCGGAGGTTTCTGAAATTTCCAGCCCAAAGTTTTGGAAATTCTAAATCCCATTCTTCTCAATTTTTGTCAACAAAAATGTTTTACTCTCTTTGAAAAAATTTCAGAAGCCATTATAGTACATATGCTCAGTGGCGTGGCGTGCTTTGCGGTCTATCGATATTCCCCCATTTGAAGCTGTGGTAAATAATCGATTATTAAGGTGTTCGCTGCCAACACCCTGCAGCCTGATGGTTAAAACTTTTTGTTTGTCGGGACGACATAGATGACATAGGTTAAAAGGCGAAGCGTGATTGGTCGGCTATGTCTTATCGCTGCTTTGTCGTGCCTATGTCGGGTTGAACTCACGACAAGCTAACAGCACCTCTTAAGTTTCCGACAGTATGTCGTCCATTCCACCTGACAAAGGCACGACAAAGCAGCGATAAGACATAGCCGACCAATCACACTCCGCCTTTTAACCTATGTCATCTATGTCGTCTCGACAAACAAAAAATTTCAACAATCAGGCTGCTGTTCATCGATACTTTTCCATAGGTTTAAATGACCGATCAATAGATATATCGCAATATGTGTAATCGATATGTGTGTTACGGCAGGTCGATAGCGTGCACGTCATAGAGCACATAGAGTCGTAATGTAAGTGGAAGAGCTGGCGCCATGTTCTGCTCGACGAATTCCGAGCCCGGTGTGCGCCGAGTTCGGGTCGCTTTTTCGATACATTTTCGATCCAAAATGGCGGTGTGGAATACGTGGTAATTCCTATCTCCTTTGTTGTTGTTGTTGTTGTTGTCATCGGATGGCCGGGTACCCGTGTATCGCAAACAATCGATTATGTATCGAACAAGTGACCCGGCGTCACACAGGAGTCTCGGAATTCGGGACATGGAAAATGCTTAAAAGTGGCGCCAGCTCTCCCACTTACATTACGACTCTATGTGCTCTATGGTACGGGTACACGGCGATCATAGGTTTTCCATAGGTTTAAATGGCCGATCAATCGATATATCGCAATATGTGTAATCGGTATGTGTGTTACGGCAGGTCGATAGCGTGCGGGTACACAGCGATCAAGACCGGGGAGGCGTCCATCGTCGTGGCCGGAGGGCAAGAAAGCATGAGCCAAGCCCCTCACGCCATCCACATGCGGGCCGGCAAGCGGCTCTTCAACGCCGAGCTCGTCGATACCATGATCCACGACGGACTCACCGACGCCTTCGAAAACATCCACATGGTCATCACATGTAAGTCCATCTCCCTCACAAACCACTCGCGCTTTCAACTTTCTCTAATACTCCCGTTCTCAGCAAAAACCCCGTAACTCCAATCCAATTTCTTCCTTTTTCCCAGCACGTACTGCTCTATCGCGAGAAAATGCAATTGCCCCAAGGCTTCATTTTTTCGTTTTGGATTCCTAATGGTGTGCCAGAGTGCTTCCAGGACTTCACTGAAAAAAATGGTATGCTGTTTTAGCACTTAGAATGTCAAAAATGTGTCTGGTGATCCTAGGATGTTGCCTTGATTGCCTACGCAGTTGAATTTGCATTCACAGGATGTAAAGTTAACTGCGAAGGCAGTAAAGGCAACATCTTTGGAACACCAGACACATTTTTGACACCCTAGATGCTAAAACAGCATATACTTTTTTTCAGTGTTTATGTCCACCTACCTTTCGTCCATTAAATAAATGTCCACCGCTATTAATGTCCTATTAAACGTTAAGTCCGGTCTTTATTAAGTCCACATGATTTAATGTCCAACCATGAATTGTCCAAATTGTGGAAATGTTATGTCCACATTTTTTTCTTCTCATTTAAATGACAGGAACCACCTCAAAAATAAATGCATACTACTACAACCTTCATTCTTAAAAACATTTCATCCATGAATCAAGTCATGAAAGAGAACAGACTCTAAGAGCAGATAAAAACATATGTTCAATTGTTCATGTGTACACTGTACGGATATGATAAGATGAAAACCAAAGCGGGAGCCTAGGAAACGCTCCAATGCCAAATTAAACATTTTTCAGTAACAGATGCAGTCAAAATTAAAAGTCCTCTTTAACTAGTTATTTCGTGCGCCTTCAATCTTGTAGGATACTGTGCAATGCCTCTGACGCGAAATAGTTGCTTAAAGCGTTGCGGCGCGGCAGGCAACCAGCCTGACACGCGCATAGGCGCCTACAAACCTAACGGGATACTTCACGCGTTGCGCAATGCGTGAAGTATCCTGTTAGGTTTGTAGGCGCCAGTGCGCGTTCTGCGCTGCTAACACGCCGCTCCGCTCTGTGTTAGGCTCTAATATTTAAACTCGCGGAGTCAGCGTCTTTCAACTCATGATTTTGAAATGTTTGCACTCTCTGCATTGATTATTCCCTTTTAAACTGATGAAAAAGAAATATGTACTACTGGAAAATATAATGTGTTTTTTGTAAATATAATAGTGTTAGCGCAACTAAACGCTCAAAATTGGACGTATTTGACTCAAGGAGGTCTATGTACAAATAAGTTAAAAACAAAAAATTGCGTGCTTCTTAGTTTTTTTCCTCTTTTATTATTTTTTGTATAGTTTCTTTCATCACAACTACGGCTCATTGAGATTCATATCGATGCCATTGCTTGGAAAAGGTTTCACAAATATTTACCACGTTTTAAGAATGTAAATGTTTTTAAAATGAAATAATCAGTTTCATTTAAAAAAAAAAGAATGTACATTAAAGGCAAATTTTATATCGGAAATTTCAAGGATAGAAATGAAACCAAGTATTTACCAAAGACAATTTGAAAAGATGAATCAAAAGAAGAAATTAACATTTCATCTCAAATATGAGTTACGATAACAACACCTCATTCTCTCTTAATTTTCTCATTTCGATATTGTCAATATAATTTTACACACGGACTAAAATATGACGCTTGAATTTGATTTTAGTGGACTTTACATTTGTGGACTTAACTTAGTGGACGTTTAAGTAATGGACTTAACACTAGTGTGGGCTTTAGAACTGTGGAAGTAAAAATTGTGGACGAAAAGTCTGTGGACGTAAAAAAAGTGGACATAAAGTCCGTGTACCGCCAGAGTTTTATCGGAAAAATGAGGGATAAATATTTGTTAGCTTTTAGGAAAACAGAATTTTGTCAGAAAGAAATTAAGAAAGCGTCAAATGGAGATACGGCGCTTTAACTTTGAATGGCAGAATACTGCCGTACTGAGGGAGAATGCCATACGAGCCTTTGACCATAATCTATACTCCTACCGAAAAAAAAAATTCAGGGATTTTGGCCCATGTTTATCTTTCAATTTTCTCAGGGAATTTTAGACGCAATTTAATTCATAGAATTTTTAAATTTTGAAGGAAAATATTTTTAATTTTCCCCAAAACAAATATTTTACTGATCATTATTTGACAACGTCCAAATGTTCATACGGCGGCCGTTTTTCCTTGGCACGGCAGGATGGCACAATGACGCTGAAAGAATTTTTTTAAAATATGTCCAAAAACAAAATGTTTTATAGATCGATGGCCGAAGTGCAGAACCATGTATCTCCGTTTGTGACGTCGCAAATTTCCTGTCATACTTTATTGCCTCCTTGGAAAACTAGTCGACTTAATGTCTCCAAAACTTAGTTGATTTCTCTTCTCTGTGATGGAGATATTCTGTAAAAATTTCAAGCTTTGTAGATGGCTTGTTTCTCGTCGAGAAAATAAGAAAGGAGCGGACTTTTACAACGCTGCGATGGAAATATGTGGTTTCGCACTTTAACCGACAAGATATTCCTTTATAATGAGAATAATTTTTTTTTTTCAAGAACGAATTTTAAGAGTCAGGAGTTCAGTTAAGGTGACAATATGTTTTTACACTTTAAAAGGTCTTTTTAACGATGGATTTTTCATAAAAATTTTACAAAATTCTTGAAAAGTCCTTATTCACCGCTGCGTAGAGACCTTTAAAATAAATCGAGAATCTTCAACATTTTAGAAAGCATGTCCTTTTGAAACGCAAAAATTCTACCCATACCTTCGAGATCAATGAACGCTCCATCCAATTTAGGTTGAAGGACGGTACCTAAATTGTGTCAACGCAGCGCGGTATGTGTGCGTTCAGAGAGTGTGTTAGTGCGTGTTAACGATCGTGTCTTGGTATGTGAAAGTCGGTAAATACAGGATTTCGTCTCGCTAAGCGGTGAAGATGCGTCCCGCAAGAGCACCAACATCGCTCGAGAAGATCACCTAAGGAAGTCGAAGAAGAATATTCCTCTATATTAAACAAAGGGTCTTCTTGTTTAAGTACAATCGGTTGAAAGAAATTCAGATTGATTTCTTTGCACGTTCTCCAAACGTTACAGACGAACGTAACGCAAATAAATTAGACTACATTTTGCAATTTGGCACTATAATTTCTGGCTCATCTGTAGAAACACTTACGTGAAGAGGTAAACTAATTGCACATACGTTGTTTCTAAACTGAGCCAGAAATTATAGTTCCAAATTGCAAAATGCAGTCTAATTTATCCTTTGAATGAATAAGCTTCTTCCTCTGATCACATGTTGATCATCTTTGTTCATCTTACGCACGCAGGTTCCAGGATCAGGTTACAATCTCTGTTGCGTGACTCGTCAACAAAGTATACCTTTTTTTCAGTCGTATGATCCATCGATGGGTAAAATTACCTTAGACGCACGTTAAAGGGGAATAGTATCGAGGGGAGATCAGTGATAAAATCTCCGTGCAAAATCTTTAGGAAATAAGTGCTACATTTTAAAGTCATTATTCTGAAATTTCGGTCATGTTCCTCTTGGAGACTTTTTAAAATTTTTCGAGATTTGTATTTTTTTCTTAGCACATTGTAGGTGGGCCAACTGTACTTTTTCCAAATTTTGGGGTCACATTGTCTCCTTTTGTTGCAAAAATGTCTCATTGAGTGGCTCTATGCCTTCACGCTGAAACTGATTAATGTTTATAGGTCAGAAATATTCATGCTGGTGCCAATGAGAGGATTCTAGCTTTTGCTAAAATTTTCAATGCAAACGTGGACGATAAAACCGAAATATCGCTCATTTTAATTATAAAATATAACTTAGGATTAAAAATGTACCATGCATTGTTAAAGAAAAATTTCATAAAGTTGAAATTAGTAATTATGTAAATCTTCTGATGAAAATCCATCTATTTTATAAATAATTTTTATTTCAATCCACTCCCATTGTGTCCATTCTGTCACAAATTTTCTATTTTTTTTATTTACTATCCATAGTTCCTTTTCTATAACGTCTGTATAATCTGATAATTATTATCGAATGAAATTTTATTGTTTCCAGCGGAAAATATCGCCGAGAAGCATAAAATATCGAGAGAGGACCAGGATCGGTTCGCTCTTGAGAGTCAAAGAAGAGCAGAAGTCGCGCAGAAAAATGGGTACTTCGAGAAGGAAATCGTCCCCGTGCCGATTAAAGTTAAGAGGGAGGAGAAAATATTTTCGGAGGACGAGTTCCCGAAGCACGGTCTCACACTCGAGTCTCTCGCTCAACTAAAACCAGTTTTCTTAAAAGTAAGTAAACTAGTAGACAGAATATTATGTTAAAATAAAAAGAAGCAATATAGACAGCCTGTTACACTCTCTATTGGTCCGAAAAGTATTGAAAATGTAAATGAACTCTAACTTCATGAATACTGATGTATAAGCAATTATAGCATCAGCGCCGCGGCTCTCGTGAAGTAATTTTTAGCGAGTTTAGGGCTCTTGAAGCTTCTGAAAATTTAAAAAGTCGGAAAAATAAACAAATTTAAAGAACAAAGTCGGAAAAAGTCGGAAATTTAAAGAAATTCTGAAAGTCGAAAAATTTAAAATTTGATGCTCTAATTCCTTAAATAAATTGGATGGTCGAATTAAAAAAGAATGGCAAATCGCCAACGCCAAAAAAAATCTTCAAAAAACCTAAATACGCTGATGGCGGTGTGCAATAGCTTATTAATTATTTAATTCCCATCTAGCATTGCCACTGTATCGAAGTGTTGCGTAAGTTGCCGCTTCTCTAATTGAAGGGGCTTCTCTTATTGAAATGTATTGCGATACAATTGAAATAAGTTGTAATTTTTTGCATTGCAAATTCCCATCTTTCTCACTGATGAAACTCATTTCATTAATGGTTTAGAATTGGGATTATCGAGCACATTATGTAAAAATATTGTTTCGGGCAATTCAAAATTCCCGTGACCAATGTAGAATGAAAACGTTAATATCTCAGTTAGGAGTTGATTTCAGTGATTTCTATGAATGAATCGTGTTCTACGTGAAATTCTGGTTCAGAAACATGTATCAGAATGCTTAAATTCGTACCTCGTTTAGTGCTTTGGAAAAAAAACACATTGGATCTAGAGTAGGGTGGCCCACAAAAAATGAATCTCGGAAATTTATAGCCGTAACCCCCTAAATCGGTTACAGCATGTTCAAAAACACGGAGAATGAAATTTGGGGTCAATCGGACAAAATTAACCCGACGCGCAATTGCCATTTATCCCCGCAAAAATAGCGAATTTTTACTGTTTTTCAGTAATTTTTCGATCCCAAAAAATAAAGTCGGAGGGGTCTACAAACTAAACAGAGGGCAAAATTAGTTCATAAACTACACCCTAGTGAAGTTTTGGAACCCCTCCATGCTTTTGACCCGACACGCGGTTGCCATTTTCAAGCATGAAAATAGCGAATTTTTTACTGTTTTTGATGATTTTTCCCTCTCGATAAATTAACGTTACAGATGCCTAAATTGTAATCAGAGTGTGAAATTAGTAGCTGAGATGCTCCCAATGCTCCCCTTCTGATAATTTTGACTGGCTACGACGTTGCCGTTTTTCTGAGCAAAATCGTGAATTTCGACTTATTTCAATATCATCTCCCTAGACCTAAAAAAAAAAAACTTAGGAGCCATCGAAAAAGTGCGCTAAAACACGGTGATTATACCATGAGTATCTTTTTTGAAAATTTGGACCCTGTAAAATGTTTTACTCGGCGTGAAGTTACATTACTGCCTGACCGGTCAGGCAGTCAACCGTCTTACATTTTGAAAGTCTCAAGATAACATTTTTGGCAATTTCTGCCATTTTGAATTTTTGAATTTTAAAAATTTGAGTTGAGATTCAAGTTCCTCGTTAAAAAATACCCCCTGACACCTTGACGGTAACAGTAAAGTTTCATACGTTAGTGCGCCTTCAATTACATTTGATACCGTGCAATACTTTCGTGGTGGAATAGTTGCATTGGCGCCTACAAACCTAACAGGGATACTTCACTCATTGCGCAATGCATGCAGTATCCCTGTTAGGTTTGTAGGCGCCATTATTACCGTCAACCACTGTTTGCCAAGTGGTAACTTCACGCTGAGTAAAACATTTTACAGGGTCCAAATTTTCAAATAAGATACTCATGGTATAATCACCGTGTTTTAGCGCACTTTTTCGATGGCTCCTGTCTCTAGAGTCCAGACTCTTGAAAACATTGACAAGAAAAAATACTCTTGATTTTATCGGATTTTTGCTTGAATCAAAACGAAATCCGCTTAAATTAAGAGGCTTGGTTCTTGATTCAAGCTAGATTCTGATTGAATCAAGAGTACTTTTTCTTGTCGATGTTTTTAAGAGTCTGGACACTAGATCCAATGTGTGTGTGTTTTTTTTTTTTTTTTTTTTTTTTTTTTTTTTTTTTTTTTTCTCCAGTGTGGTGTATTTTATTGCACTAAATTGCAATGGACCACTAGACAAGGTACGAATTTAAGCAATCTGATACATGTTTCTTAACCAAAATTTTACGTAGAACACGATTCACACAACGAAAATTACTGAAACCAACTCCTAACGAAGATATTAACGTTTTTACTTCGCAATGGTCACGAGGAATTTGAACTGCCCGCTGACAAGAAACTCAAAGCTCTACGTGAGTCAAATCGCGCACTACAACGGTTTCAGCAAGCTTCTCAATCGAGGAATGTTCATTATACCCACCATGTATTGTTCAAACTATTAGCAATTTGCCACAGCTGAGCCAAAGCGTCAAAATTGAGGTTGCCAGATTTTTATATCGCAGAGACTGTAATGATAACGTTTAGCGCGCGATGTGAATCACGTAGAGCATTGAGTTTTTTATGAGCGGGTGGTTTGAATTCACGCATCAAGAACTATTAAATATCTTCGTAAGGAGTTAATCGCGGTAATTTTTGTTGTGCGCATCGTGTTCTACGTGAAATTTTATTTACGAAACATGTAGCAGAATGCTGAAAATCGTACCTTGTCTAGTGGTCCATTTTATATTTTTGTCACTCTGTGCTAGATGGATTCTCATCTGATCGCCCATTGGCATGACTCTGTTACAGGACGGGACGGTAACGCCAGGCAACGCCTCGGGCCTCAACGACGGGGCGGCAGCGGTGGTGCTGATGAGCCGGGCGACAGCGGAGGCGCGCGGAACCCAGGTGCTGGCCAAGATCGTGGGCTTGGCGACCGGCGGCGTGAGCCCGGCGCTCATGGGCACAGGCCCGATCCCGGCCGTGGAGAACCTCCTGGCCAAGGTCGGCTGGACCCTCCAAGAAGTGGACCTCTTCGAGCTCAACGAGGCCGCGGCCGCCCAGGCCTTGTCCGTCAACCGGGGGCTCGGGGTGGACCCGGCCAAGGTCAACGTCCACGGTGGCGCCATCGCCCTCGGACACCCCCTCGGCGCCTCCGGCACCCGCGTCCTCGTCACCCTCATCCACGCCCTCCAGCGGACCGGCGGTCGCAAGGGGGTTGCTAGTCTCTGCATTGGCGGCGGTATGGGTATCGCTATTGCCATTGAGATCCCTTGAGGGATCTACCATGAACCATGCTCGGAGAGTCCTGATTATTGAAATTGATAGACAAAGTTATAGACAAAACTATAGACAAAACTATAGACAAAGCTATAGACAAAGCTATAGACAAAGCTATATACAAAGCTATAATTAAAGATATAACGAAGAAGACCTGGTGAGTATGTAGCAATCCTCGAGATAGCAACTCCACGCTGAGTGTTGAAATTCTTAAACAAAGTGATTGACAATAGGACTGCATTTTGCAATTTGGAACTATAAATTCTGGCTTTTCTGGAAAAACACTTATGTGCAAAGGGAAACTGATGGCACATACGTCGTTTTAAACCGGGCCAGAATTCATAGTTCCAAATTGCAAAATGCAGTCCAAATTAGATAAAAGGGCTATTAGGGGATCCGATTGGTGTAAGCGGGTGGTTGCGATGGACGAAGGAGGTAGGTGATAGACTAACTCTTCCATGCTATATGGAAAGAAGCCGTATGAACCTTGCCATGTTGCCACATTTCCTCTGATGATTTTCGAAATATAGGGGAGGTTGTAAATATTTTTCTTTTCATTTTTCAGACTATTTTGTTCACAATTCGATCAATAATATCTGGAAATTTCAAGGAAAAATATGGGTAAATTTCGTCAAAGATACATGTTTTATCCGCGGAAATTTGACAACTCTCGAATGTTCATACGACGTTCTTCCTTAGCAGGGCAGAACTGACGGCAACCCACGAGAGACCCTCTAGTTAATCCATCATTTTCTCCCTTAGTCCATAAGAACCACCATTTCAATCAATAGGATCGCTCCGTACTCCCTATGTCCTCTTTGTGTAGAGCTTTGTCTATCAATTTTAACAATCAGCCTGCTGGTGGTTCTTACATACTATGGGGGGAAAGTGCTGAACCAATTGTCGGGTCTCTTGTCGGTTGACATTAGTTAGTCCATTAGGTATACCTCCTTTGTCTATTGCTACTAAGTACTTGCTTCCACCAATAGGATCCCACCATATCCTGATTGTCTTTAGTGTCGATAGCTTTGTCTATCGATTTCAATAATCGGCCCGTTGAGGCAAGAGACCCTCCATTCCTATCTTGGCAATGGTGAAAGCTTTGATTTTCTGGATTCCAACATTCAAATGTTGACTCACCTACTATAAGGATGTTGAACTATGTGTTTCCTTGTCCAAAATATTTTAAATGAAGAACACATCAGCACACACACCCTTATAAACGCTTGTCCTCACTCACAACATACTGAGCAACGAGGAATTTCCATTTCCATTCACGATTTTGTTCTTTCTCGAGAGCCTCAAAAGCCTTACATCAATATCCGCAATGATTAAGTTTTTGCGAGATCCCATGATTACCAAACTCACAGATATTTCTGGTCAAAAACTCAAGATTCTTCTGTGACGCGGTGGAAGCGATGATATTCGGGTATCATAACTGATGAAAGTAGCTTTGAAAGATAATTAACATGGAAAGTTTGCACACTGTGTCTTGTTAGCTGCGTTGTAAAAAAATGTTCCTATAAATAGCGCCTTCACTTTGGGCGGACCCCGCACTACTCAAAAGTTGAAATAGTTGTATCTGACCCCTGGTGTTTACTTCAGTATTATTTTCGCATGCATTCGCTGCCACCTCATCAACGCTTCATTGTTTAAGGAAGGAGCTATCGAGATTTTCTGGATAAAATTGAAAGAATTTGCTATTTTTCTTCGCATTCCATGTTGCTCCCTCTGATTCACATAAAGCTCCTTTTATTAAATGTTTAAAACGGGCATCAATTGCCCACAAGACATAAAAATATTTCAAATATGCGGTAAGAAATTACAATTGATACTTCAATTTTATTTTTGCGTTATGCGACTTGGGAATTTGTTACCATATTTTATACCGTGCGATTATTATAATTAGAATTAAGAACAAATGTGTGACACGATTTGTGAAAATTTTCTTGAACTTTATTACAACAAAAAGATGATGAGAAAGAATTTTGCTGTGTTTGCCTTTTTTTGGTTTAGTTGTGACACATGAACTTCAGTCTCCCTTTTCCCCATGTTTTCATCACAATTTTTATCGTAAAACATTTCTCTAACTCCTCTCTAGAACGAGAGAGATGTGAACATCAAATCGGTTCAATACAATTAATTTGTTTGTTTGTAATTATTAAATTAATTTGTTGTTTGCTTCAACTCAAACGAGATTTATGATACATTAAGATGCGGAAAATCTCTTAACATTTTGATAAGATCCTTATTACGAATACGAATTTTTTACAGTTATAGCTTGCTTTGTCCGATACAGTCACAAATACTCGGAAAAATTATGAAATCCTTCTACACAGACTTTCAGTATTGAGTGCAGAGAAAAGTTAATCAAGCATTCAAAACTCCAAACGATCTAGCACGGTTTTTTTCGGACATAAAATTGATGTAAGCATTATTTACAATAGAGACCTCACATTTAAACTTTAATAATTTCGAGAAAATTACACTACAGTGAGTGTCCATTGACATTTCAAGGATACATTTTTTAATTAGCACATTTTAACAAAGCACCATTGAAAAAACAATTGCGTGGGATACATCTTACAATTTCTGAGGAGTCGCACAAACGCTTAAACATTAAAAAATTTAATAGAGATCTTTTTACCTCTCAAGAAAACGTAACCCTCCGACCAAAGCATCGCAAGCGCCATACGACGTTTAAAAATTTCCGCCGTCGTTTTATTTTTTTAAAGAGAAATTGTTGGTTAAATCTGTTTGAAAATTTCACTGAATTTTATTGGCAGCACAGAGAAAATTCAGTGAAATTTTCGGACAGCTTCGTTGAAAACTTTTTCTGTAGAAAAACTAAAATGGCGGCACAAATTCGGAAACGTCGCATTACGCTTGTGATACTTTGGCCAGAAGGTGGCGATAAATTGTTTTCGCCTATTATGACACTACATTTGTTAAAACTAGTGCAGCCTTGGGTCGGAGATGCACCTCCTCAAAAGAAACACTATCACCCTCATCGTAGACCGAATTCATACTCGATACATACACAACTAACTTGGACGCGGACGGAATCTCAAGCTTCCTCAGATCCAAAGTCTCAAAGTGACTCCCAAGGTTGACAACAGTCAAGAAGAACTCCTCGCCGTACGTCCTCACAACCAGGATCACCCAATCGGCAGGCACCTTGACAGCCAGCTCCCCGTACTTCACCACATCGTGTTTCTTCAAGTCGACCAACCTCCTATAAACCTTAAAATGGCTCTTCGGCTCAGCCGCCTGCCTCTCGTGGTTCCTCTCCGCGTAGCCCGGATGCACCGGGAGCCAGGTATCCTTGCTCGTCGAGAACCCTGCACTCACGGACCCGTCCCACAAGAAGGGCGACCGCTCCGGGTCCCGAGAGAACTGGACATACCTGTCCTTCCCGGCGTTGAGCCCCGGCGGGTCCACGGTCTCGTCCCAGCGGATGAAGGTGTCCTCCATGGCCAGCTCGTCGCCCATGTACGTGAAGACGGTGCCCGGTAACAGGAACTGGATCATATGGATGCCGTCAACTAGCTCCTCGCCGAACCGAGATGCGACACGGTGAACGTCATGGTTGCCGATCACCCAATTTGCCCACTTCCCCTCGGGCATGTTCAGGTACCACGAGTGGATCGTCTTCTCGAAGTCGTACGCGTCGGACTGCCGGTTCAGATCCGTGATGAAGAGGAAGTTGAAGGGGAAGTGGGCCCCGTCCACCGTCGCGTTCCCGTAGTACCGCATGACGTCGGAGATCGGGGAGTAGGCCTCTGTCGTCATGAAGCGCGTCCCGACGTGGCGCGTCATCAGTGACGTCACCTCGTCGAAGTCGTCGTCCTGGGTTGCCTGCGGCCGGGCCGAACTCGAGTAACTATCCAAGACCTCCCGGAACTGGTAGATCATGTCGAAGGTCTCTGGTTGGTCGAGCGTGTATTTATGGTCGTAGTATTCGTGGTCTGTGGCTACGAAGCCGACCTTGAAAGATCGTGGCTCGTCCAAAAGTTGAGTGTCTTCGAACATGGTGTGAACGGCGTCCATCCGGAAGCCGTCGACGCCCTTGTCCAACCAGAATCTCAGGACGTCTTTCATCTCTTTGACGACGAGCGGATTGCGGTAGTTGAGGTCGGGTTGCTTGTGGTGGAACTGGTGTAAGTAGTACTGTTGGCGATCGTCGTTCCAGGTCCAAGCCGATCCGCCGAAGAAGCTCACCCAGTTGTTCGGTGGATGCCGGACTCCGTCGACCATCACCGCGTCTCGCCACACGTAGTAGTCCGTGTAAGGGGGGATTTTCTGGACGGAGCTCTGGAACCACGCGTGTTCGTCACTCGAGTGGTTTGGCACGAAGTCCAGGATGAGTTTCATCCCGTGGGAGTGCACGGCGGTTTTCAGTTTGTCGAAGTCGTCCATCGTCCCGAAGAGCGGTTCGATGTTCCGGTAGTCGGAGATGTCGTAGCCGAAGTCCGCCATCGGGGATGTGAAGAAGGGCGAGATCCAGATGGCGGTGATGCCGAGGTCTTTCAGGTAGTCGATTTTTTCGGTGATGCCGTTCAGGTCGCCGACCCCATCGCCGTCGCTGTCTTTGAAGGAGCGCGGGTAGATTTGGTAGATGACGCCGCTCTGCCACCAGTCCAGGGGTTCTTCGGCTTTCAAGAGCGATGCCTGGATAAGGAGAGCCAGACTTAATGTTAGGATGAGCCTCATGATCTCCGTTTGAAATCTGAAACCAACATAAGAATAAAAATGAAACAAGCGGGAAGCTCAAATGGACGAATTTCTGTCGAAGACAGTTAGTCAATTCAGGCATTTTATCAAATGCCTAGGCCGGTAGTCAAATTTTGACAATTTACGGAATTCTGTAAATGAATTGTTTCTCATGGAAGAGATGAATTAAGAACGGAAATTTTGAAACACCGCAATGGATATACGTGGTTTCGCACTTCAGTCGGACCGATACGGACATCCAACCACCTTAAATAGTTGCATCAAGTCCCCGTCACCGCCGACCAACGCGTTTGTCGACCGAATCAACTACAGGTATTACGCGTAGGAAGTCAATACGCCTTCAATTTTTTGAACGCAATACGGACATCCATCGACATTGTATAGTTGTATCAAGGCGTCGTAGCAAACGCGTCCCATTGTTCATCGTTACAGACGAATACAAGTTGAGAGAGGCCAGTCATAATGCCTTCAATTTTATACGTACTTATTTTCGGGCAAAATGAGAGACGACGTTTTTCCATTTGCGATGTTGCAGACTTCCTTAGAAATTTTATTTTTCTTTCGAGAAACTGGTCAACTTAAAACTTAAATTCTCCATGATTTTTCGTATTCCAAAGCAGAAGATTTGGTTCAAAATTTAAAGTCGTAAAATGGCTAGGAGTTCATGGGTTTTCAATATTTTGGAAAGAATGATTCTTCAAATCCGCGAACTCTCCTTTTTCCTTCCTATTTACATGCCTTTCGTACATTTAAATGTTAAAATATTAAAAATTCTATGTTTCATGACGTGCTGACAATGTCGTTAGAAATGTGCATTCAGGATCTTAAAATTGTTTAAAATACTATTGTATGCTGCATATTTTTACAGAAAATTCCTTCTTACAGGAGCAACGAATTATTTTGTCTAAAATGAGGGTAAAAAATCAAAATTTCAATCGTGGTAAGAATATTTGACTATCTACCTAGGCATTTGACAAAAGTCCTCATTTGACTATTTGCCTTCGACATTTCTACCAAACAGAAGTATGCGCGGCTGGGAAATATGGGGTGTGCTTGTTAGTTCTCGGGCGGTAAGAATGAATGGGAATCATGAAGCGCCAGTGACGTCAGTGGCAACGAAGCCGCCGCCGCAGTTCTCCGTGGTGGTCTTCAACTCATGAGCCTTGTCCACAACGCTGTTTTCCCAAGGCCGAGGCTCTTGAGTTGGCGCATACAGTCGGCAAATAGTTCCGTTTGTTGAATTTAAAATCCCTCTTTTCCGTCCACTATTATAATATTTCATATCCAGTTCACCGCGAACTACCCTATCTTTCCCACCCGCATACAGTTCTGTATGGTAGAAATACGTCAAAATATGCGTGTATTAGAGAGGCTCATAGAGGTTAGTGAGTCAAAGACATCTTTTAAAAGAAAACATGCCAATTTTTTCACCAGTAAAAAAACGCCTTTCTTAAAAGAAAAAAAGGGAAACACTCTTAAAACCTCTTAGGGTTTGGCCATGCTGTTAAACCTTTAGGCACCCTTCAATAATTTTTTTTTTTTTTTTTTTTTAGAGAGAGAGAGAGACTAAGTACATTATCCCTAGAGGAGTAAATTTTAGGGAAATGGTTTATATCATCCACTCTTTGACATTAAAAGCATTCGGTTATGGAACGCTGATATCTCCTCAATTTTCTAATCACTGATGAATTGGTATGCAAATGAAACGCAGCAATACTCATACGAATATTCTAGAGCTCTGGTCGCGGATTAAAAACTAAAAGCACCCACTATCAGCTGACCGCTTGGAAAAAAGAACTGGCTCAACTCCTCAATAGGTAACAAATATTACATTGCAATCATTGAGGGGGAAAAAAGACGTGAGAGTCTCTGTGCGTCACTGTGGGTATTTATCTTGTTAAATACATATAACACCAGGGGTAACTATCTCGTAATCCAGGTGAAATCCAAGATTAGAGCGGAATTTGGTACGCTTCGGTGCATTAGAGTGACCCTGTCAGACATTTTTTTTTTTTTTTTTTTTTTTTTTTTTTTTTTTTTTTTTTTAAATTTTTGTTACCTTTTCAACGAGAAATATAAACAATTATTTTACATTATTAGGTAGTGTTACAGAATGCCTCGACATTTTTGAGGCATTTTTTCTTAACTTATTGTCAATGATGATGGGTGGATGTGATGATTATGTGCTTGATGATGGGAAATTTGTGGGTGGAATGGGATGAGTGAGCTTTACAGTGTACAAATGAACATAAAGATTGAATAATTTAAAAAATCAGTAATCAGAGTCATATGCTGTTGTCAACTCCCAAGGCATGTCAAACATAGGAAAGTGTTTCAAAGGGATTTTTTTCAAGTTTTACTCCTTAAACTTGATCCATTTGACCAAAAAATACCTATGCCAAGTTTCACCCGAATCTGCTCATATCAGCATCTACCTGTAAATGGGTGTATCCTCATTCCGTTTTTAGCAATACATGTTTTGCGGCTGAAGGGAAAGGTTCAAAAAAATTAAGGTGTTTGATGGGACAACATATTTGGTTTGTTTGCCTTGGAATATGTATTACTCAAAAAGAGACGTTTTCCCAGCTAAAAATGTACATGAAAATCAACAGGCGAGTTAAGATTTTTCGATTTGACGGAAACTTTGTGTAAGTAGGTGATATAAGACCAAAAAATCCGGCACTGCCCAAACTGAGCCACTCCATTCCATATTTATCCGCGCCGAACGTAATCATGATTTTTTGCCTAACTGGAAGTTAGAAGGCGCTTTTTCGATAGTCCGTTCACCTAATACAGCTGATACTAACGAATCTAGGTAGAGAGGAAAAAGGTGGCCATTATTAACTTATTAAGGCACTTAGAAATGAAGGCGCGTCTTACCAATACGAAAAACTTCTGCATGTATTCACAGAAAATATTTTTGAATGTGGAATAATAACAATTAGGCGTCCCCTTAAAAAAATCCTTTCAATTATATGATTTGCTAGGAGGAATATCAAAATATATCTTTTCCCCCTGTCCGACCATGCTTTGATTTTGCCATCTCGCGCTTTCATTCTTGACCTATTATTGTTCAAAATTTTGAAATTGTAAAACTATTTGTTTATGATTTAGGGAAAATGACAATAAAACATCGAGCTGAAAGCCATTTAAATCAGGACCGGATTGAGGGGGTGGCCACATGGGCCGGGGCCCATGGCGACAAATCTAGGGGGCGGCAAATTTTGCAATTTTTTTAAATGTAGGTATAAAAAAAATTGGATTTAGAAAAAAAAATCACAAACGAGAAAAGAATACAAAACCTCTCATTTCCTGAGAGTATAGTAATTTCTGATTTTGTCGTCTTTCAGTGATATACAAGAGACAGCACCTTTAATTAGTCGAGTTAAGAGAGAAACCATACAAATACGCAATTTGGCCTGGATTTGATGACGAAGACTTGAGATGAAAAGGAGAAGCCCTCGGCGCGGCAATCGGCATGTAACACATATTAGCGCCTACAAGACTGCACGAATACTTCACGCATTGCATCAGACACAGTGCGGTCATTGTGGTAAGCGTGAAACGGATAGCGCCTACAGAATTCATGAATACTTCACGCATTGCGCCAAACACAGTGCGGTCAGCGTGAAACGCCTAGCGCCTACAAGACTGTCGGAATACTTCATGCATTGCGCCAAACACGGTGCGTTCGGCGCGGCGCGGCGCGGCGGCGGAAGTTAAAATCATTAAACCAAATCTTGTGTTCGTTCTTTCATAATTTTTTCGTTCATTTCTTATGAATGGAAGGCCTTGATCATTAGATAGGTTTACGAAACTTGACTTTCGCGCAAAGTTCCGTGACCTATTGCTAGTAGTGTTGACAGGGCTTTCCCCAAACATGTGTTCAACACGAGTAAACGCGTCTTATACACCCCTCCCTCGCTGGTACGTCCATTTGATGGTTTTTATTGATGTTTCAAAACGAACGAGAAGGGGGCGGCAAAATACAGGCAAAGGCAAATACAGGCATGGGCGGCAAGAGGGAAAATCCGGCCCTGATTTAAATGACCCTTTTTAAACCGCTTAATTGGCTTTTAACTCAATGTTATATCATATATTTTCCCGGTTGACTGCGAGCCAGCTAAATTTTTGACATATTCCAGTGTATTTATTACACCAGTGTAACCACCCCCTCACCCTTACATACACACATACATACACCCTTACACACCAGTGTGTTTTTTTCCAGTGTATTTTTTAGTGTATTTTGTAAATTTTTTACAGTGTGTGTTTGATTGTGCCGCTTCAATTTGTTGATCTGTCTCCCGTGGTTTCTTGCCAAGTATGAGGACTCCCCATTATACCTACCTTGCACCATTATCTCATGATGCCTGTCTACAAGACGTGTATTAAGGCAATACTTCATGGAGGAAATTATTCGCGGGAATGACTGATGATCTCAATTTTTTTCGAGAGAACAGCTTAAAAAGCTCCCTATCCTAATTTTTGTCGCTACAATAATTACATTTTTTAACTGAAATATGGCAAAATACGACCTCCACATGTGTTTTAAAATTTTACCAAGTTCCAGCGTTTGTCTACCATTCCAAATGTATAGTTCGTTTCTCAAAAGTCTTGTCTCTCTGAAACAGCACGACGCAGCCTGGTGACCGAGTTAGAAACTACCACAAAAGAAAATCGCCTATACTTAAGTGGAGCTCAGTCAAAAAGGATGTGAAAGTACAGCAAATAATTTACATTAAAAGATCTCATAAAAGAGAAAATCTGGGATTCCAAAGAAGAATACTTCCAAGCACGCTAATAACCTCGTGTTAACACTTGTTCATGCAAGAATTTCCGGAGGAGGAAATAATAATAAGCAAATAAAGTAGGTACAATAGGTAAGCATGAAATAGAATTAAGTCACTCACCTAACGATAAATTATAGATATCCAGTATTTTCCGGTCACTGCTTAATTAATATCGCTTGTCACCGTTTGAAAAAATTGAGGATACCTGGAAGAAAATTTATCAGCATGTTACGTCTGTGTAATTTTAGATATTTGATAAGCACATCCCTATTAAAGAGTACTCCTTTGAAGTGGAGACACTTAAAGGGCACCGTTTGACAGTCACAAAAAATGAATAACTACATGTTCACACCGCACACATCACAACTGGAATATGAACTGGAGTAGAACAAAATGCAAATATTTGTCGTTTTATGATTTATCTTATCAGCGTACGAGAGAGAATGGCTAAAAACGTGGGTAGCTATTCCAAGTCTATTGCAAATAGTTTTCAATTAGTTGCAATCAGTTTTCTGTAAAGTAACACACGTTGGCTACATCTCCAACTTACTGTCTATTGCAAATAGCCTAGAAGCTGTGAATTCTCATACGACGTATATCCTCATCTTATTTATGGAATTTGATGAAAATAATTATGAATGCGGCTTAATGGATACCTAGGTTCACTACAAAGTCTATTATGTAAAATCACTTACATTCAAGATAGAAACAAATGCGCGCTATTTAGTACACAGGAATTAACCGCTTGGTTAAAATAGAATTAACGCGATTCTGTATTGTGGGACGCGAAGCCTTCAGATCAGAGACAGCTCGCTCCATTATGACAGTGTCTTATCTATACAGCATGCTCAAATTCAAGTTCAGGCTTACATCAATTCAAGTTCATACTCAACTTGAACTGGAGTAGCTTTCCATTGTGAAAAAGTCACATTCAGAGACCGACAAAAATATTTATACAGTGATACCTCACGATTTATATTATTTGTCCATTTGGTCCGCACACACATACTGAGGTGGTTAGAATTTGTCTCTTAATACAGTAAAAGCTCGTTAAGACGAAATATGAGGGGACCGAAAAAAATTTCGTCATAAGCGGCTTTTCGTCTTGACCGTTCTCCGCTTAAGACGAAATTTTTCGGCATAAGCGGCAATTGCGCTAAAGACGAAGCAGTTTTAATATCCGGACAGCTTTAAAAATCCACACAAACTAAAATTAAAGATTATTTTAAGTGAATGACTTTTAGAAAGATTATTATCTATCAGTTTTAAATTTTTAAATTTTATACAATACGAAATCCAAATTTTGAATTTTTTTAAGGTACGCAAATCGGTTTATCGTCAACTGTCGATTGCATCTCAGTCATCCAAAAAAACAGAGGATACCCACGATCTACTCTCAACCTACTCTTTTTATGTCAAGGCACGTAAAACTAAGTCTATTTCCCCTAAGAATTGCTCTTTTTTGTCGTTTTTACCCAATTTCAGGGGGGAAAATCGGAAATTTTTCTTCGTCTTATCCGGCTTTGGTTACGGGTCATTTCAAAATTTCGTCTTATCCATATTTTTTTACCATTGACTCTTATGGAAGTGTCAAGGGACCGAAAAAAATTTCGTCTTAAGCGGATTTTCGTCATAACCGTATTTCGTCTTAACGAGCTTTTACTGTATTTTCTGGAGAGAAAAAATGCCAAGAAAACTTACGATGGGCGCGTCCATGATTATAACTCCTTCGGTAAAAATGAGAAGAGCCGACGAAAAATAAAAACTAAGACTTTAGAAGATGAGCAGAAAGGAGTAAAAATACACAACAACCCGTGCGGATCCCAGTGTAAAGCGCGACTGATCTTAAGATAAGGTAATGCCTGCCTTGAACAAAACAAAGTTCAAGCAAATACACACGGAGCGTACTTATTTTTATCTTCAAGAATAGTTTTCAGCAGTGGTGGCTTTGATGTGTCTGATAAGGACGCGACTTCACGATCTCTCTTTTCAGGAGACCAATATTGCCAGGTGTTCGGGAAAGAACGTCGCGTCGTGTTGGCATCAGGGCCGGATTTAGGTACCATTGTAAAGTCGTATGTGTATGTATGTACTAGACGGGCATCTAGGCCCTAGGGACCCATACTGCCATGCATAGGAAGAACGCCGTATGGGCCTTCAGGCGTTGCCTAATTTCAGTTCGTAAATCACGAATATTCGGGAAAATTAAGGAAGTCTGCAACGTCGCAAATGGTGAAACGTCGTCTCTCATTTTGCCAAAAAATATGTATGTATAAAATTGAAGGCATTATGACTGGACTCTCTCAACTTATATTCGTCTGTAACGATAAACAATGGGACGCGTTTGCTACGCCACCTTCATACAACTATACAACCTCGACGGATGTCCGTATTGCGTTCAAAAAATTGAGGGCGTTTTGACTTCCTACGCATAATACCTGTAGTTGATTCGATCGACAAACGCGTTGGTCGGCGGTGACGGGGACTTGACGCAACTATTTATGCTTGTTGGATGTCCGTATCGGTCCGACTGAAGTGCGAAACCACGTATCTCCATTGCGGTGTTTCAAAACATCCGCTCTTAATTCATCCCTTCCATGAGAAACAATCCAAATTTACGACTTTAAATTTTGAACCAAATCTTCTGCTATCGAATACCTACGAAAAATCATGGAGAATTTAAGTTTTATGTTGACCAGTTTCTCGAAAGAAAAATAAAATTTCTTATTTGTAAACGTTTTCCTTCCAATTTTTCAGATATTTTTGTTTGAATTATTTCCTAAATTTTCTGAAAATTTCAGGAAAAAGTAGCTTTCTTTAAAAATAAACACTTTGACGAGGGAAATTTGACAACTCTCAAATGTTCATTCGGCGTTTTTTCTTAGCACGGCAGCATACTAGGAAGTTCTTCTCCCCTTCTTTCCCTTCTCCTCTCTCCATTTCCCTTCTCAACTTACTATTTTATTTTATTTTTAGTACAAGTAAAACAGTAACAGTGTGATTCCCTTTGTTTCTCAAGGGTAGGCTTTATGGCTTTACATAGGCGTGGCTAGGTCATTTTGCTCGGGGGGTTAATGGGATATGCCCAGTACAGATGGGGGTCTGGGAGGCCTTTTCAGGGAAATTTTTGAAATTTTATCTGAATTTGGACGCATTTTAAGGCTCCCATGAAGCAGATTTTGCATCAATTTCTGTTGAAAAATTATGTTTATTTGTTTTGCTTTCAGCAAAAAATACTTTCGAATTGTTGCATTCAATAGATCTGGAATTTTTTTGGAATTTTAACTCTATTTGAACGCATATTGAGGCTTCCATGATGAAAATTTTAGAAAGTACCGAGTGAATGAACACGCTGTGCGGTGTTTTCATTTAAGACTGTACATTCAGAGAGATGATCATCCTTTACAAAGGTCTTTTCTCACCACCCAGAATTTCTGGGAAGGGATACTATTTTCAATTCTAATTTTCTCTACTCATTTCAATTTAATCTTCTTCTTCAACTATTCAATTTTTGGAATTCCCTGACTTTCCATAACCTTCTACCAAAACCTCCACGTGGATTCTTTCTTTGGCTTACGCTGACTTTTGCTTAAGTAAAGACAAAATTTCCACTTGCAGAGAATAAAATGAAGCAAAAAGGCACTTAAGTTGCAAAAAGGCATTCTCTCAAAGGACCAGCTGAAGTTGCTGAGCCGGCGCGCCACCCACAAAATTCCTTAATTTTTCCAGTGAATTTCCTGACTTTTCAAGGTGTTGCAGATTGTTGGAAACCCTGTGTCCTTAAGCAACGCTGTTGTTACATTATTAGACATTCCCTTTAAAATTTGAAATGTTCATTGAATATACAGGCAGATGAGATAGTGTCATTATTTTCATTGAAAAAAAGAAGGATGCAGAGTTTCAGAGAAAAGAATGATGTAAAATAAATATGTAATTTATTTGCAAAGCGTTTATGCAAGTGTACAATTCTTTGGACATTAAACAGAGAGAAAATTATGAACCTTTGAGACAACTGGAAGGAAGAATTATGGGATTATTCTTATTTCTATTTTTTCCTACCTTTCTTACACTTTCACTTGTTACAGTGGCCAAAATTTCGAAAAATTTTGTGTCAATCTTAAATTTACAATTTTTGATGGCTAAATTTAAAAACACACAATTGTAGCCTAATGGCCGCATTGAAAAGAGAATCTCGCTAATCAAAGATTGAAACTACCTTCAGATCTTAAGAATAGAGATGCCCATCTCGATACCATTGAGCTACATGCTACCAATTAAATTTCTTATTGTTAAGATCTAAATTCTGGAACCAAAATATTTGGGCAAAAAAAATGTAAAAAGGGAGGTAATCCCTCTATCACTACGAAAAAAATGACAGAGTTGCAGGATTATAAAAAATAAGCGACAAAACTCATCGAAAATGAGGGAGAAAAATTTTGAACCATTGAAATAATTTTTTTTAGCCTAAAATTTCAGTGAACAACAACTACAGATGGTCATTTGGTAGGAATATACCTACAGCAAATTTTAACTTGAAAAATTATCATTCAAAGGGATTTGATGCCAGTAATGTAATAGCACATGTATTAAAGTTTGTTGTGGTCGAAGAAAATCTTGCAATAAATATTCTTTGTAAAAAATAAACAACTCCTTTGAGAAGGAAGAAGAGAAGGAGAAGAGTTCAGGAAAAAAAAGTTATAGATTCATACTTAATTCTATTAAGTTGAGCAAAAAAGTCACATCTACATAGCAGTGTTTCGAAATCTCATCTCCTATTTCGATTTTTTGGAAGGCAACTTACCAACACTTTTGCTTAAAATTTTGTGGAAATAGTCTTCATGTTGGCAAGAAAAATTGCAGCAATTTTTGAGAGGAAATGTTGGTTGGTTTCCTTCCACAAAAATTGTAATAAGAGATGAGATTTCGAAATACTGTTATGTAGATGTGACTGTTTTGCTTAACTCTCTCCAATTATGCTGCCCTGCCAGGATAGAAAGTCGTATGAGTCCTCCAATGTTACCACATTTAGTTCAATAATATAAGAGTTTTCAGGAGTATCTGAGAATATTTTTCTTCCAGTTCGTCGGAGAATTTTATTCCCAATAAAAAATCTGAAAATTTCGAGAGAAAATATCTGTAACTCTCCTTAAAAATAAACATCAATGGAAATTAGGCAACTTTTGAGTGCTCATACGGTATTTTTTCTTACATCGGCAGTATGAATCATCTAAACTTCTGGAAATTTGAAATTCGACTGCATTACTATAGAAATTAATCAAAATACTGCCATTGAATTTAATGCTATATGTTTAGCCTAGATTTCACATGAATATGCAACTAAGTCAATCAGCCTTTTCAGAGTGAAATTGGCCGATAATTCTTTGCCAAAAGATGAAAATCAGATGGGATGCCTCCACTACCGTAAGTAATTTCAGGAATGAGCCTTCCTCTTCTGCTATTCATGTAGAAAATTTCTCACAGAGAATTCATTACAGGGAACAACATTTGACAAAGCAATGCAAATGAATGTTTTCCTACAGGTATTTCACTATTTGGCAGAAAAACTTGTTTACCAGTTATCACTATGAAAAAACGTTTGACATTACAGCCCCCTTATACATACATACGGCAATTTCAAGAAATACTATATTCTTCCGGGGGAAGAACACATGGAAAGTGAAACTACCAAACATGAACCGATCTCATTTGCAGTGTTCTAAAATCTCCTATCCTATTTTACTTTTCTGAAGGCGAAAAAGTCAACATCATTCCTTGGAGTTTTCACCGAATTTCCTTGTACCAAGAAGTAAAATCATAATGTTTTAGAGAATTGACATTGATTAGTTTACCATTTAAAAAATAAAGTAAGATAGGAAGTCGCAAACTGAGATGCGTAGTTTGGGAGTTTCACCATCTATATGTATAACATTGCATACCTAAATGCTTCATGTATTAATTGTTCTGCTGATGACACTGGTGTACCAGTCAATTTAAGAGGCATTACGATCCTGACAGAAAATAAGAACAATTTTATTGGAACTTCAATATTTTTGTGTTCTTACCATGCAGTGGTCACAAAAGATTCTTTAATCAAAAGTTATGAAACCTGGCGGGCTTCAGCAGTTACATTCTTATTTAGCTAAACAATAGCATGGTATAATGGTAAGCATTTTGACTAAATCCCTGTAATCTGACAAGTTAAAATTAGCTGTTAGATACCTACTTAATTATGGAATAAAATTGTAGATTTTGTTGAGATTTTAGACTATTCAAAAAATGTTGGTGTCAAGTTGACAGGCCTCTTGAGACAAGATGTCTGCAAGTTTGAAAGGACAAAAATAAAAAAATAAACTAATAAAGATATATATAAACAAAAACATATCATGATAATAAAAATATTAATCATTAACAAAAACACAAAATGAATCAAATACACTGCCAATAAGTGGCTGGTCTACACTTTGAATGGCGATTTTTTTTTACACATAAAAGATAAGTAAATTAAAAAAATAAACCTTTTATGGACGAAGGAGAGACATCAAAAAGTTAAATGTCCATTCATGGTTGGGGATTTTCCCCCTCTACATTTTCAAATAAGGTAATCTTACTCACGTTGCTTATTTTTTAGTCATTCCATTGTTACAAAGATTCTTAAATGATAGATCAGTTTTCACTTTTTTTCCATCGAAAACTTAGAGATAGAAATTGTAGCTATTGCACTTTAGTAATAAATTTTTTATCTGATAAAGGCACAGAAAATAACAAAAATTAAAGAGAAATAATTGTTGGATGTGTAACTGTTACTTATAAAAGCAATGGGGACAGAGGAACATTTGTTACTAGAAGTCTACCAGCGAGTTGCAGAAAAGAGAGATATTGTTGCATCATTCTCTACCAAATCAATTGATAGAAAAAAGGTCATAAAACTTTTAAAAAATACAGGATATTGCATTAAAAATTTGTGGGGAACCAAAAAGGTTCCCTCTTCTGGAATTACAGTGAATTCATATTTGTGTAGAGGCACGTCAGTCGGTGAACGACTTTTTTCTTACCCCAGCTTGAGGTATTTGAAACTTTAGAGCAACACATGTCACTATGCATATTAGGTGCCAAAATGCTGCGGAAAAAAAAAGTATTTAAAAATGAGAAAGTCATGAAAGGGAATAGTTTTTCAGCGGAAGAATTTCTGAGATTTACAAAATTTGAAATGACGCATAAGGAGAACATCCGAAAATTACCAAATATGATATAATTATGACGAGTGGAGAATACCATCAAAATCAATAAAACAAAAAAAAAAAAAACTTAATGGGAAACTTGAAGAGAAAATGGTGCAAATATCGAAAAAGTATTCACTCTTTTGGCAAAATCTATTTTTTGTTCAAATGGTTGAAAATACAAAGATACATTTGTGCATTCATACTAATTCAGAGTTAAGACAATTTAAAACAAGAACTAAAGAAATAAGAGACAAGTTGCTTTTTCCTGATAGTCTCTTTTCTGCAACAGCTGGAGCAAAACGAAAAAAATAAATAAATAAATAACGATGTGAATTATCATCATTGGTCTTTTGCAAAGTTGAGAGATTCTTGGACGTACTAAGTTGTGTTTAAGTTGTAGGACCTCTATTCTTCTCCAAAAATGCTTTTGGTGCAAGTAGGAAAATTAAAACAGCCCCTGCAAAAAAAATCGATGTCTGCTCACAAATTCACGAGCTAATATTTTCAATTACCTCTCAATAATACAAGGAAGCTTCAAGTAGAGAATCAAACAACCATGGGCCATGTGCTAATAGACAGGGTTTGAATTAAAGCCCTGGGCAACCTGTTCTCTCTTTAAGATTTTAAAAGAAAAACTAATTACACGACGGGACGTCTGGAAATCCATCCTTAAACGAGATAAAAGTGCTTACAACTTAATATTAGTTGAGCGACAAAAAATATAAGTTCCATTTGATTTATGTTAAAAATACTATAAATATCTCATTCAGAAGTTGATTTTCAAACTTCCTGTTACGTAAATCGTTTCCTACATAATATTATGAAAAGAAAACATGTGACATTATGGTCTTGTTCAAACCTTGTCTAGTGACCAAGTGTTGTATCTTAGAAGACAAAGATAGGAGGCACCAATGCTGGAGATTCTGAAAGTTTTGACATCAATTTTTTTGCAAAAGCCCCCTTAAGTTGAGGGAAGATTGATTTGTGAAGATTGTGTCTTTGTGATTGATTTAGCATTCACAGCCAAAAACCAAGAAAGGTAGTCTTTAGTTTTGAGCACTTGGAAAAAGAATGAGAAGAACTTAAAACTTAGACAGCACTTATCATGAAATTGATTCAACTTTCTTGGTAAATAAATAAATAAAAAAAATTCTTACTTCAGGAGTAGATCACAAAAACAAAAATAAATAAATAAACATTATGAAAACAATAATAACTAAAAATTAAACTTAATTTTTGTCTCACAAAAAATAAATAAATGAATGAAAAAAAAATATAAAAAGATTTTCAAAAGAGAAAAAAAAATCATGCTGAGACAAGGTGAAAAGAAATGAAACTGAAATTTGAATGGCAAGAGAGTTTTTTTACTTAAAATGTAAGTTTATCTTTTCAAAATTGAGTTGGCAAAATTTACTGAATACAGTCTTAGGATGAAATCAGATGAACTCAAGTTGGAATTAGTTTTGCTGGATTAAACGTTTGAAGCCGAAAGACCGACTCTTTCAGCCTGTGCAACATAGAAAAGATTCTTAACGGATTTTAGAAGACTGGCTAATGCTAGGAGACATAAAGGTAAACATTGTGATAGCTTTCGTACGTAAATACCTAAACATATCTGCTGATGAACAGATTACAATTAAGTATCACATAGTATATCACACGAAGAGTTAAAGGGAAACTTTTTTGATTTTGATATAGAATTGACTGATCGAAAAATAAACAGCTAACATTTGGATGTTGCGTGCAGAACTTTTAAAAGCACAAGACCCAAATTTAATCGGCATTTACTCCAAGTTCCTATATTATTTATTACTAGAAATACATGTTCCAAACCTCTAAGGCTTTACTTACAAGTTTATTCATTTGTAAAAAATACAGACTTGTGAGTAGCATTGACACAAATTATTATTTACGTAAGTTTCAGCTGAGTTCAACGGTAATGTCAACATAACTTGGGCCGCTTTAACCAATTAAATTTGGGCCCTTGTCTGCAGCTTTGGAACTCAACCAGACTAATTTTCCATTAACTCTTCCTTACTAAGTTTAAAAAAATTATCAGACTTTTAATAATGTTATTAAAAAGACTTAAAAACATTATTGACATGGAGAGGACATACAACTGCCTGATCATTTTTTTTTATTCTTCTTCTTTTTAAGACACTTCAAAGATTCCTAGCAACTCCTTCCCTTATTTGACTGAACAGTTTACAAGATATTAGGATTGCTGCCACCTCAAAAAAGATTGGAAGACAATAAGTAGACTGAAAATAAGCGCAAGGAGTTAAAAAGCAAGAGCATAGCTAACTTGTATTATTGTAGCTGTTAACAACTAAATGCATGAATTTGCAGATAATTAAAAACTGAAATGAATAGGTAAAAGATAGTGACAATTTTGATAAAATCCATGGATCTATAATTTATAGATGAACTTTTCAAACAGTCACCATTACTTCGTAAGATGCCATGCTCCTTTACCCCTTGTGCCTAATAGTTTGTTTTCCCTTTTTAAGTTTGAAACATTGAATATTAAAATAATTTAAGTTGACAAACATCAAAACTGATGGACTATGGTTTAAAAACTTTTCACAGATATGTCGAAAATGAGATATTGCTTAAATGTTATACAATGCAGTCGGACAAAACACCAACTAGAGTCTGAGAAGACACGCAAAATCATAAAGAATGAGAGAACAAAAAAAAAGAAGCTTCTTTGAATTACGACTGCCGATTTTTTTACAATATCTAACCTAAAACGAAACAACTAAAATCTGGTATAACAACACGATCCACCTCGTTAACTAGAAAGGATGCTTACAATTTACACAAATGGCTTTTTATACGTAGCTGGTTATTATACAATTTTCTTTTTCCCTTCATTTTGAGGTTAGGGAGCAGAGGTTACATTGAGATTTTAGGGGAAAATACCTCAAATGGAGGAGAGAAATCGACTCAAGGTGTTTACAAATGGATAATAAAACACTCATTGACCATGATCGGACAAAAAGAAAAGGGCATGGATTTTGTCTCACGCCTAAAACATAAACTTCAAAATTCATTTCTGAAAAATTTTGTCAAGCTATAAAAATAAAGGCAAAAATGAGAGATAAGAACTGAGTTTTAATTTCATATTCTGCATATTTTGACTTTTTATTGTGAGAAAAAACTTTCAGGTGATTCAGAATTCTAGGAAAAAACATTCACTGATTTGGAAAGACGCTGTGAAATTTTTATTCTTCACCCCTTTCTAATTTTTACAATAATTTTAAACTTTCATGAGGGTATTAAAATTTGTAGACACCTTGCTGCGATAATTACGCAACTTAAATCTTTCGAAACTTCTTCTGAAATATAAATATCTTTTTTAAAAATATTTAAAAAATATAGAAATAATATAATAAAAGTAGTTCTCTTTTTATATCACAAATAAAACAACAATAATAAAATATGAGGATAAAAATACCTTGATACATTTTTTGATAAAATAAATTTTTACTTTCGAGGAGAGAATTTAGGGTTGCTTGGCCCGTGCAAAAATGATCTGAGTTCATATGTGTCAGTTTTGTGTTCAGTTGCTGTATCAAGATCTGACTTACAGAAGATAATCATTCGAATATCAGTGTGTAAGGATATACGACCAGATTTAGAACTGGAAAACCTGAAAGACAAGCAAAAAATTAGACACAATTCTGAAAAAATGGAATAGAAAAGAATATGTCCGATGATGTTAGTTTTCATAATAAATCATTTAAAGAACAAAAAACAATATTTTCAGGTGAATGCTACATATTCTGTTGTTCAGAAATGTTTCACTTTTTTCTTCCTATCTTAACATTACTTTCCTTTACTTTTCCCTTTCCTTTACTTCATTTTACTTTTTTCCTTTCGTTTCTTTTTCTTCTTTCTTTCTATATTTCAGGGCTAGATTTTCAGCACCCCACATCTCTATTTCCTTTGCGTTGAAAATTACGTTTGTTGGTTAAAAGTGACCAGAGAAACTCAAACTTACTCTCAAAATTAAGTGTTCCTTCTAACGCACTTTTTTGAGTTGTAAATGGACTATTTCTTTAGTATGGAGAAATTTTGGTTAAAACAGTTGAATCTTACAGAGAGAGTACTGCAATTCACTTTTGGCGAAAGTGCAAATTTGTACAACTTTATGAGGTTACTAACAAATGAAAATGTACAGAATGGATTTTCAAAAAAGGACGTACCTAAGATGAATGAGATAACGCAACCACTTCCGATCAATATGATTGGAGTTGGCTGGCATGTACAATGTTCGCTGACGCAAAAAAGTGTGAGTGTTGGGAGGCATGTCAGAGAGATCATAAGCAACAACGAACATTTTGATCACAGTTCCGAGTGGGTTCATTAACGTAACTTGAATAGTACCACTCCGAGGCACTACATATCCCTTTTTCCCTAAATTGATATGAGCCTGAAAAGTGAGAAACACAATAGTTAGTACCTAATTTTGGATGCGCAAACCAATCGAAGTATCGTGATTGAGACATTAATATGAATATTATTGAGTGTGGCCTTCATTCAAGAGCAGGGTGTCTACTGAGGTCCACAAAAATATAAGAAGTACTTTTTAGGTACTTAAGGAAAAATTTAAATACCTCGCCTTGGAGAAAAATTAAGTACTTTTTAAGTACCTTTTCGCAACGTATCGTAATACTTCGATTTTGGCACTGCTGCGCGCTTTACTTCGGCTATTCCCGTGGCTTTTTCGGCTGTTTCCATCAAATCGAGGGAAATGCCTTGTTCTGCTCCTCTACAACAACCACGCTCTTACAGGCTGACATTGTACTAATACGTCTGACGGCCAACGCACAGAGGATTGCATAACTATCAGGCGATCGAACTGAACGCGCAGCGCAAAATGCAAAAAATTACGGACCTTCCGCGAGATTTACGTACTTTTTCCGGACTTTCCAGACTTTAGGGACTGGTAGACACCCTGAAGAGATAATGTGCTAGTCAATACAGATCTATCTCACGACATCCTTGGCGGTATGCTCGTTAATTTGAATGAAAATGGGCCTGTTGCAAGCTTTTGCTAGAGCAAAACTAAGAGTTGTTTCTGATAAATAATGCCTCAAAAATCACAATGAGCGCATCTGAAATGCACTCATAACTTCATAATCTGCAAAAGAAATTTGCCGTTTTTTGAGCTTCCCGCTTCAAAAACGATACTACAGCACAGGTGAACAATGTGTCAGAGGAGTCGTTCCATTGTCGGCAAAATTCAACATGGCCGACAGCAATCTGCTAAAACACATGTGATGGGACAAGATAACACCTGACCTTGATAAGACCAGATAACAATCGGCGTGTTTACTTTCATATTTTCCTCGCCCGCCTTGATTGACCTTGAACTCTCCTCGAATTACGCGCAGAACTGCAGAAGCGTAGGCCATGATGAATATTGCTGACGATGGAGAGACTCTTCTAACAAAATGTTCACCTGTGCCGTAGTATCGTTTGTGAAGTAGGAAGCTTAAAAAACCGCAAATTTCTTACGCAGATTGTGAAGTTATGAGTGCATTTCAGACTTTGCCGATGCACTCATCATGATTTTTGAGGCATTATCCAAAGGAAACGACTCTTATTTTTGCTCTAGCAAAAGTTTTCATTTTGAAGTTTTCATACAGGATTTCAAAAATTTCAAATCAGGTTTCAAGGATAAAAGATTTTTCGACTTACAAGATACGGTGCTGAAACTTTGTCCCGATCTCCGAGGGTGTAAAAGAATACAGTTACAGGAAGAATGAGATGAGATGGGCAGAATGCACCACTTGCTCCGAGATCAGCTGTGAAACCATGGACAGTGCTCACAGGCTCCAAACGACCGTTTAGGACGGACTCTTCAAAATTACCCAACAGCGACGAGTTGGTCTGAGGAGAGGGCCACGACAAAGAGTACTTTGGTTCAGTGCTCACAGGTGAGTTGCCTTCACTTTCGCTCTCACAAGGTGATGGGTCGTATAAAGCACTGAAAGAGTAAAAATAGGTTATGAAGCAGGTCTCTTAAGAAATAACTGGACATTCTTCAAAAAAAACTTAATTTAAAGACTGTTTGCTTTTCACTACACTGAATTTCAACGAGTCATATCATCTCAGAACTACTTCTATTTTCCGACTTAGAAAGTCAAGATGATGCCAAAGCCCCTCCCCCTCCAAAAAAAAAATTAGAAATAGGTGAGTGTGAAAAATTTATTAGTTCAAAAATCTGGTTTACAGCAAAAGTGACTAAAAGCTCAGTTCTGTTCAAATTTTTCATCGATTTAACTGTAACTCCACAGGTCATGAGTACAAAAATACACAGAAAAAATGAAATTTCTGATTTAATAATTTTGTAGTTGAAAAAAATTGTCCCAACATGTTTCAATGGGAATATTACAATTAAAATATTAGACTTCCACACTTGTAAAATGTACATTTGAAACATGTTGGACATATTTTGTAACAATTTAATTTTTAAATCAGCAATCCATTTTATTCCCTGTGGCTGAGAGCAACTTATTAAAGAACAATCTCCCTCTTGGAGCATACATTTTTGAACAAACACATGCATGGATGTACATTTTTTTAAAAAAAATTGCACTCTTAAAAATTTTGCCTCCGATAAGAAAAGTCCTTCCTCCCATAAACGGACACGTTTATTTTGATCTTGATGTGAGAACCTTCAAAATAAAACTAACCATCGAATAGCTGAGACAGAGTTGATGGAGCTATCGAAATCGAAGTGAGTTGAGGCTGGCCTTCGTGCTGGGGCGGGACTGTTCGCAAGGGGTAGGCCTGTGCGATGGTGAAAGACCATTGAAGCTGCTGAGTCCAGGGAGCGCCGGAACTTTTCCTTGTCTAAAGCAGATGGTACAGGACGTGATCCATTCTGGAAAAAATCAACGATTCAAATTGAGTAAGAGTTCATATTTGAAGAGACCAAGATCCTGCAAAATCTACACTTTCAAACGTGAAATTATGTGTTAACATAGAAAGGATTCTTGGTTTTTCAAGAAATTTTCGAAGAAAAATGTGGGAACACCTCTTGGAAATGAATACCTATTTGGCTCAAGCGGATTGCAGAGGACGCGCGGGTCGTAAGATAGAATGTAGGAGTTTTTTAGCCAACACGCGTTCAAAATTCAGCATAAAGCTGTAAATCTTGGAACGGAGGGAAAAAGCTCATATGAGCACAATTTTCCCTCAAAGAGATATGCTGTTTGGTGCAACACTAGTTACGACCATTCAGGAATTTTAAAAGCAAGTTGGCTAAAAAACTTCAACATACTACCTATTTGACTGACGTCGCAGAAGTAGCTAGCTATTTCTGATTTTTTTAAAATCAGTTTCGTATTAATCAAACAGCAGTTGCTATGATACTCTGTGCAAGTCATGAAACATACAGATCAACAAGAGCTTAGTAAACTACAGATAAGAAAAGAACAGAATTGCAGTTTGAAACTCGAGTCATTTAAACAATGTGTTGGTAATTTTGCTGACGTGCATTCAAAGGCAGAGTAAAACTAATGTCTCGTTATTTTTCAGAAGGAAAATTACGCTCGGATGAACTTTTTACTCTGTCTTAAGACAGGTGACTGAGAGAAGAAATGAGAGCCTTTAAATTCAGAGTGTTAAAAAATTATATGATAAAAAATATAGGAAGTTTATTTTCATTATTAATTTAGACCTTGATTATCTTTAATGGATTACATTCAGCAAAAGGCAACTAAAACAATCACAGTGTTTTAAAAATCGTGCATCTTCTTTTCCACTTTAAAATACCTAAAGGCCTGAAATAGCAAATACTTCTGGTTTTTCTACGAAAAAATCGTTCATTTTGAAGAGAGGCATCCGTGTGAATTAAACTCATGTGTGTATATTATAAATTTTTTTGAGCAAAGGGGCGGTTATGCGATTTTGAGCAAAGGAGCAGTTGTGCAATTTTGAGCAAAAGGTAATGGGCCTGTTGCATGCAAGAGATACAGCCGTGCTAATACACTTTATAGCGGTTAAATGACACGAAAATTACGATGGTCACATTAAAAAAGTCTGAAATACACTCCTTACTGCGGAATTTGTGTTGTTAGGAACGCGCTTTTTCAAATTTCCCGCGTCTGGGGGCAGTTTTCTAACGGAAACAATTAACGGCAACTCGCGGCTATTTCCGGTCAACTAAAACTGACAACATAACCTAAAAATCGGAGCTCGAGACATCGTGAAATGAAATGTAGAAGGATTGCGTTGGATATTTAAAAATTGATCGATTTGGTTACAGCATAAAGCGTATATGGACCACTATAGGAGATCACATTGGGTTTGTAAACAAACTGAAGGAAAAAATAACAACAACAACAACGACTCGGCATCTTCCAGAAATCACCGAGCCCGCCGTTTGCTCGTTTCCGGTGATTAGAAAACTGCCCCCAGACGCGGGAAATTTGAAAAAGCGCGTTCCTAACAACGCAAATTGCGCAGTAAGGAGTGTATTTCAGACTTTTTTAATGTGACCATCGTAATTTTCGTGTCATTTAACCTCTACAAAGTCCATTTGCGCAGCTGTATCTCTTGCATGCAACAGGCCCATTGCACGGGTTCTCTTCTGCTAAATGCGATCCAAACACGCAAGTTCAGAATCCCCCCATCCTTCCAGAAAAAAAAGAAAGTTGATGGAAAGAAAAAAAAGGGATGGCTTACTTCGAAAGAATATTCATCGCCGGAGAAGTCACCGCTGTTTTTCCTTGATGGAGTCTGGTATGGTGTAGAAGCCTGAGAATTGGTCTTCACAGCGCAGGCATTAGAAAGACTTGGTATATCACAATCATCAATTTTTTTCAATAAATTATTAAGATTATCACTATAACTACTACTACTACTACAACTATTATTGTTTATAACGTTACTGTTGACATTATTAAAAATATTATTCGATTTACTGTTATTAATGTTATTGATTAGACAACGTTCATGGAGAGTTTTGATTCGCAATCCGTGCTTAATGGTTTTTGAATTGGTAAAAGTAAATGGTTCACTTTTGGGAACCGAGGGGGATTCACAACAAGTACTTTTACTGGTATCACAACTATTATTATTTTTATCATTCAATTTCTGGTGTAAGTCAACAAAAAGTTTTTCGCTTGATTCACATTCCGTCCTATTTTTATTTGTATCCACAGGTTGACCGACTCTGGTACTGTTAGGGTAAGCTTTAAAACTGATAGAGCCACGACGGTATTTGATGACTGGCGTTGAAAGATTATTGGTTTGACTAGTTTGATCATTAACAGTATTTTCAATCGAATTGAGATCATGTATAGGTTCGAAAACCATTTCAGGTTTGGTTGCTAAAGTCCTAGCACGCAGGTAGGGAGGGCGGAACGTTGAACATTCAGCGGACATCTTTTCCAGTCCTGCGGCAGATTTGTTAACATCTGAGATTTTCCGCGGCACAGGCCATGGCAGGTAGGTTGCTTCCCGGAAGTTTGATTGTTCCCAGTCAGCAGAGTCTTTGGTGAGTGTTTGAGCAGGATACTCACCAAACTGGTTGTGCTGGCTTGATAATGACCTCGGGCACCTGGAAAAAGTAAATACATATGAAATTGTATTGTATAATCCAGAATTGTCACATGCTAGAAAGTCTACAGATTATAAACAAATGAATGTAGCTAGTTAATTTCACAACACATTTTCTCCGACATAAGGTACACTCTACTACAGGTATGGACCAATGGAATTTTAGCCAATTGTCGAAACGCGTAGATTTGACAGTGTCCAATGGTACGACTGCAACGCCATATTGAAAACTTGATTATTTCCTGTTCTAAGAGTGGGTCTCATCAATTTTGTGTGATTTTTTTTGTCTTCTTGGTTGAATTTTTCGTTATTTGGAGTTTTATCAATTTTTTAAATTCATCTGATAGCTTATTGAAACTACCAGGATCTGCCAGAACCTCACTTTGAACTGCGCAGCAAAGACGGTAAGACTTACGACGTCACTCGATGGCCTAGATTCTCAGCGCTGCCTCTTTGGCACCCCGTTTTGTCCATACCTGTAGTAGAGTGTACCTTGGACTAATCAACGCAACTTAACTTAGCTGTCATAGATATTAGAATCCAGACTGTTTTAGAGCTCTGTCTCGGATATCAGAGCTACCAAGTTTGGTTGAAAAAACTAGGGATTAACGATGGTTAAATCTGTTGAAAATCTACAAGCCAGCACTGATAATGTTTCTCTTTTCAATTCCTCTTCACTTGTAGAGCAAGGAATTGCAAAGAACATCTCTATTTTCCAGGATGAAAAAAATTTGAAAAGCCCACGTCATTTCTGGAGTAAATGCTAAAATATAAAGAGGAATTGCCTGTCTGATACTTAGGAAACATCGAAAGTTCATGATTTTTTAGAAACATTGAAAACGTCGGATACTCGGAGAAAACTCTGATAACTTTAGATGAACTCGTTGTGAAAAAAATATTTTACATCAATGGAGCATTTATTCAAAACTTCTAGAATATAAAACTTATTGACATGCAGTTATAGTTGGTCATCTTCAGACAGTTCGAGGTGAATAAAGCTTGATTAAAATTTCAGGAAGCTATTTGCACTGATTTTTCTTTTAGACTTGCCAATGATACAGGGATATTTGAGGAAATAAAAAAATTCGAAATTTTGTGCGATGTAAAATTAGTACGCACCTTAAAACTGTCAAAACTTCTTCAATTTCTTGAGAACTCAGCTGAAAACTCAGAACATCATTGGGTTCACTCTGCTTCAAAGAAAATGAATCTGCAACATTCGACAGAGAAGTCTTGGACAAGTTGACAAAAGACCATTTGGAAAAATCATCCGACAACAATTTCTCGTCCATATTGAGACCCCAGAGAGCTCGTTTTCGCAAAATATCGTCTGGTGAAGATAACTCTTTAAATTTATTGGCATCTTCAGCTATTGAAAGGTTCTTCATTGAGCTGAGGTTGCCATTGAGGGTGAGCAGGTCTGACAGTTTTCTTCTTCGCCGCGAGCGTGGGGCTTCATCTACAAGTTCATCTTTACACTCGCAGCGGTGCTTTCCAGGTTTATCACACGGTTTCACACGGTCCTCCGCAACACCAATACCTGATCACAAAATTATGAAAATTAATAAAAACACGAGGAAGAAGTATCCAAAAATTAACAGTTTGAATTAATAAAAATTAACTGAGTCCAAATTGACGAGTCAAAGATACAAGTTCCTAGGTTTCAAGATGGTTGCATCATTTACAAAAAGAGGATCACATAGAGCTACGTGGGTCATTTTTCCTTTGGAATTTTCCTCAGCATGAAAGAATTTATTTTAAAAAAATCAGTAAAGTTTATGTCCTATTTAGAAATTAGTTCCGGATAGAACTTGCAGAAATAAGATTTGTCTTCCATCATTTTTTTTCCTTCGGAACAGTCATTCCGGCTTCAGAATTGATTTCAAAATTTTTATTGAATGTGCTCTTTTTGGCGTAAGATTATTTTAAGATAACTAGAGAAGAATTACTTTTGCTTACATTTTGTCTGCAGGCATATTTTAGAGAATGATCTCCGTAGAAAGAAAATGTTGATAAAACTAAAGACATTGGGCGCAAAGAGATTTAAAGTTTGAGAGATGATCACCATGCAAAAGAAAAAGAGGACAGAGCAAGGCAGCCATGGATAGAAAGAAAAGGAGTGGAAAGGTACAAAAGTCAGGGAGGTAATTTTTTATTCCGTATGTTAAACTTTGGGTGCTTGATAAAGTAGAGGGGAAAAAAATGGAAAAACGTGAGAGAAAAATTTAGCAAGTTTTCAAACTTTTTAATTGAAAATATCATTCCGGTTTTGGTGAAAATACAGGGATATATAAAAACTTCAACGTTTTTCAAAGCAGTCATATTTCTGCCTGTTGATGAAAGAGAAAAACATTTAACAATTTGATTATGATTTTTCCTTGAAGTTTCTTTTTTTTTTTCCTTGCAAGATTGGGTAGTGCAACTGAATAGAAGGAGAGGAATAGATAACTTACATGTTAAAAAGAGAGAGATAAAAAGAAACAGCACAAAATGCAAATGAATGAATCCTGTTTTTCAACAGGCCAAGACAAAACTAAAATCTGCAATCACCTTGCATCTGAATTCCTCCGATTCCGATTACAGAATGAAGAGTGCAACGAACACTTGGAGGCTGCTCAGAACGCGGGGCACTCAAGACAGTCACCTGGAGGAGGCAGTTTGAAATAGAGTAAGAATGGCAGAAGTCACAAAAAACATGACACTAATGGAGTATGACAAGGCTTGAAAACAGAAGTTCAAATTCATTCACAATGAACCTTTGTTAAAATTTTAAAATGAACTATAATCAGAACTTCTATCAGAAATGCTGTTAATATTAAAAGTTATGGTTCAATCTTAGAAAACCTATTCTGACACATTATTTTCACAATTTTCCATCGTTTAAAAAAATTCATAGACTTTTTGGCAAATACATATTTTCAAAATATTACTCAAGTAAAAATTCTGTGTAAGCTATTTTATTTTGTTCCTCCTGTTTTAGTTTTCTTATAGCTCTACAAAGGGCACTTCAGCAGTCTGATTGTTGAAATTTATGTCGGGACGACAAGAATCGAAAATCGACATATTACACGGCGCAGATAGGGCTATGTCTTGTCTTGTCTTATCGTGCCGACATAACCAGTTAAAGTTTCAACAATCCCGTTGCTGATCATGAAATTCCTATCATTTTTGGGTGGGGACAAGATTTAATCACTATAATAACCCGTTGGGATAAAAGTACACAACATCAAGAATCTGTGAGAAAAAAATTACTTACTTTAATGTATTCTGGCAACCCAACATTCAGCAGAGGAAAAGTATGAACGTTCGCCGATTGACTGAAGGAGCTGTTAACAGCTGACACGTTAGCGACTTTTTTCCCAACTCGAGCTGGGTTAGTTCCTCCATTCTTGTGCCACCAAGCAGTGAGTTGAGAAAAGTGCAACTGAGAACGAATGGCTTGGAAGAAGTGATTCCCGGTGATGACAAAATTATCTTCCTTCCTGTAATTGAAACATCATTACTTCAGTAAAAAACATTAAAAAAAGACAAACCTGATGAAAAAAGACTCCAAGATAAATTTATTTTCCTTCACTCTTGTGGATTAAAAGTAAAGCAGCACAGTAAGACTCCATCTGAAGGTCTTAAACTTTGAATTTAGTAGAATTTTTAAATTCAGACAAAATATTAAGGTTACAGTATGGATCTTCTTTTCCGACACTATTGATATAAGAATTGGTATCTTAAAGTTAATTTGAAACAATTAAGCCACTTTAAATGACAAGTTTGGGCAGTTTAGGAAAATAATTTACTGCCCCAATGACCCAATCTTAATGAAAAATTGTGAAGACCTGTAAGTTTATGATCTTGATCTTAAGGCATTAAGGAGGATGAATTTCAATTTTATATAATTTTCTTACAGACAATTTTCACAACCTTGTAGAATTTTTCTAAAAAAATAAAGGAAATTACTATATTCAAGAAACTCGAAAAGACTTAATTATGACTGAAATTCAGACCATTAATGGTAAGTCTCAATTCATAGATGATGGTGAATTTTCCACTTTTTAGACTTTCCCTGAAACTTACTTTTTTGTGTCTGCTGTGATGAACCACTGCTCGATGATATGGTCTGAAGAGGAATTCTGGTTGAATTCTCCGCATAGCCCACAATCAGGTGAAACTGTCAATTCGATACAAAAAGATCCGAAGTTCTTCCAGAGCAAAGCAATTTGCAAGCGTAAACGTTGAATCCAAGCACACTAAATCAAAACAGAATAAGTAAAGATTAATCATAATTTAATAATACGAAAAATCTGTTTTTCCTTAGGAGCAAAAATCCATTAACAATTTTCGAACATTTTTCTACTGATTAAAAAAAAAAAACCACTCCATGTTCTAATCAAAAACGATACTTTACATTAGGAGGAGAGAAAAAGTCAAGGAACACTGATAACTTACTTCCACAGATAAAACATTGGGGCACCGGATGAGAGCTGTGCAACAGCAATAAATGCAGATGGGCGTTTTTGAACTAACGTGAAATAAGACAACAAAAATATGTGATCCTGACAAACTGAGTTTCATCCTCAAGAGATGAACTCTAGTTAATCCAGAGCTGTGAAATAGCAATAAAATAATGCAGATGGGCGTTTTTTAACTAACGTGAAATAAGGCAACAAAAATATGTGATCCTGACAAACTGAGTTTCATCTTCAAGAGATGAACTCTCATTAATCCAGAGCTGTGCAATAGCAATAAAATAATGCAGATGGGCGTTTTTGAACTGACGTGAAATAAGGCAACAAAAATATGTGATCCTGAAAAGCTGAATTTCATCTTCGAGAGATGAACTCTCTAATCCAACCATTCACAAAATAGGAGTGTGTGCGTTCTCAATGAGTTCGCATCCAAAACACAGTTGCCTTGAATGGGGTGTTACTTCCTCAATTCAACACATCCAAAATAATTTCGAACGCATGGATCACTTTATGCCCATCTCAAAATTTTAATTTTCTTTTTCTTTTGGACCCTTGATATGTTATTTATTTTATGAAGAGTAACGAAAATGTCAATGCGATGCTCACGGAACTTAGCGGGAGAGGTTGATGACCTTTATTGTTGCCTACACGTCTCCCCTCACGGCTCTCATAGCCGACAATACAGTTTTCATGTGCACTTACCTGCACGCAGCCCTTATTGATTGCATTTGACGACCGCTGGCAAGCACCGACCAACAAAATGATTCTTACGAATGGCAAATTTTTACCCCCCCCCCCCCCACCGCCCTTTTCAGTTCATTCTTCACACCTCTCTTGGGTAATGCGGCAACAATGCTGCCATGCTAAGGAGAAACGCCGTATGAAAGCTCAGAAATTGCCAAATTTCCCCTAATAAAACACTAATTTCTGAAGAAAGTCATGAATATTTTTCTTGAATTTTTCGCAAACTTTAAATCAATTCGCGTGTGAACTTCTTTAAAAAATTGGAGAATAAATATCCAACAATTTCCTTCAAAATTCGTATTTTTCGTAGGAAATTTGGCAACGCATAAAAGCTCATACGCCTTTTTCCTCAGAATTCTCGCACAGCGAGAGTACAGACAGCTCGATTTAGGGAGGGCTTAGGGCCCAAAAGGGCAGCCAACCTTGTAACGCACAAAATTTCATTGCCAATCTTCAGATTCCAATATCAAACTAATCGTAAGATGGCCAAGAATGTTCATAACTGCGCGTTTTCCCACAAAAATGAGTGATTTAGTGCAAACACTAACAAAAATCAAATGCGTACTTTACAAACGGCGGGTCGTAACAATTGTAATAATATATCGTTTCGTTCTGGATAATTTGAATTCTTAGGCTGGCTACCTTTTTGGGCCTTTTGGCTTTTGGGATTCGTGGAGGCATCGGTGAAGGCCTGATGGATTTTCGCAGTTCCTATGCCTTCGCTATTCAGGCACTCAACCCTTAAAGAGTTTTAGGTCATGGTGTCTAGTTTTCTTGGTAACGCTCATTCCCTGATTTTTCCCTGAGTTTCCCTGATTTTCAGGAGCTCATTCCCTGATGAGACACCGAAGTTTTCTCTCACTTTCCCGGGATATTCTTGGGAGAATGTTATTTTCCAGAGTTTCAGATATGAATATCGATTTTAATTAATCTTTCAGCCATTTTTTTGGCGCACATTCAAAATTTTAATTCAAAAAAAAGTTCCTGGGTGGTTGGAGAAGAGATTCCCGATCTCTGGAACAGATTCCCTCATTTTCCCGGAAAATTTTCATTCCCTGATGAATCCCGGTTTTTAAAAAACTAGACACCATGCTTTAGAGGCAGTTTGGAAGAATGATAGACTCACCTGTTCGTTGTTGATGTCGCAAACGTGGTTCGAGGGGGTGGGGAATCCGATGTTGGGGCAGTGGGGGCCCTCGAGGAAGCCCCCCTTGGCATTGCGCTGTCGGGTCCGCCCTTCGACGATGAGCGTCCCCAAGTCGACAACGAGGCTCAGCACCTCGGGGCTCTTCGATATACTACTTTCTGGATGTACAGAATGCATTACTGCAACAGAAAAAACACCACTTCACATTAGCATACAAAAAATTACGATTGTGAACGAAGCCTTCGTTCTCGGAAGGCGCACAAAAATAGAGAAGCATGCGATTACGAAGTCCCTACTTTCCAACTAGAGGGCCGTTCAGTTCATGAAATACTTGGTGCTAGAAATCAGATTGTTGTTAATCCATGGTGTCTAGATTACATTGCAAAGCTCATTCCTTGATTTTTTCCCGATTTTACCTGATTATTAGGAGCTCATTCCTTGATGAGAAACCGAAGTTTTCTCCTACTTTCCCGGGATTTTCTAGGGGAAAAGAGTATAATTTTCCAGACTTTCAGATATGAATATCGTTTTTAATTAATCTTACGGTCATTTCTTTGGCGCACATTCAAAATTTTAATTAAAAAAATGTTCCTGATGTTGATATTATCTGGTTAATGAAAGAGATTCCCAGTTTCTGGAACAGATTCCCTGATTTTCCCGGTAAATTTTCATTCCCTGATGAATCCCGGTTTTTAAAAAAAGAGACACCATGTGTTAATTGCTTTCTCTCCTTACCCGCGTAACGCAGGTCTACACCCCCCTGAAAAATACGTAACAGTCCCCTTGGACTCCCCCTCCTGGGAAGCAGAAAATCATCGATGAACCTCTGTTTTTCCTTCCTAGCTTTAAAATTGGTCTACATTTTGCAAAAAAGAACTACAATTTCTGGCTCATTCTGCCGTGCTAGGGAAGAACGCCGTATGAGCCTTCATACGTTGCCAAGTTTCCTTCGATAAGAACCGAATTTTTTTTAGAAAAATTGTGAGTATTTTCCCCCAAAACTTTCAGACAATTTTGCACGCAAATATCTGAAAATTTCAAGGAAAAATATGCACGAATGTTGTCAAAAATACATGTTTTATCAAGTAAAATTTGGCAACTCTCGAGGGTTCATACGGCTTTCTTCCTTAGCACGGCAGTATGGATAGACTGTCAGGTGCGAGTGGTGGGGGCGTTGAGTGACCAATCGCGTTTCGCGGGGCTGCTGTGGGCTCCCGTTGAGCCAGGGGATTTATTTGAGTGACGGAGCTGATTCGATTCCTCTCAACACTTGCTAATCAACGACGCATTCCCGTTTCCCTAGATATGTCTCGACTCCGGACTAGCTAGCAAGCAAGCAAACCCGAAGCCAGTCCGCTTAATCGCCACTGCTGCCAAAATAGACCGGGAAAACTGAAAATTTTAGGCCACTATGCGACGGACCTTAAACACGCCATAATTTTGAACAGGGTTTATGACACCTTTCCATTGCTGAATTCTAGGAGTTATAACCAGTAAAATCCACGACTTTCGAGAATTCTTCAAGGATCTCCGGAATAAGGTTGTAGAAAGGGGTGCGTGAACGGTGAATAAAAAATTCCCGGGGGTTCTAACCTCTGACTGAGAGCCTCGAGAAAGATTTGCTTGCGATTTTAATGTAAACCTAAAAAAAATACTCACTACGTTTGAATATAGTCTCACTTATTGTGTATTTCAGTTTCTTATCAGGTCAACACTCTTTTCCGAGCTATTCTGGAAACTTCCTATGACGGACGAAAATATGAAGCTTCATAAAAGTTAATTTCCTTTCTAACCTTACTTCCACTCCTGCGAAAATTGACGAGGTTAACCACGAGAGTTCTACATTCATTTATACTTATTTTGGGAATCCTGGGGAGAGACAGCGGAGAATTCCTCTGATTTTCCTCGCACGCTTCAAACGTTTTTTGGATCGTCCAAAAAAAAAAAAAAAAAAAAAAAAAAAAAAAAAAAACGAAAACGAAAAAAATTAGTACTTCGAGTTTTTGCAAAAATTCAAGTTTTGGTTTTTAGACCTTCCAGTATTGCTGTCAGATGTAGGAACTCTTTGATTTTTTGTTAATATTTTGCAAAGTTGCCCAGAAATTGTTGGTAAGTTTGTGAGTTCAAATGCATTTTGAATGTTTATATTATAGGGGTTCCGAAACAAATTTTGCCTCCTTCGAATAAATTCTTTCAATCCATTCGATTCGACATGGGTGCACTTCTGGGAGAGGGTAAAAAACTGTATTCCGTTCCTCTTCCGTACAGAAATGCCTGATAAAGAAGGTAAAATGACAGGGGCGCAACATGGATGTCTAACTAGCTGATGACCCGGTCGTCCTTCGACATTCGAGACACCTGTGTCACATCGTGCACAGTATAGACGCGATGGCGATTGGTGTTGCGTCAAGGAGAAGCAATATTTGGACCGCGTTAAGCAGAAAGGAACCAAGCCACATGTATTGCATTTTGCAATAAGGAACCACTATCTCTGGCTCTTTCATAAAAGCAACCTTCTGTATAGGGAAACCAATGGCATATTATGCTGTTTCTAAAATGAGTCCGAAATAGTGGTTCCTTATTGCAAGATGTGGTCTACATCAGCTATGGCCAACAACTGGGCAATTTTATTTTTTACAAGAGAACGTTTGTGATGATTTTTTTTGACAATTTTGAAGAATTTGCTTCGTATTTTGCAGAAAATTCACCGAACTTAGCACAAAAATCCGCACAACCGTTTCCATGTAAAAAATTAAGTTGCCCGATTTTTGCAATAGCTGATGAGGCTTGGTGCCTTTCTGCTTAACGCGGTCCATTTTAGGATCCCCATAGGGAACATGGAGCGATCTATTGGTTGCAACTGGTAGTTGTCATAAACTAAGGGGAAAAATGATAGACTGACAACTATAGGGTCCCTCGTGGGTCGTGGCTAGTTAGTCTAGTGCACGGAAAAAAAACTCGTGCGTGGGACCCGAAGTTTAGGTCATATGGATCTTTGAAATTTTCGGATTGAGCGTCTGAACACTTAAGGTCCAGCTGCTGAGGTTTAGATCACACATCTGAAACTTCAGTTCTTACGTCTGAAGTACTTCAGATGTGAGAACCGAAGTTTTTCGGATGTGAGAACCGAAGTTTTTCGGATGTGAGAACCGAAGTACTTCAGATGTAAGAACTGAAGTTTCAGATGTGTGATCCAAACCTCAGCAGCTGGACTTTAAATGTTCAGATGCTCAATCCGAAAACTTCAAAGGTCCATATGTCCTAAACTTCGGGTCCCACGCACGAAGTTTTTTTCTCCGTGTGCTTACCTCCTTTGTCCGTTGCAACTACCCGCTTCCACGGATAGAATCACTTTATTTTCAGCGTATCGTTTTTGTACATTGCTTTGTCTATAAATGTTAATAATCAGCCCGCTGGTGTAAAAACCACCCTTAATCGAGCTCCTCAACAACGGGAAAATATATATATTTATAAAAACACGGTAACGCTGTTCCGCATCCAGGAGGAGCCGAGCTGAGGAGGGACCGAGACAGATAGGGACTGGCGCGGGGGGAGGGAGAGGGACAAAGAATGCGCGGGGGAGGGTGAGGACGGAGCCACCGCAGCGACAGGGAGGAGGGGGGCCGCACGCCAGGGAGGGCGGGGGAGGGGGCAGATTTGTAACTAGGGTTCAAAGTCCCTTTAACAACTGCGTTAATCAAAACACGAGCAACCGAAAGCATCAACTCCCCGGTGCGGTGCTCCGTCGGCGAGGAAAGAGTTGTCTCATCGGGGTTGCACCCGAGTGGGTCAATGAATTGACTACCGTGAGCTTTAATCCAACTTTATAACGCAGGATAGGATAGACCTATCAAAAATCGCTCAAAGCAGACACGAGAGGGAGGATATTTGAATTGCATTTTTCGATAAGAAACCACTACCTCTGGCTCCTCCATAAAATCACCTTTCTGCCGAGGGAAACCGATGGCATATATGCTGTTTCTGAATCTGAAATGAGCCAGAAATAGTGGTTCCTTATTGCAAAATATGGTCCGTTTAGAATTCAATTCGAATCAGCAGATTCAATCTTCCCGGTTGCTCGGGGACAAATTAGACGGAGGGGTAAAACACAGGTCGGGGGCCGTTCAGGTATGAGGTAACGCACCTTTTCCAATTTTTTGACCCCCGAGCCCCTTGTAACGCACCCGTAACGCCGGCCTACACTCCCCTTTTGTATTACGTAACGCTGACCTGACTTTGAAAAAAGTCGAATTTGTAACAGCCAAGATATGTCATAAATCTGAACGAGCCCGATATTTGTCAAAAAAAGGCCTGGGTTCACTTTGATAATTGCAATGGTTGTATGCCATTTCACCCAATTATGTTTCCCACGAGAATTTTCACCGAAAATCTTTTTGTCAAAATTGTAGGGTGAATTTTCTTTGGATGAATTTTTGGTGGTTTTTTGGGTGAAAAAAGTAGGGACAAATGACTCTAAACATTTTGGCTATTGGGGAAAAAAGTTTGGGCGAAAAGGCCTCCTACCAATTGGAATACTTCTTTTGAGTAAGCACGGTAGACAGAAAGACAACAAAGAATCTAGAAACTCGTATAAATCATACCTTATCATAAGTTTGGGCTGATACGTTGCACTTTGTGATATTACTGATTGTAAGAAACGTGTAAAGAAATTACATTTTATAACGCGAAAAGTAAGTATATGTAGCCGATACGGTATGCACACCCGAAGCAAAACGTCTATAAAATGCACCGATCCGCACCGATTCGTATACTGCGTGACGTAACAAATCGTTCCGTTGCGAGTAGAGAAAAAAAAGGTGGGTTCCTAACCTCGCAAGCCGTTCAGCTGGATGCACCATACCGTGGCAACACATCAGACACTAACTCATTAGAAAGAAGGAAAATTTTCATTTCCTTCTTTCCTCAATAAAGTATTCGGCGAATCTCAAGGTTATAAAGAAATTGAATAGTGAAGAGGGATTTCAGCCGCAGTTTTCCTGAATTTCTCAATGATACTGACCCAGTTTTTTCTATATACTGCTGATACTGAGAGGAAATCGTTACTGATGCGCTCCAAATATTAAGAGAAAAATTTAAGGTTAAATGGACTAAATTTTGCAATTCTACTATTTCTGGATTTTTTTTTTTAAATATAACGAGAGTTTTTATTAGTTAATTTATGCAGATAGGTACATTTTTATGGATAAGTCAAACATTTTAATTCCTCGTGGCAAAAATTAGCACAAATACACTGAAAATTGAGTAGCTACATCCAGGAGGACGAAATTGGTATAAAAATGTTCCACCATAGCTAGACACTTATTCAAACCAAGAAATAGAACTGTGACGTACAAAACTGTGTTCTTTTAGTCGTTCGATAATTTTCCTCACTTTCTTCCTTCCTTTGCCTGCTTGTTTGAATGTACTTTCGTTCTACCTACGCCTTCCGTCCAGTGAAATCCAGCATATCTAGTGCTGCAGAGGAAAAATACAAACCGCAGCTTTGTTGAGTCTCGGTATAAATTGGATCCACGAAGGCTGATTTTAACTTCAATTACGATAAGCTCGAAAGGCGAAATAAAAGAAAATCACCCGAAAACGACTTGGCACAAGGTACTGTTTCTACTAGAACTTCAAGACTTAATAAACTTTTAGAGCTTATTGCTGACTCGCGACAAAATGGTTGTGCGACTGGTTACACGAGGAACATGCAACGAGAACGATCGATATCGGTCTAACCTCAAAACCAGCATGTGAGGCTGGATACACAGTATCTTGAAGACCCTGTCCTAAAGGCTTCCTGTTGGGTATAAGCATTTATTTGCAACGCTGGCTTATTTCTCTACGAAAAAATAAAAAAGGAGCGGAGATTTTGAAAAACTGCAAAGAAGATACGTTGTTTCGCACGTTGGCCATCGTTAGGCCATTTTTGTATAAATGCATTAATTTCTGAGTACAACTCTGCCGTGATAGCGAAGAGAGCAGAGATTGTCAAATTTTCAAAATCGAGTTTCCTTCAAAATTCGTCTGATCTCTTTTGGGTGAGATTACTGAAATAGCTTAAACAGCAAAATTCATCTTAATTGTATAAAAACGAGGCATATGAGAAAGCCGTAGAAGCGTAAAAAATGACGTAGTTTCAGATTAGATAGCAGTAAAAGACAATTTTCCTCCAGAGAGCAAATGAAAACAGTGCTTTCAAGTAAAGCGCCGCCCTCTTCTGCCAATTTTTAGCCTGAAAGCGTGTTTTTTGTGTGTCCAAAACGCAACCACGAAAGCGTGCAGAGCAAAGCACTTACACTTACGGTTGTCTTGCCTAACAATAGTCTAGCATGAAAATGAAAAATACCCTTTGTACATATGTAATTGAAATAAAATCAGTCGATTTTTAATCATCCAAACGATTTCTAGGAGTCTTTCGGACGATGAGTGGCAATTAGACAATGAGCGAAGGCTCCTTTTAATAAAATTTTTTGGTCGGAAACTTCTGAGTGCGTTTTCTCAAAACTTCATTTTTGCACTTACTGCTCTCTTCGCTATGACCATAGCACTATTTACTGATTTTTGGCCCAGTTCTTGGGCCGTTTGAGTAATGGGCCAAAAATTGACACATCACCTTTTTAAATTCCTCCATCCCTTGCTGAAATGCTCCAACCAGGAGGACCTCAAGTGGTAGTCTAATGCTTGCAGCCTTGGTTGCGTCAGAAACTGATTTTATTGATTTTGTCTGGAGCGCGGGCCGCGGGGGTTAAGGTTTGGGGTTCGGAGCCCGGCAGAGAGACGATTCCCCTACCGACTCCGCGCCGTCAATACGGAGAGCACCGGAGCGGCGTTTGTTCCCTAGCTCCCTCTCGCCCCCCCCCCCAACTTTCTACACCGTTTTAACATCGCCGAACGCCTATTCGAAGCTTCCACTCGCTAACCCTCTGTATTGTGCGACAGGAGGGATATACTTTTAGCGTTCGACCATTAGAGCCCTCCAGTGTCCTTTTTCGTGTACAAGGGATCAATATCAGTGGCGAGGCGTGCTTTACGATACATCAATTGATCTGCCGTTTGAAGCTATGAAAAAGGATCGATAAACAAGAAGTTCGCAACGAACGCAGTAACAATCGATTCTTTACCACACCTTCAAATGGGGAAATATCGAGAATCCATCATTAACGCCTCGCCACTGATCAATATCATCTCTATAGCCCACTGTGCGGTGGAAGGGACTTTCATCAGGGTTGCCATAGAATTTGGAAAATTAAATTCCCTGACATTTCCCTGGTTTCCCTAACCCATTTTGGTGGCAATTGAACCATGGGCGGATCCAGCAATTTGGCAACACCGAATTTTCTCAATTTAAACCTATGCTAAATAATCGATTCTTGTCGGAGCACCTTGGCCCCTCCTAGAATCGATACATTACAATAGGTGTAAATGGAGAAAAGACAATGTTGCCAAGTTGCTGGATCCGCCAATGAATTGAACAAAATCCAGATTTAAAAAAGAAGAGTTAGAAATAGATTTCAGGCAAAATTTGTTTTTTGAAACGTCAAACCCACTCGCGAAACTAAATGAAGGTGATTTGACGATATTTCCGTGACAATTTCGTCATTTTCCAGGACATTTTCAGGTTTCCCCTGACTTTTTCAAATTCCTTGACATTCCCTGGTTTTCCGGGTACTCCCTGACTGTGGCAACCCTGTTTCATGGAGCTTTTGCAGGCCACGGAGATTTAGGAATCGATTCACAGATCGCTTTCGTTTTGTTTCGATGCGAATTCGTTTTCTCTGTACAATTTAAAAATAACGTTGTACAAAAAATAGGTTACTTCTCTCGCGAGGGATATTCGCACGAACAAAGAGGGGTTGACGACCCACCGGATATTTCGGGGGCAAAGCGAACGACCTGCCGACGCAGGGGCAGCACCTGACGAGAACCGCAGAGGAATCGCCGATCGCCGCCCTTGTTTTATTTATACTGCGAGAGGCGGCTTGAAAAAGCGAGACAAGTGGACGACATCAAACGGACGAAACCCGTCCGAATTTCACCGCCGCACAGTGGGTCGAGTCAATAGGAGAGGTCGGACAAAATTTGAAAACTTTAAACGCCTTTAACTCCGTTTATACAAATTTTTGAGGTTCTGAAAGTGGTTCTATTGGTTCCCTCGTAAAATTTTCTCTTTTATTCCCCCCTTGAAATTTAAAATCTGACGAATATGAACACCGAAATTTGCAGTGTTAGTAAAAAATTCCAATAATTCCATGTCCGACTTACCTAATTGACTCGATCCACTGTGCGCCGTCGAGGTGTCAATGGTCGATTTTCGATACAACCTCATTCGAAGATATGGTAAAGAATCGATTATTCAGGTGTTTCTCGCGAACGCACTGTTTATCGATCCTTTTCCTTTGGTTTAAATGGGAGATCAATCGATACATCGCAAAGCACGCTACGGAGAGCTTTGAATCCTACGCGAGTGAACCGTCATTGTGGCTCACGTCACGGACATTTTCCGAATGGACCGCGTTAAGCAGAAAGGAATCAAGCCACATCAGCTACTGCAAAATTTCATTGGTCAATTTAATTTTATGCATGAAAACGGCTGAGTGGATTTTCGTGCAAATTTCAATGAATCTTCTGCAAGTGCGAAGCAAATTCCTTGAGATTATCGACAAAATCCGCACGAACGCTCTCTTGTAAAAGCTTAGATTGCTGAGATAGAAGTGGCAACAGCTGATGTGGCTTGGTGCCTTTCTACTAAACACGGCCCGTTTATGGTTCGATTTAAAGATTGATTACTTTTAACCAACACGGTGCTCTTTCCATGCATATCGAGAATGAAATTCTTCGATTTTTCCAAGAATATATAAATGACGACCCGTTCGTTCTTTTCTAAGCAACTGACATGCATGTTTTCAGATAAATGCGGAAATGTTTATGGCTGAATCATGGGGTCCAGAACGCTCTAATTTCCTCTTTCCATGATATTGTAAGGTAAAAACTTAAAAGATACCTTTGGTTTTTCGTTCTCTGATTTTTTCTTTTTAAATCGTTGATATCGAGGCCTTGTCCGTTGTCATGAATGAAATTAAATTGCCTAGTTAAATTTGGCAATAGCTGATATGGCTTGCTTCCTTTCTGTCCAAATGTACATTACGAACTCGCGTTAACGACGGTGTGTACGGGTGGTGATGTGTGCGTGAGAAAGACGATGGCGGCAAATATTTGGCAGCGTTCGTGAACTTGGCGAGGTGAGGTGGCGAGGGCAAGGGACAAGGGACAGGGGGCAGGGTACTCGATCATAGTTGACAGGCGATCGAAAGAGGATGAAAAGAGGAAAGAGTTGACATAAACGGGGATAAGTTTATTATGACACACCCTGTGCTCTCGTACTCGGTCGCGGGGGAAGCGAATTGACTCCGCGGGCGTAAAGTAAAGCCCAACTTTGAGTTGGGCAATCAACGAGATCGTAGCCCTGGAAAATGTATGGTCTTCGGTCAAAGAAAAGTGTCCAAAATCTGCGGCGGAGCAGGAACAGGGTGTCTAGTTTTGTCTCAATTCGGGAAATCCTGATTTTTGACTGTTAGATCCTGATTTTATAATCTGTCCAGATTCTGATCAAATCTCTACTTCACGCAAGGCGAATGTACAGTAGATTCTGGATCATCCGGATTAATTGGTGCCGGGCCCGATCCGGATGAAAAAAAATCCGGATAATAATAGTAAACACAAACACCACCAACCAACGGGCGACGGCAAACTGCCACCCGGGTGGCAGTTTTCAAGAAATTTGTATGAAAACTGCCACCCGTATAAATTTGAAAACTGCCACCGGTAGTGAAAACTGCCACCCGTGTAAATTTGACAACTGCCACCCACATGAATTTCGGCGCACAGAGGGTCGAAGCGGTATTATGGGAAGACTGATTGTGAATCTCAAGCCAGGAGAAGTAGAAATATTAAGATAATGTCTGTGCACAATCAGTTTGTGGGTTAGGACTCACAATCAGTGGAACGTCCGAGTGAAGAAGATAATGTCTGTTTACAAGTAGTTTGTGGGTTAGGACTCACAGTCAGTGCAGCGTTTCGTGCAAGCATCATAACAAGATGTGCGATGATTCTATGGTTCAAGGCGGGAGCCAATACTATAAATTACTGTAAAAATACTTTTTACAATTTTTCACTACTTTCAACTAGGAGTAATGCCAAATGATGAAAAAAGCTCCTAGTAGTGATGTACTCTTTGACTGTAATTTTACTAAAATTTTACTACTTTTAACTATTTATTACTATAAAAATACTGTAAATTACTGTAAAAATACTTTTTACAATTTTTCACTACTTTCAACTAAGAGCCCGTTGACCTCTTTTCACTATATTAAAACATTTTAAAAAAATTGTATTAAAAAATAACTTTTAAACACGCCTATTAAAAATCATCACAGACACTGCTCAATTTCTTATCATGTGTTGATTTTCAGTAGACAGTCCTCAGCCTGTCCAAGTGTGAAGGAAAGTTTAGTAAACTGTGCGACCCCGCTCAATCGCGCTCCTTGGTCAAATTTCAACGGGTGGCAGTTGTCACTACCGGTGGCAGTTGTCAAATTTACACGGGGGGCAGTTGTCAAGTCGGGTGGCAGTTTTCAAATTTATACGGGGGGCAGTTGTCCATGTTTCCAGGAAATGGGTGGCAGTTTACAGCCTCCCCCAACCAACACCACAGTATGCTTATTATGTTTACATCATGTACATACTAACACGAATTTAAAAGGTTAACGCCAAACTGAACGACTCAATGGTGACTGTGAATGGTAGCCGACAACGATAAATTACAATACAACGATTAAAGCGCGCAATGCGTGAAATATTCATACAGTCTTGTAGCCGCTAATGTGCGTTTAAGGCTAACTAACCGACTGCACTGCGTTTGGCGTAATGCGAGAAGTATTTATGCAATCTAGAAGGCGCTAATGCGTTCCACGCCGACCTCACTGTTTGGCGCAATGCGTGAAGTATTCCTTCAGCCTTGCAGGCGCCAATATGCCTTGCGAGTTGCGACCGCTTCTCCGCGGATTCGCTCACTTATCGGAATGCGTACGTAGTTACATGGTTGCAAAATCGATCCGGATAATCCAGAGTCCGGATAATACGAAGCCGGATAATCCAGAGTCTACTGTAGCTTCACAAAAATAGCTCGGTTAAAAAATCCTTTCTCGGACTTTTCTCGAATCCTGATTTTTCGACCGACTATTCCTCGAATCCTGATTGACCTAAAATCCTGATAGAATCGGGAACATCCTGATGCTAGACACCCTGTATGATGTTTGCGATTTTCCCATTGAGCATCAGGGCCTGGATCTTCTCTAGTTCTACCGTTGTGATATCTTGACAAAGGAACACCTTAAATGCTGTTCCGCAGAATTTCGGGTGCTCGAATACTTTTTATCAGTTCGAATGACATTTCAGACATCGATTTGCCAAGGAAATAAAATGCTAGTGAAAAGATTGTTTTTTGTTTCGCACTCACCCACTCGAGATTCACATCATGAATCTATGCATTTTAGACTGAATGTATAGGAGTTTTGAGTTGATTAGAGCATATCTTACCTGAAACAAAAGAGAGACGACAAAAAATTAGAAAAGGAAAATAACATAAAGCGCTAATTATACGTATGATAATTTCACTTTACTTCCGCTTACATAAATCATGATTTTCTAGTTTTTCACCGTAGCTGAATCTCCTATGTTTTGGGATTATTCCTACAGTTCCGTAAAATCCCATTTTTTCCGGATTCGCGGAAAAGCAAAGTCTCTAACTTCTCCAGACACTCCGCAGCTTCCAAGTGACTGTACGTACATTCTTAACGTTTTGGTCGGAAAAAAGAATTTCATTGCTCCGCTACGAAATTCCCTGACTTTTCCCTAACTTTCCAGGGTTGGGTAAAATTTCGTTTTTTTCTTCAATTTGTCTCATGGCTCCACTACAAATTTCCCCGATTTTTTGGTAACTTTCCAGAGTTGAGTAAAATGTCGACTTTTTCCAATTTGTCCTAACTTGTCTTTAATTTCCCAGACTTTCCCTAATTTTCCTTGACTTTTCCATGTTTTCCCATGTGCTCCCCAATTTTCTCTGGTTTTTCCCCATTTTTCCCCACGGACTTGACGCCCATTTCCACACATACACTTAATTGGACGCAACCCACCACTCACCAGTGCCAACTCGCGCGTCTCACCACCACGATCTCGCTGGCGTCGGCTCGGAATATCACGGAGCTGGACCTATCGCAACGCCAACCGTGGCGCATAGCAACAGCAAGAGCGAGAAGGACCCGTGATCCGCGTCGCAGAGGTCTGTTTTATTACGCCACCGCAGCGCGAAAAGCGCGCACTTCCAGCAGATCCGAAGATGCGGCTGCGACAACATCGATTTTTACCCCGGCGACAACCGACCCAGCGCCCAGCGTGCGTGTCAAGGCTCCAGCGTAACGCGCTAACGCCACCATCGAGAATGGTTTCCGATCTCCAGGGACGCGTTTTTTGCGCTACGCAGATCGGACCGACACGCAGCCTTGGCTTCCGCAACGAGACGTCACCCACACTGAAGAGCCGGTGCGTAGTTCTGCCGTGCTAAGGAGGAACGACGTATGAGCCTTCCGACGTTGCCGAATTTCCTTCGATGAAAACCGAAATTACGGGGAAAATGTAGATGTTGCATGTGTAAGGAATTTGCGATTTGACTGACGATTCTTGTAAAAAAGCTGGCGAGAAACACGACGGTGCTACTGGTTTTCTCTGAAATCAACTCCCAAGCTCAAAAAAAAGCTCTCAAGTTGAGGCCAAAATGGAGGGGATATCCCACGCTATCCTGAGAGTCCACCTCTACATCAAGACAAACTCACCATGCAAAAATAGGGAGCAAATACATTGACAGGGCTGCCACTTTATTTGGATACTTCAAAACTGAAAACACGGCAACCCTGCTAATGTATTTGCTATCCCTATCTTTGCATGGAGAGTTTATCTTGATGTAGACGTGGACTCTCGGGATAGGGTGGGATATCCCCTCCATTTCGGCCTCAACTTGAGAGCTTTTTTTGAGCTTGGGAGATGATTTCAGAGAAAACCAGTGGCACCATCGTGTTTCTCGCGAACTTTTACATAAGAATCAACAGTCAAACCGCAAATTCCTCACACATGCAACATCTCCATTGTAAATATTTTCCCCCAAATTTTTCAGACAATATTGTACGCAATTTAATCTAAAATATCTGAAAGTTTCAGGGGAAAATACGCTCGAATTGCGTCAAAAATTCACGTTTTATCAAGAGAAATTTGGCAACGCTCGAATGATCATACGGCGTTCTTCCTTAGCACGGCAGAGTTGGACCTCGTTGGCGATGCAGATGGACGGCATGGGTGTTGTGGCTTGCGTAACCCACATTTTCCCATTTGTTATGCGAGCATTTGAGTGTTGCATAACGCACATTCCGTTTTGTTTTTCTTCCACCCCTCCTCCCCTTCGAAAGGCGAGCTTCGCCCATTGGGACGCGGGTAAAATAATCGAAAAATATCGATATGCGAGAGCCGCCACTCCTCTTTGCAGATGAGTGGAAACTATTCAGATACATCCCAGTGCTGCCATCTCCTAGAATTAATTCTGAGTTTCGGAAATTTTCAGATAATTACAACTTCTACCGGGATCTCTGATATTCCCGGAAATTTCAGCTATTTTTTAAATCGTTTGGCATTTTCTCGAAATTTTGGGTTTTTTTGTCCGTTCGACCGATAATCTGATCAAATTTGAATATCTCCGGGACGGAATCCGAACGTTTTTCGGAATTTTTCCCCGGAGCATTTAAAAAAAAAAAAAAATCGGGATTTTTCTGGGAACTTGACGTAGTCGGAGTAAATTCCGGAAACCCTGGAATGTTTAGTAAATTCAAATGGCAACACTAATTGATCCAACTGAATCCAATTTAAATGATCGATTCTTGGCGAGGCATGCTGCATCGATTAAACATCGATTTTTTACGTAAATGGATGAGCCCAAGATGGCATGGAAATGGAATGGATGAGTTTTTCTTGTGAAAAATTGAATTGTCCAGTTAAATCTGGCAATTGCTGATGTGGCTTGATTCCTTTCTGCTAAACGCGGTTCAAATAAGACAAACCGAGGCAACGCAACGAAAATAGACCAAGGGAAAGGACGCGCATTGATGACGGCGCTGAGATACAACTATTCGTGCTCGATGGATGTCCATATTGCGTCGGCAAAATTGAAGGCGCACTGACGCGAGGGGCGAACTCGCGATGTACCGCTCTATCCTGCCAAATTGTTTTGGTTTTTCTTGTAAAAAATTGAATTGCCCGGTTAAATCTGGCAGTTGCTGATGTGGCTTGGTTCCTTTCTGCTAAAGGCAATCCAAATAAAACAAACACAGGCAACGGAACGAAAATAGACCGAGCGAAAGGACGCGCATTGATGACGGCGCAGAGATACAACTATTCGTGCTTGATGGATGTCCGT